>CM065126.1:30827500-31427500 GCA_033026305.1 Cirrhinus molitorella | reverse complement strand
GACACACAAGCATAAGAGCCCTAACTATCAAACAGGTAAGCAGACAAACAGCTCTCGCCAGGTCTGAAACGCAATCAGTCGTGTTTATCCGTGAGCTCAATCAACACTAGAACTTCAGCCTTGATCTGAGAGGCTCTCTTTAACTCATAACAACAGCTTTATATAAAGAAAAATCTCAGGAAACACAGATGATGGCTGCTGTTAGCCTTAAAAACAAAGCATCTTTTTTTAGTTTCTTTTTCTTGCTATTATTTTCTTTCTGTCTCATTCACATCTCTCCATCAGTCTGTCTCCAGTTTGCTCTGTTTCACTGCCTCCATCACAATGGGTGCGATTCGGCCCCCATCGCCACGGCGATAACAGATCACAAACAATAGACCAAAGAGTAGGACAAGGCCAAATAATTTCCCCATAACTACACAACGCTCTCTCGCCCACTTTTCTAAGTTTTTCTTCCATGTTAACGCACCCCACCTTTCTTAACTTCCCTTTTGCATTTTTTCCACTTATCCACTTTATTACCATCTAGCGATCTATCAGCCAGCGCTACAGTACAAGTGAAACACAATAACGCCTCTTTCTCTGGCCCTTGACGATACGTGAACAATGCAGTTGACCTGCTGGCCAGAAAGAGCTGTTTAGAGTCCAAGCGTTGAGCTGGAGAGACGGACTTCCTGAAAGGTAAACAGCCCCGCGGGACCCTCTCCTCCAAGGGCCCCCGCTACCTGATGCCCTGCAAAAGCCAGAATCGGCTTCTTGCATCTAAAGCCAGATTTTTTTTATTACTTCAAGGCCTGATCTACATCAGTGAGCTAATTCTAGAAGGCAGAGTTGGAAAAAACACCTGTATAAAAAATGAAACCGTGAGGCAGGTATGACACCCTGATGATGAATTGATCTCCTGCTAACAGCAGATTTGTCTGTGGTATCTAGGAAACAAAAACATGCACAAATACAAACACAGAAACCACCCACTGTGATGATGATTTCTATCAAAGAAGTACTTTGTCATTATTATCCAAAATAACAACAACATTATAATGCAATTATGGAAGACCTAAAGTTGCGTACCTAATAATAAGAAATATTACACAATATATACACCGCTGTTCAAAAAATTTGGATCAATAAGATTTTAAATGTTTTTTAAAGAAGTTTCTTATGCTCATCAAGGCTATGTTTATTTGATCAAAAGTGCAATATTGTGAAATATTACGATGTAAAATGATGATTTTCTATTTTATTATAAATTAAAAATCTAATTTATTCCTGTGCTTTCCTGTACTTAAAGCTCATTATTCAGTGTCACATGATCCTTCAAAAATCATTCCAATATGGTGATTTATTATCTTTGTTGGCAGCAGTTGTGCTGCTCAGTATTTGTTTTGGAACCTGTGATTCTTTTTTTCAGAATTCTTTGATGAACAAAATGCTACAAAGAACAGCATTTATTTAAAATAGAAAGCTTTTCTAACAATATACACTAACGCTAAAAAGTTTTGGGTCAGTACATTTTTATTCTTGCTTTTTATTAAAAGAAATTACTTTTATTCAGCAAGGATGTGTTAAATTTATTAAAAGTGATAGCAAAGACTTACGATGCACAAGACTAAATTAGAAACCATTATTTTATATTGTAATATTAATATATATTTATATTATATTGTAATATTATATTGTAAAATTAATATTAATATTGTAGTTTTTTTTATATATATTTTTTTTTGATCAAATAAATACAGCTGTGATCTTGTAAAAAGATACTACAAGTTTTACTGATCCCAAACTTTTTGCAGTGTATATGAATAATTTTGAATTACGTTGTATTATTAAATATTAATTAAATATTAACAATTATTAATTCAAAAACCTAACACAGGCTAATGAAAATACGTGCCTCTACATACATTTCTGCAACGCTGAAATTACATGCCTTACTGCATGTTTTAAAGTGAAATTTCCAAAAAGTGACGCTAAAACACACGTTCAATATGTGACCCTGGCACATTTTTATCACGTTGATACAGGCACGTATTGCTGCGTTTTTATTATGCTGCTTGAGGTACGTATTGTGGCTGTTCATAAGTCAAATATCCAGGGAGTGTCGCTAATGGTTAATGCTCTATCATGTTGGAAATATCCCCAACAGCAAACCCAACCCTAAACCTACCTGATACAAAGGTGATATAAAAATGCATTTGTTTTCCCTATTTTCCCTTACTTATGCGGATTTGAGCTGTTTTGTCGAACCGCAGTTTCACAGGGTTTGCACCAGAGCTCTTTATCACTCAAGTGCAACATGGTTTTGAAGTCATAACATAATATTCAACAAGTAACTGTGTGAAAATTAGGCTTTATTAATCAAAACTCTGTTCCTATAAATCATACTTTGTATGAAAAGGAATAAGTTGTTGGATATTAACTGCCTCTAGTGTTTATTTCAACTGGAAATTGCAGTGATTATACATATAGGTACTTTTTTTCAGTTTTGCAGACATAAATATAGAGGCACATATTTCTAATGAGCCTATGTTGCAAAAGCCTATCATAGAATTTTTTTTTTTTTTTTTTACCTATAATCTGCTTGCAACTTTTAAAAAATAATCTATTAGCAAACAGTAATTCTTGGCACCCTTCCACCCACAATGCATCAGGAGCGTACACAGCCTCTCACTGGCTCTTCACCAGTTGATGTCTCAACATCAACATCTTGGTGATCATCTCAAAAAAATGCAGACTACATCTTGCTCATGGTCTGTCTGTCTGAGATCTAGTCTCCATTTGAAGTGAACAAATGTCCTGCGCTGAACTTCAAAAAGTCACATGACAAATGTCCGACAGAGATGTGTATGCGTACAAATCAGTGCTTTGTTAGTGTTGTGTGTATTTGTGAGAGAGTATATTCATGCCAGTCCTGTCAGTAGCCCTTTGCTTTATGACTAATTGGCGACGGCGTATTTGTTTGTATGTGTGCGTGTAGTGTGAAGAATAGTAGCATTGCAGCTGCTCAGACAATAATTAGCTCACAGACATGTGTGGAAAATAACGAGCCGCTACAGTAATTAATGGCTTAACGAGGCGATGACCTCATACTCTTTGTTTAGACCCAAACTCTCTCCAGGGACTTTAAACATGACACGCTGAGTATAAACAGTTTCCATTTGCATGCTAAAACAACCTCCATGCCCCATTAAGGGCACTAGCACACTAGCAACAAACCGCCACACAAGATTTTTATATACAAATAAACAAACTAACCTATACAAATACTCAAATCTGCATTAAAGAGGTGTAAAATGAAGCTTTACTTGAAATGGATCTGTACATAGACGTTTTACCTCTGTTGTTCTTCTAAGAAATATACTTGGATATAATAGGATTTGCTTGTTATAAAGCAGTTGATTTACAGTTTTGCCTTGTTTCTGACCACACCACAGACTCTAGCTATCATCGCAGTAGTAACCACAGAACAACCTGCTTAGAAATCTTCACATTGCAGCGACATAGATCTCCACATCACTTGTTTTTCCCAAAACACATAAAACAGTTTACTTTCTAACGTAAACTCTTCCCATTCAGCTGAATATGTGAATCTCCAGTCTAGTCGAAATAATGCTTAGCTTTTTTCCTTAGTGAAAAGAATATAATAAAATAAAAAAATACAGTAATGTCGTGACATATTTACATTTTAAATAACTGTTTTCTATTTTGATATATTTTAAAATGTAATTTATTCCTGTAATGGCAAATTGAATCTTGATTTCTTCAAGGTAATTAATTACCTGAAATTCTTTGAGTATATTCAGCTTGTTAGGGTTTATAGTGTACATTGTAAATGATCAGCCAACTCCCAGAACATGAATTCCCTCATTAATGGTACTTCCTGTCAGAGTCATCATGCATTACGGAGCAATGGAGAACCACAGGAGAAGAAGAGGAAAACAGGACACATCTGGGTAAGACAACACACACACACACACACACACACACACATCAACATTCACACCGTGTGTTAACATGTCCTGCACACTGGCTTTCCATACTATTAGAGTGGACCTACAGTGCTTTTTGATCAAGAAAGTGTGGTGTTTAAAACTTTAAACCAAAACTGATTTAAAGATACACTCAGAAATGTTTTGGTTATATGGTCAACATGCATGAAACATTTTTAATTACTGTTGGCATTACAGAAATGCAGTTTTATCTCTTCAGTCAGAAGTCAGAAGTTTACATACACCTTGCAGAATGTACAAAATAAAATAAAAAATATACCAAAAAGAGAGATTGTACAAAATTTTTCATTCAGTATTGACCTGAGAAAGATATTTCACATAAAAGATGTTTACATGTAGTCCACAAGAAAAAAAAAAAAAAAAAAGTAGAATTTATAAAAATGACCGTTCAAAATTTACATACACTTGATTCTTAATACTGTGTTGTTACCTGTGTTTTTTTTTTTTTTGTATAGTAATAGTTGTTTATGAGTCCCTTGTTTGTTCTGAACAGTTATACTGCCTGCTGTTCTTCAGAAAAATCCTTCAGGTCTCACAAATTTTTTGGTTTTCTCAGCATTTTCGTGTATTTGATCCCTTTCAAACAATGACAACGTCTGATTTTGAGCTCTATTTTTTCAAATACACAAAAATGCTGAAAAACCAAATTATTTGTGGGACCTGAAGGATTTTTCTGAAGAACAGCGGGCAGTTTAACATGTGAATAGCGTTTAACATTATTGCGACTATACTGGAGATTCACATGAACAACTCATCACAACAAAAAAAAAAAACAGCTGTGGATCATTCAGGTAGCAACAAAGTATCAGGAATTAAGTGTATGTAAAGTTTTGAATGGGGTCATTGTTAAAAATCGAACTATTATATTCTTTTGTGGACTAAATGTTGTCTTTTATGTGAAGGTCAGTACTAAATAAAAAAATAACATGCATTTTGTATGATCTCTTATTTTGGTAAAATTAACATTTTGTAGATTCTGCAAGGTAAACTTTTGTATGTAAACTTGACTTTAACTGAATGTTAGATACTTTTTAATTTAAAAAATTACAAAGTGCATTAGCTTTTAACTTATACTATACTGGAGTCTATAATGGAGAACTATATTAGGATGTGTGGAACTGCATGACAGGCATTTAAATTCTGCAGATTTCTGTGTAATTTTCTGCTGAGTTCTATGCATGCATGTACTAAAAGAAACAGCAGCTGTCTGTGTGAAAATGTAAAAAGGACAAAGCCTCACTCTGATACAAATACAAGGAGGAATCTGTCTAAGAAAGACTTTAACAAACTTTGAATTTCACATAAAATCACAGCATACTTCAAAGCCTAAGGCTAATGCATCAGTCCATCTAAACTGGTTTGAGTAACTTTGCCTGTATGGATACATCTTGTATCTTGCTCCGGAAACAATGTTCTGTGTCACTTGAAGCCCCAGATGTGAACTTGCTCAAGAGAGAGATAGTCGATACTGATGAGACAGCATACGCAGCAGTGGTGGTGTGTGTCAAGGTGTTGAGAAATCATTACTCACTGCTGTCTGGGATCGTTTGGTTGTCCCAGTCCCAAGCCTCCACAATTAGAGTGTACGCCCTCTAAAAGAAAGAGAAAGACCTGGTTAGCTAATGTACACAGATATATAGGTCTCCACAGTCAAAGTCTATATGGGAGACAAACACAAAATATCAATAAAACACACACACACACACACACACAAACAACAAGCAGCACAGGCAGTGAATTCATATTAGTCTACCTACAGAGTAAAAATTAAAAAAAACTTCTATTACAATACAATTTAAAAGTTTATTTTGTAGATGAATGTTTAGAAAATATTAGTGAATTTTGCATCCGATGTCCACTGTCATAAATAAAGTGGAAACTGTGATACATTTTTTTCAGGATTCTTTGATGAATAAAAAAATCCAAAATAACAGCATTTATTCAAAATAGATTGTTTGGCAACATTATGAATGCCTGTACTTTTACTTTTGATCAATTTAATGTACCCTTGCTGCCTATTTATTGAAAAAAAAAAAATCTTACTGACCCTTAACTTGTGAACAGTTGTGTACTGAGACAATATAAAGAGGAGAATACAAGAAAGTTTAACACTTGGCATGCTATACTTTCTAAAGAGTTTTTTTCGCATAACCTATGGCTGTGATGATAACCACATTACCACAGTAATGAGATGCCGACCACGGTGTTGAGGTCATCACCGCGCTTTTTTTTTTTTTGCTGGTAAAATTACAGGAGTGCATATGGTGTGTGGCAGTGGCGCCTGCAGGTGTATGGCTGTACGCATTGTGCGTACCATGAGCGCTCAGACAGACCCGAGAAACCTCTACTCAGTAAATATTTCAACAGTTATTAAAGGCCTACTTATTTCTGGTCTGTTTGTTCGAACCGCTCTCTCACTGTTCCTCCATAGTACTCCGTCTCATTAAAATGCGTATCGTTAGCAAGATTTTCTGTTTCTATGTGGCATACTAGTCATACTCAGAAATTGACTTTCGCGTGCATTTGATATGCAGTTATGGAGTACATAGGCCTATGCACCTACCTCCCACCCCTAACCACTGCATTTCATATGCACGCCAAACTGAAATGCACATACACAGTGGCTACATCGCTCATTCGGCACGAATACTCGAGTACAATAAATAGTCCTAAACTAAATTTAGGACATTGATGTTTTATTCCGTTTTTTTTTCTATACACAGAAGTGCTGCAGGTGCGTGATGTGACGATGCATGAATTCTTATAGTTCTGATGTTTGTGCTGCTATTTGTGCATGTAGTAAGTTCTTATTTATTTTAAATCTAATTTATGGTTCTAGTTTTTGACAGTTAATGATTAATGATCAGTTAACGAGCACCGGTTGTCGGCCAGGAAAATTAACCGAAATAAACCACTGGCCCTGCGTGCCCGTGAAATAATATTTATTTCTATAACTTTGATGGGTTTTTTCCCATATCTGCTGAATTCCTTATAAAAGATGGAACAGTTTTTGTCATTGTTTGTAACTCATTTTTTGTACAATAAATTATTTAATGTTTCAAGTTGCGTTTGGACGAGTGTGTGTATATCCACGGACTGTCACCCGAAAAACAATGTCTAAAGAAACAGGAATTTAAGTTTAGCACAACTCCCCAGAACAAAGCAATGTTGGGGCATTTATTGGACAAAGAATGGGTTACAAAAGATGACAATTATTTTTTTTATTAAACTCAAAAGATATTGAAAAAACAACAAAGTTATGGAAATAAATATTATTTTATGTTATAATAGTTAATATAATTTGCTTTTTTAATAATAAAGACGACTAATTTCCATGTTCAATTACAACATAATGGCCCTTTCGCACAAGATGCGGAATGTGCTGCGCGATGAAACCCATTATTTCAATGGCTTGCGCTGTGCGAGGACGGTTTGTTGCAAGCTGCGCTCAAAGTGAAAAATAGTTGGGCTCGGGGAGTGGGGTGGAGGGGTGCGATTAACCACCAAAACCGCGTGATTTGTTGCTTCTTCACCACGGTAATAAAAAATCCCATACAATCACAGCACTACATTTACCTCAGAAAACTTAAAAGGGCATCTGGGGACATCCTCACAGAAAAAACAAAAAACACTTATTAATTAAGTATAATAATATCTAGTTATTGTAGGGTTGGGTTAGTGTGTAGCCATTACCAAACAATGGGAATCTATTTTACGTCCTCATACTGATACCCTGTATATGTGTGCGTGCCTTTTTAACAGGATGCAAGTCATAACAGCAATGTGAATAACCTGGTTCCCACGGTCTGGTGACTGATTAGCTGGGTTATAAACCAGATGAATGATGAGATGGTGCAAGGATGTTTGTAGGAGCGTGTATCAGGTCACTGCTGCAGTCAACAATTCATAAATGATTGCATGATGTTTATGCATGCACTTCTTTTCACACAGACACGTGCTTCAACAGTGTCCTTTAGCTCATTTATTTCATGGGAAAATGGTTTGCTAACTCAAGTCAAATAACAGCATGGGCAGAAGAACTTCAAAAGGTTCCTGAACCAGCAGTATTTCATAGGGAGTGAGGTGAACTGACTGTAAGATGGGAGAGGTCATGTTTTTTTTCACTCAAATGAGGGGTACTAACGTTTCTTCCCTTTAATCTGACAGGACCTAAGTGCTTTTGGATTACAACCATTGTCCTGGATAAACATTGCAGGAAATGTCTAAAACATTATGAAGAAATCTCTGGGACAGGACAGCTTACAACAGAGTGGAATAAGCTTCCGTGCAGTTACAAGTTTTTTCCTTCAGCTTAAGTCCGTGCTAATGCAAATTTTCCAATACTTTGGCACAACAAATGCAATGAAACAGCTTATATATAAAAAGATATAAAGTTTCACCAAAAAAAAACACACTGTGGATAACAGGACATTTCTGAAAAGGTGATTTTAGCAGGTCTGTGTTTGGCTGAAAGGTTATATTTTTTGGTTTGGGGAGAGATCAGGTTTACTGTGGCAGCAGGGCATGAGAAACATGCCCATGGATTTCGTGTGCTGACACTCACGCATCTTTTCTCTGCAAGCATGAATCAGCACGCTAACATCAGTGAAGCCAAACCACTCAAACTTGTAGGTGCATGCAGTAAATGGTAGGAAGGAAAGAGTCCTGATACAAGCATGGCTTCAAACCTTTCACTAGACTTCACACAAAATTCATGTATCTCACAAAAAAAGTAATGTTTCGGCACTTCATTGACACTTATGAATGTACATTTTTGTATGTATATAAACAGGCTACAACAGATCTGTAAAGCAGGCAAAACCCTTTGGAAAATATTTAACAAGAGTGTTAGGAGTGACGGTGGTAGAATCTGAAAGGTGTCCATGAAGAAACAAACAACACCATCTAAATATAAAATTAATATTGAACTTATTATTACTGAACTAGTTTTCCCTTGCATAGTTGTCTCGCTGTTTGTCCAGCTTCTTGTTAAAAGCCACAAGTGTCAAATCTGCCTTGAGAAACCAGCTTTCTGCTATTTTCTACAGCTTTGCATCAGTGCAATAATAAGATAAGACAATAACTGCAAGATAATAACTGACATCATTTCAATTTCTCAGTGAAATGAGAAAGTGAATCCTAACATTGCGAAAGGTGTACAAGACTACGCTTTTAAGCTGGGCAAGGCATATTATTGAGCCAGATCTTATGAGTCATAAACTAAAAAAACAAGTGATATTTGTTTCACCAAAATATTTCAAAGTTCATGTGATTAAGCCTGGAGCTCTTTGCAATCATCACATCCTCATGAAAACTTCAAACAAGCTCCATTCTCAAAGTCAGACTTTTTGATTTATTGATCATTACTCTTTATGATTCTCTTTTATTTGGACATGTGTTATGAAAAATGTCAATTTATTCTCACTAAGATAATTTATTTGATAAAAAACAATTTGTAAATAAAAAAAATCAGAGATATAAATATACCAAAATTTATTCATGCAATGCTGCAATTCAGTAGCCATTACTCCAGTAATTACTCCACATTAGTGTCATATGTGACCCTGGAACACAAAACCAGTCTTTAGTAGTATATATTTGTAGCAATAGCCAAAAATATATTGTATGGGTCAAAATGATCGTTCCTTCTTTTATGCCAAAAATCATTAGGATATTAAGTAATGATCATGTTCTAGAAAGGTATTTTGTAAATTTCCTACCATAAATATATCAAAACTCAATTTATAAAATAAAAACTAAATGTGGACAACTTTAAAGGCAATTTTCTCAGATTCCAGACTTTCAAATAGCTGTATATCATATCTCGTCCTATCTAGACAAACCATACATCAATAGAAAGCTTATTTACTTAGCTTTCAGATGATGTATAAATCTCAATTTCAAAAAATGGACTCTTATGACCAAGAGTCAATTGACTCTTATGACCAAGAGTGGTCCAGGGTCAATACTGCAAACCCTGATAAATGTTTCAGTATTCTTTGAGAAATAGAAAAAGCAAAAGAACCGCATTTATTTTAAATACAAATATTTTGTATCATCAGAAATGTCTTTACTGTCACATCTGATCAATTTAATTTGATTAAAATGTGTGTTTGCATATTATCATAATCAGCTTGCAAAATAAAATGATCTGCAGGTATCAGTTTTGCCATAATAAAGGGACAGTTTACCCAAAGATGAAAATTACAGGTTTATAACAGCTTGAGAGTGACAGAAATTGCATTTTTGGGTGAACAATCTGTACTTCGTTATGATGCTTATATTACAAAGCTATTAAAATAAATAATAATTACTGTGGGAAGGACAATGAAAGTTTAACTTATGTTTGCCTGAAGTTAACCTAATATTGTATTTTTATGCAATGTATATTTCGTTTTTTCCACAAACATTTTGTTTGACAAGAAACAATAATTGGTGGACCCCATGCAGTTCTGCCACAGCCCCCCTAGGAGTTGCCTACTGCTTTATAATAGCAAGAACAACATCCAAACCCATTAAATGTGTCAGGATGTTGAGGAATCAGTGTCAGCAAATTAATGAAAGGCTTTGTTAATATGCAGCATATTGATGTAAACACCTGGTCAGTGCAGTGGCGTAAGACAAAGTTACTAATCTCCAAAGACAGCCATCAGACACCAGCCTCAGTCCAGGGAGGAGCAGGAGCAGGGAAGATTTTATCTTTCCTTAGTCAGAGGGAAATAAGACACCCACATGCATATACACATGCCAGCAGGAACACACGCACACACTGGCAATGAATAAATTACACCTCCTAAGTGACACTGAGCAGGCAGTGCCACAGTTTTTACACCTCAGAGGGCAGTGAGGAGGACAAATATTGCAAGAACCCAGTCTGATGGTGTCTTTTATTATCATATACACTCTCACTAGATTTTAATATACCGGTCCATACAGATTCAGGTCAAATGCAAATCAATGCACAGTTACACACTTACACGGAAACTGTTCCACCTAAAAGCTGAATGTGATATGTGCAGGCTGGTAACACACCTGTGTAAGTCACTTCATACCCCATGTGCTTGGGTTTCTGTGGCACAGAATTAACAAAGCAATTCTATTGTGTGCAGTTTTTCAGTGAAATGGTGGTGGTTTATTAAAGCAATAACCTATAAGAAGCTGTGTATTTGATTTGATCATGATTAAGGTGTGTTGTTAATTTAAAGCCATTTAAAAGAAAAAAATCTGCACTGTCAAGTTCCAAAATTACATTCACTGACATTTAGAGATCTGCATATACAGACAGACTACAACAGATTATTAAAAAGCTTTGCTTTCTTTACATAACTTAGTTATATATACATTTAATATGAATGTCAGAAGTAATGGTGGTAGAGATGAAGGTTGTTCATGGAAGGATTGGTTCACATTTCCTGATAACTTACCCCAATGTCATCCAAGATGTTCATGTCCTTTCTTCAGTCGAAAAGAAACAAGGTTTTTAAGACAAACATTCCAGGATTTTTCTCCTTATAGTGGACTTCAATGGGGATCGACAGGTTAAAGGTTCAAAAGGCTCTAGACCAGTGGTTTCCAATCCTGGTCCTGGGGACCCACTGCTCTGCACATTTTGTATGTCTCCCTTATCTGACACACTCAATTCAATTAATGGATCTCTCTCCTAACGAGCTAATGATCTGAATCAGGTGTGTTAAATAAGGGAGACACAAAATGTGCAGAGCAGTGGGTCCCCAGGACCAGGATTGAAAACCACTGTTCTAGACGATTCCAGACGAGCAATAAGGGTCTTATCTAGAGAAATGATTGTTTTTTTAAAAAAAAAAAAAAAAAGTATATACTTTAATGCTCGTCTTGCACTAGCCTCACTTCACGCATTACGTAATCAAGTTGTAAAGGTAACGTGTGACATAGGTGGAAGTACCAACAAAGCGAACGTGCAAAGAAAGACGAAGAACAAACCACACGTGACATTAAACATGATTACGTAATGCGTGAAGCTGTAGATGCGCATTGCAGAGTTTTGATTTTAAAAGTATATCAATTTTAGTTTTTTTTAGAAAATGACAGATTGTTTCACTAGGTAAGGCCCTTATTCCATGGCTGGGATGGTGAAGAGCCCTTTAAAGCTGTACTGAAACTGCAATTTGGACCTTCAACCCACTGACTTCCACTGATGTCCACTATATGGAGAAAAATCCTGGAATGTTTTCCTCAAAGACCTTTGAGGACCTTCTTTTTTTTTTTTTTGACTGGAGAAAGAAAGATATGAGCATCCTGGATGACATGGAGGTGACCAGATTATCAGGAAATGTTCATTCTGGAAGTGAACTAGTCCTTTAAGATTCTGAGCACTAAACCACATGGGAACATCTTTGCATTAATAGGTCTGATAGTCAAATATCAGCTGTTATCACTCCTGTAACCATCAGACGACATCACAGTCCAGTTGAGGAACACAAAGCGAGTTTGCTTCAAACACCTGTGATCTAATGCGGAGCCAACTGTGAAGAGCGCTCACAGAAAAGAGGAGAGAGAAACCGTTGTGAAATGAGAGACACAACACTCATCCAAGATTTAAAGAAAGCAGGATGGGGTGAAAGGAGGACAGGAAAGATCTGAAAATAAAGAAATAATGGAAAGAGTAGAGGAGATCAAATAAAGGCCCTCATAACTGTTAGTTGTAAAAAATGAATGAGTCAGGTTTGCCTGTCACTTATATCCCTCTCTCTTTTAGTAAAACTTTTATTGTGAAGCAATCTCCCTTGCATCTTGGCAGGTCTACATTTATGCGATTTAAAACAGAGACCGAAATGACAGTGTAGTCCTGACCCATATCTCAAAACAGCCAGATACACTGACTGCTTTAGAAAGAGCTAACGTTATCTTTGGTAAAGATACATTGCTGTTGTATATTTCTGTTTGCTTTGTAAAAAGATTTAGTTTTAACTGTGTATTCATGGTTTAGAATATGTCTAAACAGAACATGGACTCGTTCAGTTCTTACTTGGAAAAGTTTAAATAAAAAAATTGTGGTGTGCATGTGCTCGGTGGGATGGGATTTTTATCCAAAAACAAAGGATGGTATGCTGGAAAAGAATCAAAGATCTCACAGCTGTAGGACGTCAGGCACAGCAGGACTTATAAGGCTCATAAACATCACCTTCCGTAAACCGCGTCCCTCCCCTGGCACACCCGACTTGCTAAGAAACTATGGACAACGGCAGATGTAAGCGTATTGGAAGATTTTAGATTAGTTGAACAGTGATGATGTACCAAGTGCAATGATGCAACTTTATCCAACAGTACACTGTCTACCATTATTTTCATTCATTAAACATACACATGCTGCAGAGAACATTATGGGAGGATTATTCCCATTAGCAAGTGTTTGTTTTTGTGGTTTGCCAGTTCCAAAAATAACTATTAAACATCACAGCAGGAGGATTTCCTTCCTACTATGGGCTGTCTTCACCAGTATTAACACAAGACTGCAAACATCTCTCACTTCAGACTTCAACAGAGTTACAGCAGGGAAGAATCTTCAGAAGTTCACCAGTTGAATGTGAACCCAGTTTCTCAAATGACTCACCTGCCAAGTTGTTTAAAGAGCACTTATGAATCTATGCATAGTCAGGGGACCAGATAACGGTTCTGAACTTCTGAGACAAAGTCTAGACCTAAAACTTAGCCTCAGTGTCTAAACTTGTCTCCTGTGAAACAGTCCTAAATTGAATATGGAAATCCAGATAGATAGATAGATAGACAGATTGTTAGGTTGATAGTAGGAAAGTAACGGTATTATCAATATTGTGTATATGTCGACAGGTCTTCCAGGCAAAAAGGATAGTTTTTAAAACTTCAACTTTTAATTCTAACATGAAAGGTTTTTAAATTTGTGTTTGGGCCATTATTATGTGGGACAGTATCTGTCAAACTAACTAAAACCGAAAGCACAATATGGCTTAATCCCTTCAAGTCTGTTTTCGCTGTGCGTTTCAAAACAAAGCGTGCACTTCATTCGGGCGATCAGCTCGTGATCCAGTGTTTTCCGTGTCTCAGAATGGCTCAGTTCACAGTAAATGCAGTGAACGGGCTGTGAGTTTAGTGTGCATTTGGGAACGCAACGCCCACAAGTTATGCTTTATTTTTGCAGCAGATGATTACAGCATTTCACTAGATTTGTAGTGAGAAGCATTTTTGTAAGCCTGTTTTAAGCCTGAAGCTTAAGCTCCATCAAAATAAAAGCTCTGCTGCCATTTCCATCAAAATAAAAGCTTAAAAGTACAGTATGAATTGTCGACAGCTAGCGATTTAACTGCGAGTTACTGCAGTACAATAAACATTAAAGTGTAGAAATTAGGTATTGTATTGCAATTTACCTACTGTAGTTTAAAGCAAAAATTATATAGCTATGAAATATTCATTTTCATTTATTTTACAGTGTAATTGTTTTACAATATATGGCTATTAATGTTATAGGAATAACAATAATATAAATTGTTGTTATTATTATTATATTGTAATTTGTTTGGCTTCCTAAAACATCAGTGTGAATGTAATATAGACTGAGACAGTACACCACAAATAACTTTTTAGTGTTGAGTCCCCTTTAAAGTTCAGGTACAGGACTTTTTTCTGACTTAAGTTTTCTTTGCTAAGAATAGGAATGGAGCTTTTAATTTTGAACTCTCAATATGCAATAGATGGAAAAATGTAACTTTAAAATGTATAAAAGTTTCATTTTTTAGAGCTTGATTTGTTCCTTTGAAACCAACCTTTAACTGAACAATTTGTAAGCTCTCTCAAGTTCAGTCCTGGTCGGATTCTTCCAAAATCAACATTCCAAAGAAAAACACTGAAGAGCCATCGCAGAGATATAGAAATAATCACGCACAGTGCCAAAGCATTTTATTACTGTGTACATGATTTCATCTTCAACTGAGCAATTATTGTGTGTTTAAAACAAATCCACTTTAAAAGACATGTGTACATAACAGAAGAACACAGGCAGCTCTCACCACAGCGCTACTGTTATCACTACGGCCAAAATCTGGAAGCAAACAAGACTCAAATGCAGTGATTCAGCATTTTTCACGTCTTACAAAACATATTTACCAGGGTTAAGGAAACAACAACAAACTCACACTGAGGTAAGCGCTGTGTGGTTTGAGTTAAATGTTTTACCCACAGTAATGTGCCTTGCGTTATCTTACAAACTATCTGTTCTGGTCTATTTAGTGACAATGCTGCTATCTGAAACATGATCGTGTAGACAACTCCCACTGCCTCTCTCTTTCTCTTCTCTATCTCTCTGGTTGTGATATCACTCCATGAACATGCCAGCTCTAGTCAAGAACTCTGTCTTATGTAAATCGTGCCTTTCTTAAAATAAAAATGCATTCTCATTTTTGCCCAAAACAGCATTCCTGTGTGCTCCTGCGACTGTATCATGCCACTTCACTGATGACCATATATTAGGATTCTTTCATTAGGAAAAATTTGCTAAGATGCTCACAGTTGTTTTACTAAGAAAGTGGAATGTTCATTAATGATTCCTTACGACAGTAACATCATCCGTAGCAACTATTTTGTTGTAAATGAAGAACACCAGGCTCATCAGGTGGGTCGTTTTTGCCACTTTTCAGGTAGACAATAATAGATGTGCTATATCTATAGATAGATAGATAGATATATAGATATGTCTATTTATCATCTTCCTTCTGAACTCTGTAAAACATGTTCTTCATGCAGCCCCATCTGCATGCCATGAAGTAAAACACACTACGTCCTATAAATACGACACCATCAGTTAAGCGTGTAACTGTACACTCCGCGCGCACGCGCGAGAGACACGCACCAGTCGCCGCTCGCGCAGCCAAACGCACGCCGTAACCGGAGATGCTCTACTCATCATCTCTACGATTAACGCCAGTGACCACCGTGACACCAAGTTCTCCTCTTTCCATCGAGTCAAACATTTGCTTTGCAATGAGTGTTTAAAGGCTACCAGTTGGTGCTGTTAAGACTAAGTAGCCATGCATGTTCACTTCTGCGTCTTGACCATCTGCTGGAAACAAGTTTTGGAACAAGGTGGTTTCTAGCTGGTCTAAACTGGTCGTTAGCTAGTACAAATGAATAGACCAGCTGGTTATACAATCTTATCAAGCTAGCTTAAAGTGTAAATTTCAACCACTCTAGACTAAGACTAGAAATCATTTCCACAGATACCATCTTAAGTTCAATAATATGGGATACAGTAAGAAATCTTTAACATAAGCTGGGCGTTATATTATTTGAGACCCTGGACCACAAAACCAGTCTTAAGCAGCATGGGTATATTTGTAGCAGTAGTTAAAAATACATTTTATGGGTCAGAATTAGTATTTATAACCATTAGGTTATTAAGAAAAGATCATGTTCCATGAAAATAATTTGTACATTTCATAAAGTAAATATATCAAAACTTAATCTTGATTAGTTTTATGATTTGCTGAGAACTTAATTTGGACAACTTTAAAGGTGATTTTCTCAATATTTAGATTTTTTCCCCGTTTAGATTCCGGATTTTCAAATAGTTGTATATATATATATATATATATATATATATATATATATATATTTTTTTTTTTTTTTTTTTTTTTTTAATTGACCCTTATGACTGGTTTTGTGGTCCAGGGTCACATTTGTGATTTGATACTCCCCAAAAGTCATACACTTTAAAAAATGCTGGGTGAACCCAGCAATTGGGTGGTTCTGACCCAGCAGTTGAGTTAACTGTTTAACCCAGCCTTCTGGGTAGTTTTATTTAACTCACCTTTTTCTTGAAAAAATACTATATGCCTGGCTTAAAATGAACCCAAAATAGTTTTTGAAATTAAAATTTACTTTACTATTTTTCGCAATATATGGTAATTTTAAAGCAATAGTTAAGTTCAATAAAACTACCCAGGAGACTGGGTTAAACATTTAACTAAATCACTGGGTCAAAACAACCCAATTGCTGGGTTTGTCCATATTTCACCCGGCATTTGAGTGTATGGACCTAAATTGTGTTTTCAATTCTAATGCTAGAATAAGAAAAGCTGGTTACAATCATATTGTGGTTGCAATACAAACATTTTTCTACTGTAAAAAATGTCCAACCTCAAGTTTAGCTGCTTGCTTTCTTACTACTTTAAGTCAAATCAAAGTTTCAAGCAGATGTGTTAAGTTTTGACACCCTTGAATGTAAGTAGGCTACTTAAGAAAATTTGAGTTCAAACTCTGAAAACTTCTAGAATCTAAATACTACATAGAAAATGTTTACAAAAAGTTTGTTGTTGAAGAGCTGATGAAAGAGGGTATCTGTGAACACCTACCGGCCAGGCGAACTGAAAGGGGATGATAACGGTCCCGAGGTCATTGGCCTTGTTTGGGTTTCCATTGAATCCTTTCAACTGAAACGTATTCCGTCCGATCACGCTTGAGCTTCCAGTGCCGTACGTACAAAAGCCAGATGTGGTGACCTCCACCTGGTATTCCTTTAGACACACTCTCAAGTACGTGTCACATTCGTCCCGGTCGCACAGACCGTCTTGTGCGCTCCGTGCGCCGTCACAGCAGTTTCCATTCGCAAGCTCACCCCTGTCATTCTCCACGCTAATCAACTGGAGCTCCAAATAACCCGACGACTGGCACACCTAAAAATAACATAAACAGCAGTTAAAATATGAAATGCAAACAGCTTGGCTTTGTAGGACTGCAGAGAATAATTTGTCTTGCTCCCATTAAAATACAAGACAGAACATGCAGCGCGAAACAATATAGCGGATACAGTGCACAGACTTACATCTGCGTGATTTTATGGTTGGTATTGCAAACCAATCAAGTGCACTCGCATCAAATATGAATAAGTAGGTTTGTGCAATAATGAAATATGCACTTATATAGGCAATGTTTAACGTTTCGATTACAGTGCAAGTGGACTGATTTTAAAACGTCTTTTAAGTATAAGAATCACATGATTCCTCTGACAGCAGGATAATTCTATTAGGTCAAGAATCCCAAAATCTAATTTGACAAAAAAGAATGAGTTTCACTTCAGTGTAAAACCGTTGTTTAATCTATGACTTTACAACTAGTGAAGGAAAAGGTGGACTTAAAAGGCACAAGAAAGTTTAACTCACCTCAGTCCAAAATGTCAAAAGTAAGAACACTACTGAGAAACAAGCTCCGAAATAGTTATGCATGACTCCTATGAAGTTAATACGACATGATTAAAAAAAGAAAACTCATAAGCGCATCATTATCCACAAAAATCCAGCCATTCAAATTGATTCCGTTCTCCGCAAGACCTCCAGAAGATGAGATGAAAGTCACACACATACATCCACTCGCTCCTCCAGCGCGCTGCGCTCACTATATCAGTTAACTACTAGCCGTCTCAACGGGGTTGATTGACAGCTCGATAAACCATTGGCAAGCCGTCAGCTGTAGTAGAACGTCTGCGTCATCCAATCGCATACTCAGGGGGCGGGGCCTTCCTATAAATTATATATCTGACAGGCTTATTGACTTTGTAAATTGAGTTTGTAAAGTGAAGGAAAGAAGATTTTAAAGCGTCAAACGAGTACTGTTATTACTTAAGAATTTTAATCTTTCACAACAGGAATAATTTTCGATTCTAAAATATTTGGCAATTGAATAGATATATAATTACTGGTAGAAGTATGTTGGCATTCTGCAAAGGATTTTTACACACTAAGTTGTTTATTTGGTAGCATTTTGCCCTGTTTGTACTCTTTCACAATCCAAATCTACATATGACAAGGCATGGGTGAATGACTATGGGTAACAGATACAGAGCGCCCTCTAGTGATCGGTTAATGGCGTTTATGACTTAAATATACTGTATTACACAGGTTTTTTAAGTTTAATAAAAGAGACTGTTGTTCACTAGTTAACAGAATAAAAAAATGTAATTTTGAAAATGAAAATTCCCTGACAAATAGGCTACACTACATTTAATCCAAAAAAAAACAGTAAAAATGTAGTCACATGATCTTTCAGAAATCATTCTAATATTCTGATCTGCTAAATATATATATATATTTTCAAAACAATAAAAAAAAAAATCATGTTTCTTTGAAAAATGAAAGTTCAGAAGAACAGCATTTATCTGAAATAGAAATCTTTTGTAACATTATAAATGTCTTTATCGTTACATTTGATCAATTTAAAATGCATCCTTGCTAAATAAAAGTATTAATTTCTATAATTTCTTTGCCAAAAAATAAAAAATAGAAATGATGCTGAGTCCAGGCTTTTAAATGGTATAGTGTATAATGTTACAAAAGCTTTTTATTTTGGATAAACGCTGATCTTTGAATATTTCTATTCATCAAAGAAACTGTTTTAAATATTGATAATAATAATAATAAAATTCTTGAACAGCAAATCAGCATATTAGAATGATTTCCGAAGGATCATGTGACACTGAAGACTGATGCTGAAAATTTAGCTTTGATCATAGGAATAAATTACATTTTAAAATATATTGAAATATAAATCAATTATTTTAAATAGTAAAACTATTTTTTTTAAAAATCTGTTTTTGAAGTATTATGGAAAAAATAAATGCAAGCTTGGTGAGCAGAAGAGACTTCTTTGAAAAACATTAAAAATCTTACTGTCCAAAAACTTTTGGCTAGTAGTGCACATGCTGAACAACTTGCAAACTGATCATCACACTTTGAAATCCTCACAAAACAGACTAATCATGTTCATGAGATGTTCTCATTAATATAGTGAAACCAAACATGTCTGTTTGTGTCTGTTTACATGAAGCATTTGCCAATATCACTCTCACATCTCTTTATTATTTGAAGTCATTATTATTCCTGATAAACAGTGTGGGAATGTTTTTTTTTTGGTCAAAGGCTTCTTACCCCTCAGCCATGATACAAGACCTGAACTTTTGCTCTTTAGTAAATAAAAGAGTTTGTTAATAATAGACTAAACCAGATGATATCACCGATTTTCTGTATAGCTGTGTCACGTCCTGCTTTTTGTTAACGTCTATCCATGTCTGTCTCTACTCTCGCTCTCTCATTCATTAGGAAATGGGTGACGCTACAGTCCTAATCTTGCCGTCAGACTCCATCCTGCGTTCCTCTAGTGCCGGTCCATAGCCAGAATAAAGAGAGGAAGTCAGCCCGAGAGCTGCATGCAGAGGAATTAGATGTTAACAATGCTTGCTGCACTCTGAGGATGTGACACACTGTGGCTGTGATAGAAAGAAAGGCACCTGCATTCTGTTGAGCTATTAGAACATGTACAGATTTGGAAAACTAGCTTGGTTTTCCAATGAATACACATGGAATAATATCTACACCACAGAGGCACACACTATTTGAGTCTGAGGGTATGACTAATTGAAGTGTTATCGTTATCGTTGCCATTGTAGCATTATTGTAACAGCTGAGGTTTGGCCTGCAGTCAGAAATACAATTGCAGTTTTGATACAGTGTTGTTGATTGATTTGTTTGACGCAGGATAAGATAAAAGATTACAGCTGTGTCTGTTAACATAAGAGATTAGCTCACATACCAAATAACATTCATAAACTACCAGTGAAAAGTTTTGAGCAGTCTCCTTTGCTCACCAAGCCTGCATTTATTTGATCCAAAGCACAGTAAAACTTTAAATATTCAAATGTAAAAATATTTTTATATTAAAATAGCTGTTTCCTTTTTAAAAATGTAATTTATTCCTGTGATTTTAAAGCTGAATTTTTAGCATCATTACTTCAGTTACATGAAACTTCAGAAATCACTCTAATATATTTTTTTTATTTATTCATTTTTTCCAATTTTATCTAAAGGTTTAATAAACTCTTCCATTTCAATAATAATATGCCAGGTTTTACAGGGTTAAGCATATCTTAAGTGCCCACTTGAAGATTGTGAGAAGCAGAAGTGCAGAAGAGTTGGTGAGCAGGTGTGTCACTGGGAGGTGTGAAATTCTGTCTCAGGTTTAAAAATGTCAGTGATGGAGTGTGAGAGTGCTTAACCTCTGACCTCAAGTCAGACTTCTATTACGGCTAATGCAGATTCCCTCAGTGTGTGCACTCTACACCTCTTTCAGGGTCACTTGAGGGGTGCGACATGTCAATGGGTTGACCTGAATATGTCATCTTCAGAAGAGGCAGCTTACAGCTCACCTCAGCATGCCCTGTTGTGATATATCTCTAAAAACTGATTGTAGCTCCTAAAATGGTGACTGAAATTAAATGTATTAGATCCCTTTGCTTACGTTAAGCATTTTGTTTTTAATGTGGGTTCTGTGGTTTATGCTCTCATGAAAAACGAATTACTTACATGTTGTGTTTAGTCTAATATTTGTCTCATGTCATTCGAAATTATAAGGGCTGGTTTACAAATACCGCGTTTTTTGGAGTTCCACTTAGTTGCTTGTTCATGTTTTTGACGCCGATGCCGATGCGGCTACCGGCACGTCTGGCTTCGTTTCGCGCATTTCCGCCGCGTCAAGTTGAAAAGCAGAACTTTAAGTGTGACTTATCAAATGTCAGTTACGAAACAGCGGACCAATCAGAAGACGGCGGAGGCGTGACAAGAATCGCCAGCATTTGAGCATTTGTGTTCACGTTTTCAAACGCGAATAAAATAAAATAAAATAAAATAAAATAAATGTTTTTGGAGCTTGACAGACCATTGTCCCCATTCACTTGTTTGGAGCTTTGTTCCACATTTTGTATTCAACTGAAGAAAGAAAGTGGACATATCCTTCTTAAAAATGAGCTAAAGTATCATGGATGTATCTTAGAAATACTGTATAGAGGGTTTGCAGTTACGTCATGGTTTGTTCAATTACCCCGGATATGCAACCATATTGGAGATACTCAGATGTAAACAACAGAATGAACTGCATGATTAATGTATTACTAAATATGTTGTTCTGTAATGTATGCTGTTTAAACATGGAAAAAATGTGTGGAACCTGTTAAATCATATTGAGAAAGACTTAATAACCATGAAAGGGCACAATATTTGGACAAACTTACAAGCAGTATTCATTAAGATATTAGCCTAATTTTTCACCTACCAGACCAGGAATGCTATCAACAAACATGAATGTTCTTGCCCTAAAAATCGTGGGTTAGTTTGGCCAACCACAGACCTCCTCAGACAGTTTTTTGCACTCTTCTCCTTGATTTGTTATACCGCTTGGCAGTCTATAGTACTTGAAATGTTTTTCCTGGTCCGACTGATTAGCACAGCCCAAAATTTGACGATAACTGACCATTTTCAGCATCAGCGAAATATGCAAGTTTTGTTTGGTGCAGCGGCATTGTTTATGCTCAGTGCCACCAATATGGCCGTCTGATGACGCATTGTGAAATCTCTATATCTTTATAGGATTTCAGCCAGTGTTGTTACTCTCCCTTTTAGGACATTGACACAGATTGTAGTTCTGATTGGTGCTGCTTATGACAGAAATTACATTTTCACATTCAATTATACAAATCAAAATGGCTAAATAAATAAATAAATCACAAGATCCAGCCTGAGACTGTAAACCACTGGTAATTAGACAGCTATGTGACCCCACCATATAGGCCAGCTTTTGAAACCCAGCTGTGGTTTTGATCCAGGCTTCTGGGAATAGATGCCATGGCAGAGTATAGGTCTGTGGCCCATGAGGGTTAACCTCAGACGGGTATGTGCGTGCCTAGCAGTGGGTGGGTATGTAGAGGATGGAGCTGTTATCAGCTCAGTCAGCTGTGCCAATCATTCATTGCATTAGTGTGCTGTAAGAGAGGGAGGAGTACACACACACACACACACACACGCACACGCACACACAATGAGACATTGTGTGGCTTATATACAGTGCTGAATAGAAGGAGATAGGCAGGGCTGGTTGTGCATGGATTATGTGTTTCTCAGAGAAATCCCTAAGGACCCCTTGTGTGTGACTGTGACCTTCTACACATGAGAATATTCTCTAATGTGTCTGTGTGTGTGTGTGTTGTATACTATATACATAATATTATGACATAATATTATTATGACGTGAAATGGTTGCGCTCTGTGAGCTAGTGGCACTACCTGTTTCTATTTTTACCGCGACACAATTCAGAATACACACCTCTGCAAATAAAATACTGGTACGATGACAACAGCTACTGAAAGAGCTTACAGGTTACAATGGATGTAAGTGTAGGATTAAACCAAATGTCGTACCATCTTTTTTTCCTTACAAACGCCCCAGATATCGAGTAAAATCCGCGCTGAGAAACTACTTCAGTGGCTCCTGCATCATGACAAGCATCAGCATGTTTACATCCTGCCAGGATGGTATCTAGCATTTCTAGTCTCTCTTTGTAAGCTCTTTAAGTAGCTGTGGTCTACTAAAAGCCTCAAAGGCATCAATGCTAAAGTAAAGAGAGAACAAAGACGTGGGTCGTAAGGTTTATTCATCCACAGGCATCTTCCCTATCTTTGCTCCTCTTCTTATTGCTAGGAAAAGCAGTGATTTACATCACATCTCTTGTTGCCCTTAATGTATTAAATTAACAATTCAACTTAAATCTAAATTGAAATGATAAAAACACATGAAATTAACGTCCTTGAATATTCTGTTGAGTCAAAATTGTTTTATGGGCACTCTTTTTGCTGGTTACATTGTTCCATTAGTAGGTGGTGATAAGTGACTATCTTTATGAAAACATCATTGAATCAAATTTGTTATAAAAAAAAAAGATTAATTCATGAACAAGTCATTTAATCATTTACTCAAATTATTTTTTTAAAAAACACAGATGCTGTGTAAATATGTCGAATATGTCTACTTCTATATGGTGAATTCATAGTATTTGAAAAACTACCTGGATGACCTACTACTTCTGATTTTGCACACAGCTATATTTATTTCGTAAAGAAACCAGTGTCTGTTCTTATAAGTGCGTCATTAAATTATTCACTCATCCAAACTGTTTAAAACACTGCTTCATTTATAGAAACACCCCTGTTATGTCTTGCTCTGAGATGCAAATTCTGCTTTGGTTTCTCTTGAAAAATAGACAAAGCCCTTGACAATATTGTGTCTAAAATTGTATTATGTTTTGTCTGTTGAACTGTTTTCTAAAAACAATATCCAGCTTAATCTGATATGTGATTTCATTAGAATTTGTACAATGTGATCAGCACAGATAACAGCACGAAAGTTCACCCCTACACCTTATTGTCAGATCGCACAAAAAAGACTGAGATTGTACGAACTCAGTTGGCTGCCAAATATAAAATAGTTATAACTGACATGAGATTGCATGTGTGTTGCCATATCTCATTCTCAGAGTTGCTGTAGGTTTAATTATTAGTGATATTTGCTCTTTTTTATAAAATCTTTTATACTGAATTAAGTTCCTCTTAGCCTTACTGTGTATTCAAAGGCATGTACTTTCACTTATTACCTGATGCTTGAACATGTTTTTCTCTCTTGTTAAGACTTGTTAAGATGTTCTTTAATGACTTCTCACACACTCCTCTGTGTTCTCATGTTTTTCGAACAGGAACGAGAGAACTGTTGGAAATGTTCTTGGGCAGGGAAAGATCCTGTGCAATTGTGTTTCACACATAGAGGTATTTTTCTGTGTGAGGTAACATTTCCTGCGATAGAGAGAGAATGAGAGAAAAAGGGGTTGTGACACTTCACTGTAGCGAAATCTGTCAAAGGTAGGCCTACTACAAGATGCGGGGGAATCGAGGGGAATTCCACAGACATTCCGTTCTGTTCCAAACACTTCGCAGCTCAGTTTAGCAGCACAGGAAAAACACACAGAGTCAAGGTCATATCACTGTCAGTCTTCCATGGTAAATCTCAGCCTGTACAATCCCATGCCAAATCACATTCCTTGTCTTTGCATGAATGATACTAATTCCTGAACCTTGACACGATGTTGGAGGGCAAACTTTTATATCTGGGAAAATAATCCTTTCATGTGCATGATTCTGGTATTAATTTCCCTGGAAAAGGAGACGTCAGAGCGTCAGAGAGGAGGAAGGTCTGGCCTCTACATGTCAAGAAGACTACAAAGTGCACACTCACATTTGTCCTAATGCCAAAAGTAATGCCTGTGCAGATCTTATCACTCAAAGCAGAACAGAAGAGAGGAAAACTCTAGTCAAACAAGAGAAGATGAGAATGACCCTTATCTTTGTTTACTGTAAGCACAGAACACTCCAGAGTTCTCCCGAAGGGCTCTTTGTGACATCACAACTCTGGGTTCTGGATTCGGTACTAAATGGAGTCAACTTTGTTGACAGTTAAGAGTTTAAAGAGCCTAATCTGTTTGTCTTTGACGCCTCAGATCTTTGGCGCTGCTCAGATTCACGGTAGCTTGTATTTCAGAAGCTCCCAGGAGCATCTTGTCTCTCGGAAGATAAACACACCGGTCTGTGATTGATCATTTTCTATTTGTTCTCACATGAACTGATGATGACAACTTAGTAGCATCTTGCCAAAAGGACGCTGTGATGTCATGATTGAAATAACCTGCTACCTTGCTAACTTTGTTGAAACAGTTCATAGAGGGTTGATTTCTTCAATGCACTAAGCATGGTCCATAAAGAAAAAAATTTCTGAGTCTGGCAGAACATTTTATAGCTCAGACCTGAATCTCCCAACATCATCACCTAATCTCCCTGATGTTCTTGTGTTTGAATGGTAGCAAACCCACAGCTATGTTCCAACATGCAGTTAAAAGCCTTCCCAGAAGTGAGGAAGCTGTTATAGCAGCAAAATGATGGTTTCAGGATGATAGTTTTGAATTAAAATGTTCAACAGCAATGGGTGTGGTGTCAGGAGTCCACATACTTTCATTTAGTGTGTACTGGAAAACATATTGATGTTTTGATATAAATATCATAAATTCATCATTCATCCAAAATATGATGCCTTGCTTTCATCACACTTTTTTTTAAAAACACTGTGTAGCTGTGACTGCTTAATAGGTAATTTGTTCTATTATTCTGTTATGTCCTGTGTGCTGCTATTCATATACAACAGTGTTTCTCAACCAGTTTTTATTTTAAAGGTGACATATCATGAAAATCTGATTTGTGTGTGTGTGTGTGTGTGTGTGTGTGTGTGTGTGTGTTTAAGTGCTATAATTTGTCCCTGGTGCATCTACCAACCCAGAAAATGTGAATAAAAAAAAATCAACTTAGTAAAATTTCTTGTTAAAAAAAAAAAAAAAAAATCCACTCAGATTTCGCTCCCTCCGTGACGTAGAAAGGGGATCTTATTTTAATATTACTGCCCCTTTATTCGGCGCCACCATTGTGTTTTGTGTGCGGCAGTTCTAACAGCATGGCAAAAGTTTGAGCAAAGCATGTTAGCTGTTCTGTTGTTGGCTTCACAGACGAGCACAAAACACTACTTATAGTCCCAGCCTCAGAGGAGACAAAAGAGCAGTGGGTTTGTTAATTTATGGTATATTACACTGTTAAAACAGTGTGTTTCTGCTTCCACTCAAAATAACAATTTTCAATGATATAATAAATAATCTGTGGCATATGTTGAGCTAAAACTTAAAAATGGGCATAATAGGTCAAGTATTTCCCACTGGACATGAATTCAGAATGTCAATATTAATGTTTGTCTTTAAAACGTCTTTAAATAAACAAAATATTTATATGGAATATTGAAATTTCACATTACAACGGTGTAGGATTTACTTTCAACTATTTTAAAACTAGTTTTATTTAATTTTTTTTTTTTTAACAGTTTAACTGTTTTTAATTAGAAATTGCTGTTAAATTTCACAAATAATTACATAAACGGCAAGTAGTATACTGAATTAAAGATGAAATCATGAAATATTGAATTAAAAGGGGGACATTTTTTTTGTAAAACATACTCCAATAATCTTTTATTTACAATCATTTTTACACAGTGTAAAAATAAACATGCAAAATTATTAATGACATAGGCTGAATATAAGTATTGTCAGTTCTATAAATGCATTTTAAGTCAAAAGTTTACATACACCTTGCAAAATCTTTAAAATGTGAATTATTTTACATATTTTTACATATAGTTCACAAGAGACAATTTTCATTGAATTTATAAAAATTACCCTGTTCAAACGTTTACATATGCTTGATTCTTTATACTTTTGTTACCTGAATGATCCACAGCTGTTTTTTTGTTTTTTTTTAGTGATAGTTGTTCATGAGTCCCTTGTTTGTCCTGAACAGTTAAACTGCCCGCTGTTCTTCGGAAAAATCTTTCAGGTTCCACAAATTCTTTGGTTTTTCAGCATTTTTAGTATTTGAACCCTTTCCAACAATGACTGTATAATTTTGAGATCCATCTTTTCACACTGAAGACAACCAAAGGACTCATATGCAACTATTACAGAAGGTTCAAACGGTCACTAATGCTCCAGAAGGAAAGGGGTGTAAGACAGGGGTGTAAACTTATGAACAAACGCAATGAGGATGTATACATTTTTCTTATTTTGCCATATATATATATATATTTTTTTTTTTTTTTCATTTATTACTGCTCTTTAGAAGCTACAGAAGATAAACAAAAATAAGTTAAATTTACCCTTCAAAACGTTTTCACCCCCCAGCTCTTCACGCTTTGTTTTTCCTTCTGAAGCGTCAGTGAGCATTTGACCCTTTTTTATAAACTCAACTGTTATATTCTCTTGTGGACTATATGTAAATGTCTTTCATGTGAAATACCGTATTGAAGTCAGTACTAAATAAAAATAACATGCATTTCTATGATCCCTCTTATTTTCATAAAATAATTAACATTTTGAAGATTCTGCAAGGTGTATGTAAACATTTGACTTCAACTGTATGTATCACACGAAACAAACCCTGTGCAAAGTAATGTATTATTATTAATCATGTTGTTGAGTGATAGATTATATGATAGATTATAACAAAGTACCATATAGTTTGATTCAATGCAGATCCTTTGAAGTAAACATCAGTATGACAAAGCTTTTTCTGTTTTCTTTTAAAAGATGATAAGCCTGATTTTGTCATTGTAAGCAAGCATAATTACATGCTTACTGTCATTTTATTATTTGCAATTAGTATTGCCCATCTATCAGAGCAGCACTGCTATTAGCACTGATATAAACCAATATGTTTTCTTAGCATTGTCCAGGGCTTTGAAGGGATCATTTGCTTTTCTTTTAGGATGATAGATGACAAGCCCACACAAAGGACAGGTGGATGATGCTGATTCAACCTTTGCCTGAGCATTACTGCTGTAAAACACTGCTAGACATAATGTCTCCACACTGCATCAAAGACACACACACACTCACCACCTATACATTCACCGAACTACAGTATCATTCATTAAAACCTCACGATAACAGACGCAGCGTCTTCTCAGTGCTTAGGGAGATCTGTGAAGGTGGGTCCTGCAGCTGTTTTGACTTCAAAATATGTGTGTGCGTCTGCATGTCTGGATATGGATTAACTTAATAGTGTGTGTGAACAGAGAAGTGTCTTTTAAGTAGGATTTTAAATTGTCTGGCTTCAAAATGCAGTATTACGGTCAGTCTTTTACGCAGAAGACAATTATTACCTGACCACATAATAATGCAGTGTTACATTGTAAATCACTGTCTTTATGATAAATAATTTCATGATTTCAGCACAAATATGCACGCTCACTGAAAAAACAAAAATGTTTCATACAATATATGTGACCCCGGGCCAAAAAAACAAGATATTAAGTAAAGATCATGTTCCATGAAGATATTTTGTAAATTTCCTACTGTCAACATATCAAAACTTAATTTTTGATTAGTAATATGCATTGCTAAGAACTTCATTTGGACAACTTAAAGGCGATTTTGTCAGTAGTTAGATTTTTTTGCACCCTCAGATTCCAGATTTTCAGATATTATATATCTTATTTATGCATGTATAAATCTCAGTTTCAGAAAATTGAACTTTATGTCTGGTTTTGTGGTGTTGGATCACATATGTCAAACACACATATATAATGGTATGTGCCACAAAGGTAATGATAAATAAATGTGAATCCACCCCTTCATAATTTAACATCATTTTATTGAGAAACATAAACAAGAGCTTTCAAGATCACAGTTAAGGTTTCTAAGTAAAAAGGAAATGAAAAACACTGAAGTGTCACATGTAACATACTCAAATGTTTTTGGCCTTATTATCAGTAAAGTTTTGATTGCAATGTGCTGACAGACTATGTATCTCAGAAGTATAGTCAACATTTGAAGTTGTCCTAAAACCCAAAACCAAAATGCGTTCTTTTTTTTTTCCTTTTCTTTTTTGATCCACATCAAATGTTGACTACTGTATAGCAATACCCTTCATAACCACACGAGGGAGTACTAAATTCGTTTTTCAATAATAGTAATAAAAACAAGAATAATAAGAATAATAATAAAAGCGAAAGTGGAATCAATCAATCAATTTTTAAAAACTTACCAACCGAACATGTCAAAACAGTCTGAATAGATTTTAATGCTGTGCTTGGATGCCTTTATTTGATTGCAAGTTCACTGTCAGAAGGATATTGTCATTGTAAAACTCTGTTAGTCCAGTATTTTCACACTGGAAAAATATTTTATACAAATAAGTCATTTCAAATAGGGAAAATAGTAGTTATTGACTTCTGCCACATGTAATGAATGTCCCTCAAATTGAATTTATCACACCTGGAGCTGTGAGATATTCTCTAATATGAAAAATAAGATCACTCTCGATATATTATCCTACAATCATCGTATTAAATCTTAATTTAGCACATACAGTAGCCAACATCAGACTGTACAGTATGCCAGGGCCGCTGTTATAAAGTAAAAATCCCTGGTGGTTAATTCTAATGATCTTTGAGCAGAAATATTTCATAATGTGTCTATTTTCCGGTTTCTCTTTGATGGTGACCTATTTCCTGAGGAACTGGGTGAAGGAAATAAAGATGTTCTCGTGTTTTTTAGATACAGCCTATGTTTTTATAACAGTAACCATCATATGGGAGGTCTCACACACTTATGCCCTTTTGGAATTAATTAAGAAAATTCTTCGTAATTAGTCCTAATTGCCCTCCTTTACACAGAGCTCTTCTGCAGGGATTCTTGCGCAGTTTAATTGGCCTGGCCTTAACGAGTTTTCTCTCATCATTAACCCCTCATGGGTTTAACGACCACCGGGCCTTATTTGAATTTGAAAAGATTATAATATATGCTGATTTGTACAACCCCAGACTCTTTTGAGAAAGAGAGAGAAACTCACAAAAGAGATTTAATGAGCGATCTTAGTTGGTTCACTTAGTTAGTTAGCGTGTGAGATAGAAAAGAGAATGAGTAACAAAAATGTGTTCCCTCATTTGACCAGCAGGTGTAGCTGTACACAAAAACACAGTCTCACACATTCGTCTCAATTTGCCACGTGTTATTTTATTCATACACACTACTAGTATAAAGTTAGAAAGTAAGCCTTTGGATGAGACTTCCGGTTCATTATCCGCTACAAGGAAATAAGAGAAGAATAACGTGCAGCAAACGGTAAAACTGTTTGCACTACAAACCAGTGTGCTCATAATTAAGATAATAATACGTTGAAATAATATGGTAAGACGCCAAAATATCAAGCAGCAAAACAAGCTCTTTTGTACAGCTACAAATAACTGGATGCAGATGAGACAGGAAGCTAGACCCTTAAAATTTACAAAATGGCTGCACCCACTCTTACCAGTAAAAAAAAGGTGGATAATCTTTAAAAAAAAAAAAATAAAAAATACGGATTGTCTTTATATTTTTTGCTGTTGTAAAAACTAGTGCCGCTCCAATTTGCTTTATGGCAATGTGTTTTACAGTTTGTCAATTCAATTTCTTGCATAGCACTTTTTTAGAATATACATTGTTTCAATGTCCATTATGTTATTGTTTATAACACCTAAATGTCTCATAATTCACATTTAGCAGTTCAGAGCTAAAATAGGAATGCTGACTTCACAAAAGGGGTTTGGTATGACCCCTGCCACACTCATTATACACCCTGACTGAAGTAGACCACAACCAATGTGTGTGGGTGGATGTGTTGTTTAGAAGCAAGCAGGGTTAAATGTCTCTATAAAGCTTTCCCATTGTATCTACTACCACCTACTGCTGGATGCCTCAGTAATGCAGGCATTCATAATCTCTGAACTCCTACACATACCAGTTTTGGCATCTGTCTTTTGAAACAGAAAACCCCACATGCATAAGTTAAAAGAGGTCAAAAGGTCAGACAGCACCTGCCACCCCAATATAACACTATTATGGCTTAAATTTGTAATGTGTTCTTAAGGTCACTTGCTGGTTATCAAACTATTACTGATTTGCATGTCATTTTAAATAACACCTTCTGCAATATGAATACATTCCAATGTGCTCTGCAAAATAAAATTAGACAGTTCTGTGAATGGTTAAATATCTTTAATGGTTATTTAACACAGATCTGTTAACAACTTATCAGTTGGTACAAAAAGCTATTTATTTTTCATAATACATTCAATTCACCATGGAAGTTCAGTCTAAATCCAATATAAGGGAATCAGTTAAACAAAAACAAACAGTGTTTAGCATAAACACCCTATAAAATGATTGAAACAACTTAGTTAGTCACTGAAACAGGCAGAACACACATTGAGCATCATCTCATGACATGTCAAATTTCACACAATCACACCAAAAGACAGAAGAACAAGTGGTTGGTATTCCATAAAGACCAACAGAAATCATAAAACAAAACTCACTTTATTATATGACCATGAGTCAATTAGCATCAAAAAATACTGTGCTGCTGTTTACTGTTTTGTATTTATTGTCTGTTCACTAATTGTCACTGTTGGTACAGATTAGATTTACGTGTTTAGTTATGGAAGATCACAAATCGTCACTGATGAGTTATTTTCCAAATTCTTAAATGAAAACCCAGGGTAGAGGGGCGCAGTGAGCGTGGTCTGGATTTTGTGCAGGAGGGTCATTTTATCAGAGACATTGTAAAAGGACACCGTTCCCGCTTCTTGATCAAGAAACACTCCAATTTTAGAGATCAAGGAAATGTCAGTATGCGCCCAGTTGTGCCACACACAAATATTTGATTTTGGAAAGTCACATTTCCATGATGTTTTGTTAGATCCAAAGACAGAACTTCCAACACTACTGTCATATGAGAATGCAATAGAGCAACCTGAACCTTCCCACTGAACTTCAAAATAACAGCGACCAGATAGCTTCTCTTTACACAAAACCTGAAGTGTATCACCATAACTTGTGTAATCGTTATTACGCTTTAAAACAGATTTGTTGTTTTTCAAAGAGAGAGTAGAGTAGACTGGAGTATTCAGATTCAAATCAACGAAATCTGTTGATAAAAAGAAAACTCTATTAAACATGTAAATCAGCATGTTTTTTCCATACTACAGTTAAAAGTTATTTCCAGCAGATCTTGGATTAATCTTCCAATTAATTTGCTTTTTTTTGTGTTATCGTTTAATCAAGCCTCTCTAGGGTTGGCATCCTTTAATAATTGTTGTGTATCTGCTCTCAGCCAATTTATACACAATTACAAAGCAACTTACACATAAGGAACTCTTCTCTGGTCTTAGGTTGAGATGGCAAATCTGCACAAAAACAAAACTTTCAGTACATATTTCTGTGTTTTTGTCACATGAGACAAAAAAAAAAAAATGCTGACTTACACTTTTCGATCTTGTTGTTCACAGAGTTCACCATTACATGGACAGTGGGAACTAAAAAGATAAACATGCACAATTTTTACAATCTGCCTGCATATTTTATATTGTGGTATAAATTCTAAATGATGATTTACAATTTTACAAACATCTTTAAAAGATCTCTCACCTTTCTCTGATATCCTCACAATATCTTGTTCACAGAGATCATCCAGTTGGCTTTTGAGCTCACCGATAACTTCTTCTATTTCCTCAAATGTCAGTAGTTGGCTGACAGATGTGTTGCACAGGTCTGAACATTGGTAGTGGGAAAGAGAGGAGAAATTCTGTAGATGGGGAAAAAAGGGGCTTTCAGTCCAGACTTGAGTTTGACATCACAGGTCAGTTTATTTGGTTGAATTGAGAGTGGTTTGCCTGTTTGAAAAGCTGTGTGCAGTTTAAGAGAACTCAGATTTTACTGGATGAGAATTCAAGTGGCATTCAGATTTCAAATAGAACAAATTTCTGATAAAAAATTTGGGCTGGCACCTTCTTTCAAGCCCTAGAATGACCCATTAACGTACTTTATTAGCCTCTTACACTGTGCAGTGGCATGCATGGGGCAAAGGGGGATTCGTTCCACGATTTCTGCAGAGGGGGATCATCCATCCCGCTTACCAGAATTTGAATAACATTTAGAATTGCAGCCTGCCTTGATTTTGTACACTAATCAATGTAATGAACATTAGGCCTTTTTTCTTGTTTTCATTACAAAAACATTCAGAGTTATTAACAAAATGCTAGGGGCTTCAGCCCTCTGGGCCAAGGTCTTGTTATGCAAATGGTTGTAACCAGCAACTCACAATGGTGCATTGGGGTCCAAAAACAAATGTCCAGTGTGAAAAGATTTAATCAGGGCAGAGAAGCTGGGGTGGGATCAAAGCTGATTTCAGACACAGCAATGTAACAGTCAGAACAAACCCGTAAGACCTTCGTTCATCTTCGAAAAACAAATTAAGATATTTTTGATAAAATCCAAAAGCTCTCGGACCCTCTATAGACAGCAAGGGTACTACCATGGTCAAGGCACAGAAACACAGTAAGGACCTCAGTAAAAGAGTCAGTGTGACAGCACTGGTTCAACTGCAATTCTATGAAGATAGAATTACAGTTTTTGTGCACTTTGGAAGGTCAGAGAGCTCTTGGATTTAGTGTAAAATCTCTTAATTTGAGATCTGAAGATGAACGGTGGTCTTTTGGGGTTTGGAACGACATGAGGATGAGTAGTTAATGACTAATATCTCTTTTAAAAATAAAATCTCCTGTAGATGATCAGAGTTACCTGAATGACGTAGATGTCATCCTCTATCAGTGAAAGCTGCCCCAGTTCTTCATGTCTCTTTCTCAGGTCACTGATCTCCTGCTCCAGTGCAAGTATGACCTCCTCAACTCTGCTTACTTCTGCTTTCTCCTGAGCTCTTATCATCTTTGTTATCTCTGCACGTCTTTTCTTCATGGAGCTGATCAGCTCAGTAAACATCTGCACACTGTGCTCCACTGCAGCCTTTGCAGAGCACTGTCAGATGACAAAAAAGCATGCCTTACACTATTTGCATAAAACAATTTGCAATGTATCATAACTTATTTTCCCAATCATATTTCAAGGAAAACAACCATTTTTTCTCCATGGCACATTTACTACAAGACTACAACAGCTTAGTATAATATAATTAAAAAGTCTTTAGTTTAATCATATTTATAAAAGAAAAATACAGCTTTCAGATTCTCTGAAAAAAGCAGAGCATGGGCAGAGCTAAGTTCGACAAGCACTCATGCTCTGATTGCCAATAAAACAGACATTTGATGCCGTTTCACTTACCATCTGCAGTTCTGAATCATAACTGGGATCTATTAAAGCTGGGACTGCTCCATCTTTCAGTATCAAACAATGTGCAAATCCAGCGTCAAACTGGGTCTTTGTATATGTAACGTTCGTCAACAAACACACTTGCAAAACTCCATTGCTGCCTCAGAAAAAGAACTGTATCCACCGTTCACGTAACGCTGGGTTCTTTGGGAAGCTGAGCAAAGTTATCTTTACCTTACAATCAACTTCTTTAGAGACTTTCTTCCCGAGTGAATCCCTTGCAGCAGTGCAGCCAAATGATGCACGTTGATGGCCGTGCTCTTTCTTTCTAGTCTACATGTGCGTGGGCGTGCTTTTCCGGGAGAAATGCTCATATAAGGAGTTCCACCATCATCTACGTCATTAAAGCCACGATCGAAACTTGTACCAACCCGGAAGTACGATTTTTGGCACAGAAATTCTCTGTCATTCGTCCAAATTATTTTTTTAAACTTTGGCCATGTTTAGCATGAGAATCCAACTCTTTAACACTGTAAACAACTCTGACACACAAAATGATACACAAAACATTAGTACCATTGTAACCCCCCCCCTCCCCTTAATAACTATAACTTACAATCAGCTTACCTTATGATAGTCCACAGCTTGTCTTAATTCTTCTACCTTCGTCTCTCGCTGACGCATTTCCTTTTGTAGACCATCCTGGTTTTCTTTCAACTGTACCTGTGAATGAATTTGCAGTAGTTCGATATATTTTCTATAATATGTTTGTTATGGAAACTATTCACAGCAAACACAATTTGTTTTCGATTGTAAGGAAAGGAACTTTGAGCTGCTTTTGACAATTTTATAAGATTATGATAATTAGTCTAATATTGTTTGAATTATTGTTTAGAACAATATTTTCATCTATGTCAGAGACAAGTTGTCTCTGTTTAATATATCTGACTGACAAATTTTGCATCAGTTTGTTTACTGATGTAAACTATTATGCAGACGAATGCAGTCACTTTACCTGTATTTTTTGTCTTTTTGCTGCAGGTGAAGTCATGCTATGGTTCTGGTGGTTGATCAAAGCACACTGCATACATATCAGCTGTTGATCTTTGCAACAGTAAAGCTCCAGTAGCTTACGATGCTGGGAGCAGATCTGGTCCAGTAGATGCGGTGAGGCATTGACCAGTTTGTGCCATTTTAATGCAGGAGATGTATAATGAGTTTGGATGTGAGATTCACAGTAAGAAGCCAAACATGTCAGACAGGATTTGATGGCTTTTAGTTTGGTCTCTGTGCAGATGTCACACTCCACCTCTCCAGACAGAGCAAAGCTCAGGACAGGAGAGGCTGTTTCTGCTTCTGGTGCTTCTTTCTTCTTTCTCTCTACAACTTCAGCCAGCACAGTGTTTCTGCTGAGAGCTGGTCTTGGGCTAAACATGTGCCTGCACTGGGGACAGCTGTAAGCGCCCTTCTGATCGTCCTGATCCCAGAATTCATTAAGACAGTTCATACAGAAACTGTGCCCACAAGTTGTAGTTACTGGGTTGTTTAGAAGATGAAGACAGATCGGACAGTTAAAGAGATTCTGATCATCAGAAGATTCTGCCATTTTGCTGCTGTGAAAACACAAAAACTGTAGGTTGGGTCATGTAATTGAAACCTCAACTTTGAATGAAAAATGTACAAAAAAATAGTTAAATATGACATTGTAATTTATGGACTACTCAATACTGCTACTATAAGAGAAATGCAATATCTTGCCATCTCCCCATAAAGGTGAGCTCAGTAATGTTGCAATGAATATTGACATATAACTCAAGAGTACAAAAGAATATTTTTCTAAAATGTTTTAATGAGGTAACGTTAACGTTACGAATGAAAGAATGCACCTTTGCAGAAATTTAGCGTTATGCATAAAACTACACTTAAACACATTAATTATTTAATTTAGCTTTTTACCGGTGATTATTAGTTTACCGCCTCTATCTTTTCTAATAAAATCCACCTCATTTCTCTTACTTACTGTTTTCCTAACAAAGTGATAGCACCGCGGGCACACCTCGTGTTTACACGCCCTATATAAACCTTGTTTAATACCTAGTAATCGTTTGAACTTCAAATCAAACTTCGGTTCATTAAAAGTGGAAATCTCTACTTACTTAAGGAGAGAGACCACGATGAGCACAAGAAAGAAGCGCCAAAAGCATTTCCTCTTTTGAACCAACAGTGGCTAAGTTTTCCCCAGTGTTGCCAGATCGGGTTGAAGAATGCTGAAAATGTCCAGAAATCTTTTCAAAGTGGCAATCAAGAATTTAACCGATGACTTAGTCAACAGTAAAATGTCCACAGTAAAAAAAAAAACTATTTTTTTGTGCAAAAAGTGCACAATAAAGTGATCAGAAAGCAATCTAATTTAGCTGCCATTTACTCCCGTTCATGTATACATCACGACAGCCAATGTGTTATTCACTGATACATGATAATAGAACAGTCCAGCAGCTGTAATGCCAAGTATAGGCTACCAGAGTCTGGACGGTTTAAAAGATGTTCAGATGCAGCGCAGCATACTAGGCTAGTCCCATATTCAGTTTTGATTATTAATAAACTGTTCATTCAACTGTTCTTCAGTTACAATTATACTTTGAAGCCTTCTATTCATCTCTCACCACGTGTAATCACGAGTCACTTAGACTTTTTATCGTGTAACTTATATTTCGGCCACTTTGCCATCGCAATCACTTAAATAAAATGAATGAAAGAATATATTGCTGCGCCAAACCCCCATCACTCACGAATCATCACATCTCACCAACATAAAAGATGGTAAATTGATTGACAGGTCTCTGTTAAACTAAACCATGGTTTGCGTTAAGAAAAAAAAAAGCATTACACATTATTTTGCTGAGATACTTTGAGCTCGGACATATTAAAATAGCATGACCTGAATAACAAAAGCGAAGAAAAAGCAGCTGATTGGGCGGTTTTCATGTTTTAAAAGCAGCCCAAATTTTGATCAAAAGAAGCCCAACTGGGCGGCAACCCACCCAATCTGGCAACACTGGTTTCCCCAAGACTCAAAGCGGTTCAGGAAAAAAAAAAAAAGAATCATATTGATATTTATAATGAAAATAGACTAGATGGGCGAGATGCATAAATAACTGACAAATAAATATTATTAAATTATATCTATGGTGACTGGTTGTCTTAATTCGTAACAGATAGTACCATATAACAAGGGAAGACTTGAATATCACGATTCAGACTGCTCCACCAGCACTGGATTTAATTACTGTAATAAATAAAGATAAATATATTAATATCCTGCGAATAATAAGCTACAGAGTCGTTGCCACTGGACGCTCCATCTCTTGGACGCGGTTTTATTATTTTATTAAAGATTTCGGATTGCACACAAAAGTTATAAGAGGTTTATTTCTTCTTTTCATGCACTGTGTGATACAGATAAGCCGACTTGTAAATTAAATGCAGTATTTATTTATTTTTTGTTGGTCTGAAGAAAAATCAGGAACACAAGGAACTGCCTTATTTTACTTGCAACGTTTTATATTATAGTCCAAGAGACCGGGTATGCCATTCGTCATTTTAGCGTTCAGAAGTGTGCTCACCAGCGTGAGGCGGTTATGCGTACTTAGTTGAAGCACCTTTATAGCCTTAATTCTTTTTGGGTATGATGCAACAGGCTTTGCACATATGCATTTGGCAAGTATCTGCTATTTTTTTCCTCACCTCTTCACCTCTCTCCCCATCAGGTTTCAGGTTTCTCCAGAAATGTCTGATTGGGTTCAAGCCCAGGCTCTGACTGGATCACTCAAGAACATTTACATAGTTGTGTCTATAAGCCACTTTTGCTGTGTGCTTAGGGTCATTGTCCTGTTGCAAGGTGAATCTTCTGCCCAGTCTGAGGTTCTGAATGGACTGGACTGGGTTTTCATATATGTATATTTTGCTGTGTTGAGTTTTCCTTCTACTCTGACGAGTCCGTCAGTCCCTGCCGCTGAAAAACAGCCCCACACCATGAGGCTGCTACCACCACACATTACTGCTGGGATGTTATTGTGCAGGTGATGAGCAGTGCCTGGTTTCATCCGTACATGATGCTTGGAAATGTGGTTCATCACACCAGAGAATCTTGTTTCTCACAAGTTATTTAGGTGATTTGTCGCAGATTCCAAGCAGGTTTTTATGCGTCTTCACTGAGAAGATGAGTGAAGTGCAGTGATATTTGTTCTTCTGTAAGTTTCTCTCATCTGCATATAAGATCATGGAGCTCAACTAGAGTGACCATAAACTTCTTAGTCACCAGTGTAAGAAGGCTCTTCTCCTTCAGTTGCTCAGTTTGGCCAGGAGGCCAGCTCTATGAAGAGTCCTAGTTGTTCCAAACATCTTCCATTATGGATAATGGAGACTACATGCCTCTGTGAACCTTCAATGCAGCAGAATTTTTCTGAACACTTCCCCAGATGTGTGGCTTGATGCAATCCTGTTTCTGAGCTCTACAGGTAGTTCTTTTGACCCCAGGGCTTGGTTTTTGCTCTGATAAGCATTTTCAGCTGTTAGATCTTTTATTGAGAGGTGTGTGCCCTTCCAAATCATACTCATTCAATGAATTTGTCACAGGTTAACTTCACTCAAAGTGTAGTAACATCTACAAGCGATGAATGCTTCTGACTAAAAACTGTCTCAGAAAAGGGTATGAAGAAATTGAAAGTTGTTACAAACCTGTTTTGTGCTTTGTGTGGAGTGTAGATTGATGTGGGAAATAAAGTAATTTAAAGCAGTTTAACATAAGGCTGCAACATAAAACAAAAAAAAGAAGGCTTGAATGCTTGTGAATGCTTTTGCAAGGCACTGTAGATAGATAGATATCTGTGTTTTTTGAGATAGAAAACAATACAGCATAATGTAAGTAGAGGTCAAAGGTTTGGCCACACCTGCCTTATTTAAAGCTTAAAATGTTACTAGGTGCATCCCAGTTTGTGTACGTATGCACAAAAGTATCTGGATGATGATCTTAATACCTGGAAAAAAAAAACATAATAAAAACATAACTGAAAAACATGACGCTTCATGCACGTGTGTTTTAGGCGTTCATGACCCTTTAATTATGTAGCAGATGCATAGTACATAAGTACATAGTGTGTAAGTGTGAACTACTGTGTCCTTATGATTAATTGCTTGTTATAATACAAATATCTTAAAAATGAATACATGCAAAAAGCATTCAAATTCAAAATTAAGCGATACAGTTCTGAGAAAGTTTACATTTTTATTTTATGGGCCTGTTATGATGTAGGTATACAGACAATTTTTTCAGTTTGTAGAAAATTTGTTGTGCATAATACATTAAATTCAATAAGGACGTTCAAACTGAGACCACAATTTTTAATGGGGATTGGTCAGTCAAACAAAAACGACATTCAGCATAACCCTTGATTAATGGTGAAATATAATATGCTTGAGCACCTGCCCCTTTGCCTCTTGATGCCCAAAGTGCCCTTTTGTAAGGGCAATACAATTTCTTTTCTTTCTTTATTTATTTTTTTTATTTTTGTGAAGGAATGCCCAATTTAACTAGTAGTAAAATAATGATGAATAATTTAGCCGTAAATAAAATCACCCACATGATAACCTTTCACGTGACCTGATGACCTCATCTGACATGGACGATACCTCACGCTCAGTCATCGCATCACTTCACTATCATCCGTGCCGCGCCAGCAAGTAAGTGTGGTTCTAAGCGGAATGGTGTGCTTGTTTACTTATCATTATTATTATTTTACAAGTGAAGGAAGGGAACATGCACAGCTTTTGTTTAAATCGCTGTTTAGCCTGCCGCTAATGCCACACAGCAGCACCATAAACAAATTTCGTTCACGCTGTTTGAAGGAGAAAAGTTTCACAGGGGTTGAAGATTTGTCTGTTTTTATGTCATTTTACTAAAGTCTGTTAATACTTTTAACTTTTATTGTTACAGTATTTATGTAAAAATGTAGCGCTGTACACACCGTGTCAAAGTAATTATCTCAACACTGTTAAAACAAAGTTATACTGATTCTCATTCCCTTTTATTATCAGTCCTGTTTTTATTAGCATTATCATTAATATGAGTAAATTCAGAACAGGATTGGAATATAATTATATTTTAAATATGACAATTCTTTTTTTTTTTTTTGTTTTCTACAAAAACAGCAGTAGTGTTTGCAATAGCATAAACACCAATAACATCTCTCTGGAAATAAAATAAAAAAATGTCAGTATAAAATGAATAATATACCTGACCTGACATCACAGTGCAGAGTGAAGAAGATATGGCCCTTGCTGATTTCATAAAAAGTATGAAATATCCCTGTGTGTGTGTGTGTGTGTGTGTGTGTGTGTTTGTGTTTGTGACATATCAGGACACAAATGTGTACAATGACATGGATATGACACAGGTATTACAAGTTGAGGGTGAAATATGAGGACATTACAGATGTCCACATTTTTCAAAAGGCTTATAAATCATACAGAGTGATGTTTTTTGAGAAAGTAAAACTGTGCCCAGTTTCCTGTAAGGGTTTGGGTTAGGTGAAGGGTTGGGGTAGGGCAATAAAATATATGGTTTGTACAGTAGAAGAACCATTATGCCTATGGAATGTCCCCACATTTCACAAAAACAAACCTGTGTGTGTTTTCTGCGGTGCAAAGATGCCTTGCAAAGAAAGAAGACTAAAAAAAAAAAGAAGGAGCTGCTTGAGGCAGCAAAAGGCAGTGGATCCCTATCCAGCTGGTTTATGACTAGCACAACAGATAAGAACTCCACATATAGCCTACCATTTTTCAGAAACAACAACAGCAAAGGCAGCATCCCTAGCAACCCCCTCAAAATCAACTGTTCTCTGTAAGTTAAAAGGTGCAAATAAAATATTATTTAACTGTTAAAAGTTAAAGTGTACTTTTCTGTTCTGTGTTTGTTTTTCAAAACTGCATCACAGCATTGGTTGCTAACAAATGGAATACAGAAGCATCTGCATAAATACGCATATCAGCAAAGAATGCCTATTTATGCATCTTAACATTGCTGTTACCATATTTTGAGCACAGCCCTATTTAAAGTCTTGTTTCATGTGCCCCTTTTATATTTTGAGCACCTGCCCCCCCAAAGGTCTCTGCACGGCCCTGTTCTGTATCCTCAAACACCAGTAAGCCACTATAAAATTTCATGTCATATGCATTTTCTTCTAATTTAAGCAATTTTTTAGATACATTTCAGCAACCGCAGGTAGTTTGCGTCAAATAAATACGTTTTCTGTTCAAATCTCAAGAGTTTCGTCTAAAATAAATACATTTCATATTTTTGTGCTGCAATAAACTATGTCCCAGCGGTCTGGTGCGCTTCGAGACAAAGCCATTTTTAATTGATAGACGGTAACCTCAGATACCTGTCAGTAAATAAAATGTCATATTTTTCTGCTACGGTCAACTATGTCTCAGTGGTCTCGTGCGTTTGGAGTCAAAGCCATTTTTAATTGATAGACTGTAACCTCGGATACCTGTCAGTAATCGCAGGGGGTCTGCGTCAAATAAATGCATGTTACATTAATATTCTGTATCCTCAAACACCAGTCAGCCACTATAGGATTTCATGTCATATGCATTTTCTTCTAATTTAAGCAATTTTTAGATGCCTTTCAGCAACCGCGGGTAGTTTGCGTCAAATAAATAAATTTTCTGATCAAATAAAGAAAGTTCAGATAGCCTTCTGCGATCTCAAGAGTTTTGTCTAAAATAAATGCATTTCATATTTTTGTGCTGCAATAAACTATGTCCCAGCGGTCTGGTGCGCTTCGAGACAAAGCCATTTTTAATTGATAGACGGTAACCTCAGATACCTGTCAGCAATCGCAGGGCGTCTGCGTCAAATAAATGCATGTTATATCAATATTCTGCATCCTCAAACACCAGTCAGCCACTATAGAACTTCATGTCAAAGGCATTTTCTTCTAATTAAGGCAATTTTTTAGATGCCTTTCAGCAACCGCGGGTAGATTGCGTCAAAATAAATACTTTTTCTGTTCAAATAAAGTAAGTTCAGATAGCCGTCTGCGATCGCAGGAGTTTCTCTCAAATAAATAAAATGTCATATTTTTGTGCCAAGGTCAACTATGACTTAGCGGCCTCCTGCCTTTGGAGTCAAGGCCATTTTTAATTGATAGAAGGTAACTTCTGATGCCTGTCAGTAATAGCAGGGGGTCTGCGTCAAATAAATGCATCTTGTATTATTATTCTGTATCCTCAAACACCAGTCAGCCACTATAGGATTTCATGTCATATGCATTTTCTTCTAATTTAAGCAATTTTTTAGATGCCTTTCAGCAACCGCGGGTAGTTTGTGTCAAATAAATACGTTTTCTGATCAAATAAAGTAAGCTCAGATAGCCGTCTGCGATTGCAGGAGTTTCGTCTCAAAAATTTATTTTTATATTTTTGTGCTAAGGTCAACTATGTCCCAGCAGTCTGGTGCGCTTCGAGACAAAGCCATTTTAAGTTGAAAGGCGGTAACCTCAGATACCTGTCAGTAATCGCAGGGGGTCTGCGTCAAATAAATGCATGTTATATTAGTATTCTGTATCCTCAAACACCAGACAGCCACTATAGGATTTCATGTCATATGCATTTTCTTCTAATTTAAGCAATTTTTTAGATGCCTTTCAGCAACAGCGGGTAGTTTGCGTCAAATAAATACGTTTTCTGTTCAAATAAAGTAAGTTCAGATAGCCGTCTGCGATCTCAAGAGTTTTGTCTAAAATAAATGCATTTCATATTTTTGTGCTGCAATAAATTATCCAACAAGAGTAAAATCTTTCCGTGCCACGGGCATATGCCACTAGACATGTCACTGCTATATTCGCATGGCACTGGACCTGCCACTATTATACGCGCATGGCAGTCGACCTGCCACTGATATACGACCATGGCAGTCGACCCGGCACGGCCATGCGCGCATGGCACTCAACCTGCCACCGTTATACCCGGGGTTTGGGGGTATTCCATATGAATAAAATACGTCGTCAGATTTTAATTGAAAGGATTATTGCCTCTTTCTTTACACACCTGTGCATTTAACAAACTGTGCAGTTAACAAACATAAGTGTGTATTTAACAAATGTTTTGTTTGTTTGTTTGTTTTTGTTGTTGTTGTTGTTGTTGTTTTTTCGTTAGGAAATGGCTGATAGTTAAATGACTGAAACAGTTTTTATTTGGTTGAGCGCGTCTATCTGGCTCAGCGCCAGACAAGACCCAAAAGCACGTTTGAATTTAGGAGTGAAAGTTTAAATACACCGGTGATCGTCCGAAACGAATCGAAACGAAAATCGATGAGTTTTGGGTTGTTGGAGTGGCTGAAATTGAATCTGAGGTGACACAAATCAGATCGGATGAGCACCCTTCGGATTTGGTTTAGTTTTTATCTGTTACTTTTTGGTTAACTTCAGTGCTAAGCAACTACATAATAGTTCACACCTCTGTAATGCAATATAGTATCAGTATTATCATTTCCATTGAAACCTATTGCTTAATTTAGCAAAGACAGTCTTGATTATAATGACAAAAATTACCTTTTAAACTCTGAATTAATTTTCGTAATTTTCTTTGGTTGTTTAATGGTAATTTAAGAAAATGCTGTGACTGGTGCATACATTGGTTACCAGATCAAGTGACTAGTATTAATGGTTTAAGAATTGGCTATTTCTTTTAAGAAATTGGGTCTTTATAGGCATCTGGGGCCTCATTTGTAAAATGTTGCTTATAAACCGTCCTAAATTTGTTCTAAGATCATTTCTCAAAAGTGCATGAGTGCCATTCAGAGAAAACGAACCTGCGCACAAAAACACGTGCTTACGCCTCTCTTCCAGATGTGACAATTATTAATCGCAAATGATCTTGAAATTGTGAGCATTTGACTGGTGTCAGATCTCCGCCTTGTAAACACCTACTAATTAATATCATTAGCATATAAAAGAGTATCTGCCAATGTGGAAAACCCTTGTTCTAGAAAAAAAATAAAAAGTCTATAGATATAAAAGTTAAACAGTTCAAGTAGCTATAAAACAATGTTTGTTTGAACGTTAAACCTAGATAAACGTGCGCTGTTAGACGCATATCCAATCGTTTTTGCGGAGAAGGGAAGCTGAAGCCGCTTTGCAGGACATGGAGGCGCCAGCGCGATCATTTTTTATTTTTTATTTTTCAGTGGAAACAATTTAAAATTATATTTTGCTCACAAAGGTAAGCGCAATACATCATTCGAAAATGTAAAGGGTCTGCTTTTATTTGTGTGCACTCACAATATCAACAAATGTTACAGACAGTGGTTTTTATAAAATAAAGAAAACAAACATGATGGGCTTTCTGCCGTCGAGCGCTTCACAAAAATGAAGCCGAAACTCAGCGCATACATGCCTCACAAACATGATAAATATATAAATAAAAAGCTTTAAATTATTACTTAACGAAATACACCAAATTAAAAAAACTCATTGCATTTTTTCCTAAAGGTGCGTTCAAAGCGGAGATTGCAAATCAGGGTCTTTGGGACACTAATCATGAGTTGACAGAATACGTGAGTTCATTAATGAATCATTCAAATATCTCCTTAGTGTTTGCTCCCGACACATCATTGTAATTACATTGATTAAATCACAATATTTATGTTTGGTATGTATGTGTGTGTGTGTATATATATATATATATATATATATATATATATATAGGCTATATGGCGTTCCGTCCATATAAGCTGCTAATGCTACGCATACCCAGGCCGTCTGAGAGAATGCGATCACGGGTTAATTAATATAAACATGGTTATCAGTTGATCCCTTGTAGTTTGTGATGTATCTTAAAGCGTATTAAAGAGTTGGGAAAAAGTACATCAAATTATTTATTTGCCAAACAACGGTAATTCTCCGTAAATGTTACATGCGGAAGCTTCCGGGCAAGCGGATTCTCCGCAGCTTACTAGCCTCCGCTCTTTTGTTATGACTTCTCAGGATAGAAGCTCGTTCGCTCGTTTCGCTGGTATGCGCGTGATTTCATTGGCGAGGTAAGCTGTTCGCGAAGCGCTCGCCCAAGCGGAAAAATGCGCTGTTGCTGGCAGATCTTGATTGCCGAAGATCACAATGTGCTTGATGCACAACTGACTTGACTAAATCAAATAAAAAAACATCTTAACTGTATATTTTCCTAATTTCTCAAGCAATTAAAAATTTTAAAGTCCACTGAAAACTATAGACCGTGTTGAAGATGTTATTGTCAACATGCCTAAGTGGTTTAAATAAAAATATAGTATAATATAATATAAAAGTATATAAAATGTTTTTATTTAGTTATTTATTATTATTATTTTTTTGAATATTAACAAATAGGGGGAAAAGAGGAAATAATAAAATCTGATTTCTTTCTTTATTTTATTGTTTTTTTTGGCAATATTCTAAATATACTATTATTTGCATTCTGCTGCTTGTATTTCCAAATACCTGCAGTAATCCATTGGATACAAGAAAAAGTGCATAAGTACTCAGACCCTGACGTGGCTATAAGACTTTTTTCACGCAAAGACTGTTTATAAATATGAAGGTTCCAATGGCTTGAAGCGTACGCACTGTCTGAGATCAAATTTGCGCATAAGCAAGCTATATGAGGCCCGTGAATTTGTAAAATTTGACAAAACGCTAGAATTAATAGACAAATGTAAGGGATAGAAAAATAAAGGGGTATTCAGAAACGATGTAAACTTTATGCAGTTTGGCAAATAGTTGCTGTAACTACATAAAACAGTGTCTTGAAATGTGACAAAAACAAACAATAGCCTACTCAAAGACATACGCAAATGTCAAAGATATCATGCGTGTGAATTCTTATCTGGACAAAAATGCATGCGGGCATGGCCGTTTGGGGTCGACTGCCATGCGCGTATAACGGTGGCAGCTCGAGTGGCATGTGTGCATGGCCGTGCCGGGTCGACTGCCATGCGCGTATAACGGTGGCAGGTCGAGTGCCATGCGCCTCTAGCGGTGACATGTCGAGTGGCATATGCCCGTGACACGGAACGATTTTACTCACTTTTGGGGACAGCTGTAAGAGCCCTTCTGATCGTCCCGATCCCAGAATTCATTAAGACAGTTCATACAGAAACTGTGCCCACAAGTTGTGGTTACTGGGCACTTCAGAAGATGAAGACAGATTGGACAGTTAAAAGGATTTTGATGATCAGAGGATTCTTCCATTTTTGTACTTTGACCCTCAGAAGCACTGTAGAAAAACAGTAAGTGATGTAGGCCTATAAGTGATTATTATATAAGTGTATCACGCAATAAAAAAAGTGTACACACACACACACACACACACACACACACATATGCCATATTGGAATACAATTATTGGTTAAAAACAATTTAGATATATTTTAATTTTTTTTATTTTTAACACATTATATAAAAATATAAATAATGTGTGTGTGTGTGTATATATATATATATATATATATATACTTTTAAAATATTGACAGGCCCAGCTTTAGATGTCTTGTTCTAATGTTGAGAAAAACCCAATAAAATATATGGGGAAAAAAAGAAGAAATTAACGGGGGCTAAGCACAAACAAAAATTACCACCAAATGCAAAATAAGGGACCAAAAAAAAATTCCCCTGCACAATTAAGCCAGATCTTCTATGGCTGTCATTAAAATTAAATGTGAAATGAAAGAAAAGTGTCGATTGAGGTATTAATTGATCACGTTGCATCAGACAGCGTTGGGATCTTTCATTATTATTATTATTATTATTCAATCATGTAAATTTTAGTACAAACATATACGTCTCACAAGTTATAGCAAAAAAGTGCATGTACATAAAGGAAAAAAACAGATCTAGATATGCTAGGAATAAAACAAATAATAAAAAAAAAATTTAATTAACCAAATTAAAGTAGTGCTTCACAGTGCTTCACAAATGTTCCCATTTTTGCTTAGCTTTACCCATTTCTTTACATGAATATGATATTTTCCAAGTAAAATAATTAGTTGTGTGAGAAAAGAAATTGTAATGTTAGAATCAATGGTATCTTGTACAAAAACAAAATGACAATACATTTCGATTTGTTTTAATGTTCCAAACATCCTAGAAATTAATAGACACATCAACCTCTAATAATAATAATCTTGAGTATACACACTGAAAAAAAGATTAATTACATATTCTTTAACATCACAAAAATCTCAAGTTTTCATATCCAGTTCGAACCGTTTACATTTATAACCAATCACACCCCCAATCTTTGGCTTTCTGATTCGTCACATATTTGACATAAGACACAACACAGATACTTACATAAAATTGCCCCAGGACATATTTGACCAGTGGGGCAAGTATGGGCCCTAATAGAAAAGTTGTGACCCTGCAGTCCATATTAATTATAATAAAATGTTTGAAACCGCTGCTCTACACGCTGCACAACACTGCCCTCTTGCGCCATTTCCTATGTATTATAAAGAGGAGCTCAACTCCCTCCGTATTCATAAAATTACAAAATTAATAAAAACAAACACATAAATATACACGCATTCATGATACTTTTAACGATATTCAGAATGCACTCCATGACTGAGTATTTTGCAGAACAGGTGACTAACAGAAAGGTTTGACCTTTCTTTCCTCCTTTTATGTCGACAGGAACCGATATCTCACCTGAGTGTTGAACATGGATATCCACTATTATAGGTACATTCCTAAATAGCCTAGCAAAAATAAATAAATAAATTACAAAAGAAAAAAATAAATAAAATAAATCCCCTCATTAGCAAAACCAATCAATATTCCCTCTCTCTCAGCTCATTTTCTCACGATCTCGGGAAATCCTGTCTCTTTTATATTCTTCAACAGATTAACCCACAATCTCTCCCATCAGGTCTGATCTCAGATCAGCGCTGTTTTGCGTGGCAGTAAAAGGTCAGAGTAATAGGTTTCAGAGCGGTGAAAAAGAGCTAATGAGAAAGACAGAAGTGCGAAGAGGTGAGTTAACCGTGTTCATTTCACTCAGGGTGTGTGGTTATTGATCAAAGCTTCAGACAGATTTCCTCCCAAAGGATGCAGAACCATCATATACCATTAGGATCAGACACTGAATACCTAAATACAGACAAACTAGTAGTGGTGTAGTTTCTGTATCCAACAAAAAAAAAAAAGCTGTTGTTATTACAGAGCTCCATGCCTCTCAGAGCTTTTACTAGCCTTGAAGGCTAGCAAAAACCCCACCATCACATCCAGTAAATACAGATGACCTTAAGAACTTCAACTCCCAGCAGCCCTTGCCCTGCAGAGATGAGGGTGAGGTCACCTCTAGGGTCTCATCCAGTGGGATCCTACAATTACTACTGCTCATGTTTCTATGCCAACCAAAACATAGTAGCCTTGAGCTCATGAACCTAAAAACAGATGCTCAACTCTTTCATTGCCTTATTTCCCAGAAAGCTGTACCCACTGGCAGTGAAGATAGCCTGTCTTAGGTCATAGTGTCGAAGGACTTAGGCAGCAGACAGATTACATAGTGATCACACAGAAAAATAAAGACAGAAGATGTAACGCACAAAGATTACTCTTTATTTCTTTGTCCATAATTACTGTTCAGGTTTAATGGAACACTGCTTTGAGTTTTATTGTCACCATTACAATTTTAAGACCAAGCCACTTGACTTTAAATCCTGATGAATTGCATACTAAAGATTTTTATTATACATGCAAGAAACAAGGTTGCCGTCAAACTTGAGCTAAATAATCCCCAAAATATTATATATATATATATATATATATATATATATATATAATATAATATATATTTTTTTTTTAAGATGGTCAACCTGTACTTTTAGCTATGTTTGGCACCTTTATCAAACTTGGAATGGTTTGGTTTTGCATCAGTAATATGTGCTGTGTGTATCATGGCATGACTGACAAAAAAAAAAAAAAAAAAAAACCTTCAAATATTTTGCTAACAGAAGGAAAAATATTTTACTCATATCTTTTGGTCTGGGAGAGAACAAACTATAAATAAAGTAAAATGTTCTCGAAAACCACTAACATTCCAATACTGAGAATTCAGATACAAATAGTACAATTAAAACACTGTTTTCTTCCCCATTAACAAACCAATATTAAACTATCTAAACTATATTATTTCTCTGACATCAGTCCATTTCAAAATTCTGTAAATATTTTTCATTGAAAAACAATATACTGTGTATATATATACACACACACATACATATACATTTTGTAAATGTTCAAAATATTTAACAGCGATTTACCTGGAATGATTTTTTCAAGTATTTTCATTTGGTTTGATTTACATGTCTCCATAATAAATCAGAAAAACAGCAAACATCAAATCAAAAATAATTATATTCTAATCAAAGTACCATTTAAATTTTATACTGAAATTAACTAGCCCAAATGGAAAATCCACCAGACCAGTAAGTAATTCAATAATAATAATAATAATAATAATAATAATAATAATAATAATAATAATAATAATAAAAAAAAAAAAAGGCACTAGAAAACCAGCCAAGCAGCAGAGCAAAATTTAACACTGTTACTAATCAGATTTTATACCTGTAATCCACTCTAACTGAATACTGAGCACATAAAGCTACATCTGGTTTAAAGAATAACACTTTGGCTCTGAAAATCATCACAATACTATTCCAGGCCTGTATACTGCAATATTTAAAGGCACGTGTACATGCACACATTTGTCCGCGCAGAGGCCTGAGCCTCGTGTGGGCTAATCGTTTTAGATGTGCAAGATCATATGTCATCATTAGCCTAAAACACACAGTAATGCAGTTAGCTAGCAGGCTTACACACTCCAGAGAGAGAATCATCACTCTCAATCACCACACACACATCCATTTACTCTCATACTCCTGTTGGTGTGCTGCGAGTTTAAATGGTTTTTAGGTTACCTAGCACGTATAAGCTCAAAACACGCACACACCTATGGAAAAGCAAGAATGTGGAACCATTGTTCTTGTTTAGCTGTAGTTTTCGATCCTCTGTAGTGTGTAAAATTCTTATCCTGCAAACATAAGCATGGACACTAGAGGTAATGAGATGGAGGTTGCATATGTGTGTTTTGGGGTCAGAATAAGCAGCAGGGTGTTTGTTAGTGTATCCACTCCACTGGTGCTCCCACAGGCACTCTGGATTCAGAAGCCATCATCATCATCGACTTCAAAGCCATAATCTGCAGGAAAGAAGAGGAATGCAGAAAGATTAGGACAAAACACTCTTTTTCTTAACTACATAAATCGTTAAAAAAAATTATGATGGAACCACTGATGTCACTTGGACTACTTTAACAATGTTCTTACTACGTTCATTGCTGTCTATGCAGGGTCAGAAAGTTATCAGATTTCATCAAAAATATCTTAATCTGTGTTCCGAAAATGAATGAAGGTCCTACAGGTTTGTAATGACATGAGGGGGGAGTAATTAATGACAGAATTTTATTTTTTTTGGATGAACTAACCCTTTAACTAAAACTATTTTTGTTAAATATTAGATCACCTTTAACTAAAAAAAAACGAACTAAAATATAGCTGCAAACAGTGATTAAACCGGTTATAGACTTATGGCGCCAGCTGTGGTCCGATCTCCTTAAAACTTTGCATGCTTGTTTACAATCACCTGTCGCATGTGCTCACCAGGTTTATTGAAGTTTTGAGTTTTCCTTTGGGCTTTATATACAATTTAGGCTCAATTTGGAAAGGCCTCATTTCTAAATGACGCTGTTATAGCTTCCCAAAGGGTAAATGTAATTTTTTTTCATTTTTCAATTTTTATGCTTTTTCCTTCTCATAGTGCCACCAAGTGGCCAAGCTCTGATTTTTGTCCTGTGACCTCAGATTGAGCTCTTACACAAGTGTTCTGAGTTTGGCGAAGATATCTCATTCAGGAGTTACAGGCATTTTACTAAGTGGCCCTGCCCTTTTTCAACATTTTGGTGTCCCTTTGCAATGGTGAGTTGAAAGTTCAACTTTTTTTATGATAATTACTGACATTCACTTTACAGAGAGTCTTTCTGCACTGGTTTGGTTCCAATTCGTTGAAAAATCTTGGACTAGTTCACAAAAGTAGCCTAAAAAAGTTAGCTAAAATACCCCAAAATCTGAAGCATCCGTATTGTCTGACTACATTGCATCACATACCAGTGCCGCCCATTAACTCCATGGCACTGACACAGTGTTCGTCCTCCTCATCCTCCTCTTCCTCATCTGCAGGTTCTTCATACGCCACTGGTCCGCTCTCCACAACAACAGCATTCTGGGTTGGGGCAGCAGGAGTGGCCACTGGGGCGCCAAATCCTTTCTGAAGGTACAAAAGAAAAGAAAAGGTTAAAATGAAATGCCATTCCCAACTCATCTCATCTCCAGTGTCCAATGTGTTTCTAAGTGAAACAGGATATTCAGTGAGTGGTAAAAATTTAGAGTGGAATTGACTGATTGGGTAGTGAAAAGTGGATGGGGAGGGGCTGAAAAATAAGAATTTGTTAGCATGAACAATCTATACTGTATAAAGCACACATTTTCATAAATTAAGACCTATTATGCCCCTTTTTTACAATATGTAATATGCAAGTCTCAGGTGTCCCCAGAATGTGTCTGTGATGTTATAACTCAAAACACCCCACAGATCATTTATTACATCATTTTGAAAATGCCCATTTTGAGCAGAAGCAGAAACACACTGTTTTCATGCATGTCTCCTTAAATGCAAATGAGCTGCTGCTCTCCGCTCCTTTTTCCAGAATAGAGCTGTGCCTTTACAGCTTGTACCTCGGATAATTTGCTAAAAACATCTGTTTGGTTTTGATTATCATGTCTATCGTGCTGAAATCATGTTTTAAAACACATTAGTATAAACTTTAGTATATTTAGTATACACATTAGTATAAACTGATATAGGGTTTTCTGAGAACACATATCTGAAGCACGTGCACAGAAATGAGCTGTCACACAGCATGTGAGTAGTAAACCAAGTTCTCTTTTATGTCGTATTGCCCTTAAACTTTCAATTACACCAAGTTTGTTAAAAACACAGAAGTTACAAAAACAGTCGGTTATGTCTGTGAAAGTAAACAGCTGGAAAAGAAACTGCATGTTTATATTAGATCTGTGTGGCAGCAGCATTATATAAGTAAATAAATCAATAATCCACTGCTCTTGTCTCCTCTGAGGCAAAAAAGGTTTACCAAAACAAAGTTACTGGAATGACCTTTTCCACATTTCTGGGTTGGCAGATGCTCTGGGGACCCAATTATAGCACTTAAACACAGAAAAAGTCAGATTTTCATGATATGTCACATTTAAGAGCAAGATATTTAAGTGATTTAACAGTTACGAATACGTTTCCCCACAATAATATAAAAGATGTGTATTAATAAAGTAAAATAGGGTCAGCTTGAACTTGGTGACTTCAACATACTTACAAAATACCTGACTGTGTGCTCGTATTATCATGCTGCTGCAAATGAAGATAACACTTACCATCACAAGTTAGCTTCAGATTTATCAACAGTTAACCTTGTTAGTGAATTTATAAATGGTTTATTTCCCAGAGGAACAAAGGGAATACCGTCAATCACAAAGCTTCATTTCCTGTTGCCAAGAGATGGCTAGAGGTTGCCTAGTTACCTGAGTATTGACCCCTAGAGGTAGTACTTTTGCCCTGGGTTCAAACAAGCATTAATTATGTATTCTCTCTCACACACACACAGAAGTTTAAAACTAGTAGGAAAAAAAAAAACAGAGACCAAGATAAGACAGACAGGCCGACTTAATAACAGAGAAAAACAAGACAGAGGAGAAAAGATCAAGGACTCTGACATACAGAAAGATGAAGCATCACGGAAGACGCAGCCGGAGGGAGTGACAGAGCCACTGAAGAGCTCCAGCGGTCTACGGGCCAGAATGCCAGCAAGGGATCAGTAGAAATCGAGAGAAAAGAGCATGTGTCATCAAGGTCTCCTCAGAGTCCAGACATCAGCGCCCCACTTTCCGTTGCAGTCCGAGGCGGTACATTAGCTTACGATATGCCAACTCAAACCGGCGCTTTTGAGTATGGGCTGGAGTTAGACTGATCTAGGAGCAGCTCAGTGGATCAAAATAATTCTCTTAATTTAGACATGAAAAGGAAGGACCCATTTCTAGGTCAACTTAATGCAGTTTTCCTGCGCCAGAGATAAGCTTAGTGAAGCTCTGGGCCAGAGGGCCAGTTGAGGGTTATAGAAAAGTAGTTTAATATATCCAGAGACCTGCTAAGGATGTGCAAGTAGGAAGGATGGTGATTTAAATTCACTCACCTGATCGAGGGCCAGCTTCTTAGAGGGCTGTGCACACACCAGGGGCTGTAACCTTGGAGACAGCAAGAAAGAAAGAGACAGTCAGTGAAAAAAAACATATAGACAAGATCATTAAGAGAACATGGCTTATTTTTTGAAAGCTGCTCAGGTTTTTTTTTAATCTGAATCTCAAAAGTTGACAGAAACACAAGGTCAAAAATAACTTACTATCCAGTCCTCAATATTTACCTCAGCTTTGTTATTTTCAATTCACTACACTGCTTAAGTCACTGACTTATTATAATGCAAATCTTGACACATTATTTAAATTAATTCCCTAAATGTAAATTAAAATTTAAATTCTATCAACCCAGAAAAGCACGAGACCCACAGAGACTCTAACAACCCCCATTTCACAGGAAAATGTCACTCTGTATATTTAGTAAAAATGTATTCACTGTATTTTCCAAAAGCAAAATGCATGCAGAACAACAACATTTGTGAATCTAGTGCATGGTGGTAGACATGGACAAGTCCTGTCTTGAATTACAGTCTACCTCAAATCTCGCACTGTAAAATTCCCAGTGGAATAAACATGGCAGCTCGAGTGACAACAGGAGGGGGAGATCGAGAGACAGAGAGAGAGAGAAAGAGGGGGCAGGACAAGCACAGAAGAAACTAGAGACGCAGTTACGATCTCAGTATTTGCAAGTCAACGTGCAGTGGCACAGCTCAAATAATGAGTTTACTCATTATTCCAATGAATGTAAGATATGTTAATGAGGTATGGATATGATGCATTAAACCCGCAGCATAAATAAGCGCTAATCAGACTCATATGATTCTCCTGATGATACATCTGAATATGCAGAAGAGATTCAGCTCTCATGGGAGCAGTTCTCTTTATATAACCACAAGCCGTCCCAAATTTACTCAAACGCACATATTAAACTCCACTCAAACATCTCTCTCACAGACAGACGGTTAGATGGATAAAGAGATATTAGAGCAATAAAAAGAAGGGTAGAATGATAGAAAAAAGGCTAGAAAGACAGAAAGAATGATATAACAAAAGATGGACCAAACCAACAGAGGAGTGAACTATGGAAAGAAGGGTGGATAGAACGATGATAGATAGAACGACAGAACAATAGATAGATAGATAGAACGATAGAACAGATAGATAGAACGATAGAATGATAGAACGATAGATAGAATGATAGATAGATAGATAGATAGAATGATGATGGATAGAATGATGGATAGAATGATGATAGAACGATAGAATGATAGAACGATAGAATGATAGAACGATAGATAGAACAACAGAACAATACGATAGAACAATAGACTGATAGAACGATAGAATGATAGATAGATAGATAGATAGATAGAATGGTGATAGATAGATAGAACGATAAATAGAACGATAGATAGACAGACAGACAGACAGACAGACAGAATGATGATGGATAGAATGATGGATAGAATGATAGAGCGATAGAACGACAGATAGAATGATGATAGAATGATAGAATGATAGAACGATAGAATGATAGAACGATAGATAGATAGACAGAACGATAGACAGATAGATAGATGATCAATAGAATGATGGATAGAATGATAGAGCGATAGAACGATAAATAGAATGATGATAGACAGAATGATAGAACGATAGATAGATAGATAGAACGATAGATAGATAGAACGATAGATAGATAGATAGATAGATAGATAGATAGATAGATAGATAGATAGATAGATAGATAGAGATTCTCAGTCAGTAACACAGCCATGCATGGCTGACAGTCCTTCACGACCCAGCATGTGAGTGTCCTATTGATGCTACAGTGCATTCTGGGATGGGAAGCGGTGCGGTACTTGGCATGAAAACAAGCAGTCAGAGCCAAAACACAGCGACAACATTCTATTCCTGAGAAACAGTCTGTTCCAAACACACACACAGATTCACATGTGCGTCAAGGGCTGATAAACTGTTCACACCACTGAGTGGGTCAATTATTCAAACACAGAGCACAACAATAATGATTAAGGGTGGGAATCAGGGACCTGCTGATGCGCTATATTGATATCTGGGTCACAATACAATAATATTGTGGTTCTCTGCAACAGTTTTTCAAGACATTGATATATTGTGATGCGCTACTCACTTTTCCTTCATCTGAATTGAACATTGGTGCTTTTCAGAATTACACTTTTGATTTTATGTATTAGTTATTTGATATCTCACCATTAGTAATCATGTGCGCATGACCTCATTCCAGAGGTTTGTGGTTGCGATGACTCCATTGCTTTCTCACAGAACATTATAAACCATTCAGCTTTTACTCTGACCTTCTACATCACACTTCTCTCAGTCTATGACTAAATGGCTGATGTCAACAGGGGTACTAATTTTATGACACTATTACCGCTGAGTGCATGAAATGAGCAAACACTGCCTAAGAAATAGGCATCTTCATCTCAGAAGCATGCTTTTGTGCCAGGCAAAAAATAAGGGTCTCTTTTCCTCAAGGATGATGAAAACTTCCTTTCGTTTTTGGGTCAATTCAGCCTTGAGAAAACCCAACTTTCTTTGATCTCGCAGACAGCTCACCTCTCCCTCTCCGTCTCTCTCTCTCTCTCCAGAGATGCAGGTTTTCCGCAAGTAAGCTGATTAAAAAAGAAACTTTAAGCCGACAGCAGAAAGATCCTCGGAGAAAGCAAGAGAAAGGAAAAAAATGGGAAGCGAGTCTATAACAGCTGTCTGAGAGAGCGAGAGGGGGAGACTGTTTAATTACCAGATGTGTGATGGTGTGAGATGGCGATTTCTGGCACTCCAGGTGTGAATGTCTAACATGAGATGGTCTCATGTACGTATACAGAGGAAGTGTTGGAAGAACAAAGGAGCAGGGGACTGCAAAAATGAGCGCAATCCATCTCAGGTTCTCTAATGAAAGCCTTTTCATTTCAGCAAAAAATGAACACTGTCTCACAAACACTCACACTTTTTGTAATCTCCATGGTTCTGTATAAATGCTGAGCTGTGGGTATTTGGGAGGACAAGAAAATGACCAGAAAAGGTGGGAGGAGAGCGAGGGAGAGGGGGTTAAAACAGCAGGGGGCAATTATACAGGCTATTTCTAGACAACAGAGTGAGAGAAAGTGAGAGACTTATTAAATTTAAGGTTCAGAAGCATGGAGGGACAAACAGACCAGCAGATGGGTAGATGTTCAGGTAATTGCGGGATGCCGGGAATAAGCTGTAAAAAATAAAACAAAACAAAGGGAGGTTGCGTGTCTGTGTGTGTGTGTGTGTGTGTGTGTGTCCATGTACAGCAGTACACAATACCTCAGTGTGTCATAGAGGGTGGACTGAACAGAATACAATGGCTTTACTGTCAGCAGAACATCATGCGCACACATTGAACTACACTAATTTGAGTTTCTGTGATGTATTCAGGTTCAGCTAAAACAGGACAGGAAACCCCTTAAGAGACTGAAAAAAGAGGGATTTAGCAATATACTGAATATTCGCACTGTTTTACAATGATTTTGATGGCGATATAAAATTAAGCTACTTTTTAGTGATTCATCAAAATTATTTATTTTTCAAAAAATTAAAAAATAATAATAATGAAATTATTTATTTTTCATTTCAAAATTTCAAGTCTATATGACATTACAGCTATTAAAGTTTTTGTAAACTGTAATATTGTCAATGTAAATATTGTGGTTTACCATTTATCTGCTTGGCGAAAACTGAGGAAAATGTGTATTATATAAAAATTATATTTTCACTGTAATTTTTCGTTTTAAACATGTAAAATCCATTTGGCTACAATGGTTGTTTAGTTAAATTGATGGATGGTTCTTCTAATTGGGAATAAAAAATTCTGAAAAAAAAAAAGAAAATATTTATGAAGAGTTCAGATGCAAAAGCCTCTAAATCCACACTGCTGTTCAAAAGTTTGAGATTAATATGATTTTTAATGTTTTTTTTGTTTGTTTGTTTTTTCTCAACAAGACTGCATTTATTTGATCAAAACAATAGAAAAACTATAACAGTGAAATATTATTGCAATTTAAAATAACAGTATTTTATTTTAATATAATTTATTTCTGTGATGCAAAACTGAATTTCAAACAATCCTTCAGAATTAATTCTAATATGCTGATTTATTATTCAAATTATCTATGTTTTCAACAGTTGTGCTGCCAAATATTTTCTGGAACCTGAAATAATACTTTTTTCAGGATTCTTTGATGAATAAAAAGTTTAAAAGAACAGCATTTATTTAAAATATAAAGTAAAATATAAGTCTTTGCTATCACTTTTCATCTTTCCTGAATAAAAGTATTAATTTCTTTAAAAAAAAAGAATTTACTGACGCCAAACGTTTGAACGTAGTGTACATTGTTAGAAAAGATTCAATTGTTTAAAAATGCAGATCTTTTTAATTTTTTATTAAATCAAAGAATCCTGAAAAAAATATCACAGGTCCCCACAAATATTTATTATAAATTAACATATTAAAATGATTTCTGAAAGATCACAGAAATATATGAGATTTTAACGTATATTAAAATAGAAAAATGTTATTTTACATCATCATAAAATTTTACAATATAATTCTTTTTCTGTATTTTTAATCAAATAAACGCAGATACAAAACATCATTTAAAAAAAATAAATAAAATAAAATCTTACTGATCCCAAACTTTTGAATGCCATTGTGTATATATACAGCCAACCCAAAAATTATTCAGACCATCAGATATTATTTTTTGATATTTTTTTTACTAATGGGACATTTTAGTTCATTTATGTAAGTAAGGATAAGAAAATAAGTAAACTGTGACATTATATACCTAAAAATTCTTCATACAGTGGACTACCCATAAAATTGATAAATTTGGGACCAAAAATTTCATTTTATACTTTGATCTGACCATGTTTTGTTACATACCTTTCTATCAAAGTTATCTGAAATTAGAAAGATGAATTTGTCCTTGTCATATTTTATTACTATTTTCTAAACTATGGCGAATAAACTGATAATGTGAGAAGGTATATATAAAAACATACAAATACACACAAACAATATTAAGTCCTAGAAAAACTCTATAAGTGAATGAATAAACCATGAAAAAGAAATGCAAGGACATCTTTGAGCTGCAAAAGACAAGCCACTGAATAATACAGACACTTCAGGTAGACTCCATTCAGTAAACAGACGGTAGGCTTTTATGAGTGAGAAAAAGAGAAAAACTGGGAAAGACAGAGTGGGATTGGCATGGTAACAGTGTAATGGCTTTTAAAAGGATGCTCAGATTGCTCACCTTTCCATTCAGAAAAAACAAAACATAAAAGCTACTTTCAGAATGAATGATTCAACAGAACTATCCTGTTCATTCAACAAGAAAAACACTACACACAGATAAAACTGGCCACTCAAAGAGAGAGACACGAAAAAAAAAAAAGAGAGAATTGCTCATTGTTCCATGATATTGGCCTCACTGTGTCAGAGACAAACTGAAGGTGGAACACATTTTCTGTGCAGGGCCACCAAGGGCCTCTCCTTAAAGAGAGAATATATCCATGACTAATGACAACCTAGAAGAGCCTTCAGCCAAAGACTTAACAGCATGAATGGAAATGAGTACACAGTAGTACAGCACACACACACATATTCTCCAAAAAGGAGGGTAACCAGGGAGTGGGCCGCAGTGGGGCCTCACTTTAAATATGTGCTCTAAACTTTAATGTGTTCCATACCAGCATTTAAAGACTAAATATAGAGCAGAACAGGGCTATTCTGACTGACCATATGCATGGGACTTTCTCTCTCTCTCACACACACCCACCCACGGCTAATTTAGCCCAGACTGGGCTATTCTTAACAGACCTGCCCTGTACTCAAGGGCACAAAAGGGTAAAGGACATAAAGAGAGAGAAACAAACATAAGAACCTTTCACACTTGCAGCCCGACCCACAAAACGCTAGGGATTTTCCATTTGAGGGTCATGAGTGAGATCCTAATTAGTTTTCTCTGCATTGCAAATTCACACATTTGGGAATTTACAGTTTTGATAAGAATTTCTTTTCATATCTACATGTCACACTATAACTCCCATAAGCAAATTGATCTTTTTGAGGGCTAAAGACCATGGAAATACTATGATACTATTTGTTGGCATAACAAGATACTATATTAGCATATTAACGACAGAAACCAGCATCAACAAGACAGAATCACCAGTTTAACCACAAAAACATGTGATCTGCATGACATGCTTGACTAATGCAGCATGGAAAACGTCAAAGCTGAAAGCATTACAGCATAATAGGCTAATTTTATTAGACGGCTTGCTGTTACTACGCTGAAGTAAAGCTTGAATTTCTCTGTGACAAAACTACTATTTCAATGATTTATGAACAGACTCTGCATAGCAGATGGACCTTGTTTAAACATTTTAAAATGGTAAAAAAAATATTTCATTTGAAAATACAAAAGATAGAATAAGTATAGTTACAGTCCCTGTTGTACCCTGCTATTGTGTATATGTAGGTCTATAGTTAGCATAGAGAAGAAAAAGAGCTGAGTTACAGGAAGGAGTCCAAAAAGGGGTGTGGGCAAACGAATAAAAATCAGGGCGTATCAATAGAAGTGGGTCTTTTTTTAGACTGTCCACATCAACAGTCAAAGACACAGGATTACTTCTTTGTAATAAAATAAAAATATTCCCATCCTAAGCAATCTCAAAATGATGCATAATGCAACACTATCATAGCCAATCAGAACATTTTTGATGTTTCATTTATAGCTATGCAGTGTTTTTGGACCAATAAGATTTCTCTGTGGGCGGGGCAACCTGGGTTGACACGAAAAGGTACTAAAAATCAAATCATTGCCGTTTTCTTTTTATATGGAGGAGTTTTTTCGCATTATTCTTGGATAGGATGTGGGGTTAGACTGTGATGGTGTGAATTTTCTAGGACAGATGGCAGGTTATGTAGTATAAAGGATTTTTTAGGACAGAATGTGTAAATCAAGAAAAAAATGTAAAAAAAAAAGCAGGGAGTGAGAGAAAAACAGAAATAATTTGAGACAGAAGAAACCCTTCTCCTACAGTTCCATACCTCTTGCCAAAGCTGCTGATAGTTTTGCCAATCTTGGGTGAAGTCAGTTGGGGTTTCCGTTGGCGGGCCGCGGGGGTTCTTTTGGCTTCGGCAGAAGCTTCTTCAGTCTGCCGAGTGGGACTTTTTGGGCTGGATTTGTTCAAGTCTTTCAGAACGTCGTAGTTTATTTTAGTGGAGATGCGTTTCTGCTCCAACATCTTTTCGATGGCTTCGTCTGCAGTGCTGGCATTGATGGGCTCACGCCTCCGAGCCTTCTTTTTAGGCTTTGAGACGATACAGAAATAAGAAGGTAAACACAAACATTTGTGACCCTGACAACTGCACCTGCATTTATTTATTTATTTATTTATTTTTTATATTTATTTTTGGCCTTTTTGGCTTTATTGTGACAGGACAGATCATTAGGGACAGGAAGTGAAGTGGGAGAGAGAGAAGGGGTAGGGTCGGGAAAGGTCCTCGAGGTGCATATAGCAAAGGTGCTATATGCACCTGCATTTATGTAATGGTTTGTTACCTTCCGCTCTTTATATGTACCCTCCTCCTTTTCCTTTGCTATTCTTTCCTCCTTTTCTGAAGGGAAAAACAACAACTCAATTTAAATGAATCTGTCAAGGGTAAAATTAACAAATTGGACATTTCAATCCCATTCCACCTTTCTGTTCTTTGAGGTAGTCTGCATTTTGAAGCATCCACAGTTCAGTCTTCACCTTAATTTCCTTTTCATTAAGGATATACTAAGAGAAAAAAAGAGAAACACAATATATAATCGTTCTGAAGAGACAGTAAATTGCTACATATCTCATACCAATCTATTCTAATGCAATCCCATTATTCATTTTTGGATGTGAAATTCCATCTCAGATTTCAGATGATGCTACAATGCTACGATGCTACAACCACAATGATGCTAATTCTCTCAAAGGACAAGACTTCAAACATGAGCTTATGTAACTCTCTATTTGCTTTCAAAGCAAATTACCATGTCGTTACCATAGTGAGGTCAAAACTCACCCGATCGATCTCGTCCTCGTCGATACCGCTCAGGTCTAGCTCACCGTTTTCTGCCTCCACATCTGATGGAGAAAAACAAAGACTGTTCCTAAATATTTAAGATTTTAGGTGTAGACATAAGAATATTAAGTCTTAATAAATTTGTGCGCAGATACTTCCCAGTGTAATTATCATATGATTATTTTTGGTTAAAAAAAAAAAAAACTTAACTAAAATAAACTAAAATATTTGTGTTGTAAATCTCATTTTGACTTCTTTGGCAAAAGAAAAAGAAAAAAGTCTCGCCTTGTGTTTTCTCTGCATAATTAATGCGTATTCATTGTTTTACTTTCCTAAGGAGAAACACATGCTGATTATGCGTAATGAAAGCTTCAGCATTTATATTTATACTTCCACTCATCAGAAAGCATTTCTCTGAGCCAGTTGTTCAATTAGGTTAGTGGATATATACAGAAAATCCCACTGCAGTCCAGCCTTAAAGCCTTCACATAAAAATGTCCCTCAGCAAAATCACATGGCAAAATAAACTCAAATACATGTGTGTGTTTCTCCGCGGTTGCTGCCCTGTAGCAAATCTTACTGGAAAGTCCACTGGGGCTGCTGGGATCATTATAAACAGTGGCTGTACAGTAGCAACTTCCAGGGTTATTCTCCCTCTGCCTTCCATTTTTTTCCTCTTTTCCAGGTCCAGTTCCTCCCATCCCCCAACTTTACTCTTTTCTTTCCGCCTGGAGATTGTTGGCAACGGTTCAGAAGTTTGCTTTAGAGAGCATCCCTCTCTCATGTGTTGTAATGGGGATGGGGTTAGGGGGGAAAAAAGCACAGAAAAAGAGGGAAATTCTGTTTTTCTCGCATCTGAACGGTGAGGCCCTCAATGCCAGCAGATCCCCTAAGTCACGAAACCTGACCTTCTGAACACGCACAGACAAAACACACATCACACATCAAAACACTGTGCCATGAGTCACATGTGTGTGATGTGGTGAGAGCGTGAATAGCAGAGATTAGTTACAACAGGCAAAATAAAACCACACCAGAGAGTGACTACCAGGTGCAGCTGGATTCAAGAAAAGAGTAGATGAATAAAGAGAAGAAGAGAAGCCAAAATGTAATAAAACCAGCAGTGCAGTCTCTGTCTTTCCCATTAGGCCTAACTTTGTGTTCATGCTCAAATATTGTTTTTTGTACCGTCTGTTTTCATTTACTTAGGACATAACCAATGGCGTGTAGCTTGCCAGGAATGGCATTTTGACTAAAAATAGAATTTAAAGCATTTACATGCGCAGCCGCACTACCTGAAGACATATGCATATGCATGAGTGTTTGACAGCAGCTGCTTGTCAGTCATTCAGCACTTAGGGACTTATACTGTTAAATATACCTGTACAAAAAATTGGTAGTGTTACTTTTCGTTCAGTATTGACTTTGTAATGAGTACTGCCACTTAAAGGGATAGTGCACCCAAAAATTTTAATTCTGTTCTTATTCACTAACCAACATGTTAATCCAAAACAGTTTGCTTGCAATTACAATAAATGGGGACTGAAGGATTGAAAATTCAAAAAGAATGCAAAAGCAACTCATGCACTATATTTCAAGTCTTCAAGTAACATAATAATATTAATAGTAATAGGATCTCAAGCTGGCAACATCAAACAAGAAACTCGGATACTTCATTAATGTAATGCATATCTGAGTGAAATGGCTTCTCAAAAAAAGACAAAAAAAAAAAAGCAGGGCAGGATTTGATTTTGTCCATCAGAAACTGATTGGGTTGGTGGATTGTTGCTGTTTACTAATTTTGAGGGGACGTACATTTTAATATAATCTAAAAATGATGCACTCAAAATATATATATATTTTTTAAACAGACTAACACTGCATAAAACTTAAAATTGTTCATTTCGATTATGACAGTATTCAACATTAATTCTAGAACTGGATCAATCTAATTTATGAATGAATCATTCAGATTGTTTTTATGAACCAGATCAACTGATTCAATGAAAAGATCTGCTATAAAGAACAGTATATTGACACACTGGACATCACTAGGGCAGAGAGTGGGGTTAAGACTTTTAATGAATATTGACTAATTTGCTTTTATAGTGCTTTTTTTTTAAAGTTGGTTTTAAAGTTTTTTTCAGTAACCATTCACTGTTTTGAGTTTTTGTTTAGGCTTTATATTCGTTTAGCTATATTTGGATAGGCCCCTTTTCTGAACAACCCTGTTACACCTTATAAAAAAAGCTTTTCAACATTTTTGTGATAATTATTGACCTAGAGAGTCCAGATAATTGCACTAGTGTTTTTTTCCAAATTAAGCGAAAAACCTAAAACTAGTTCACAAAAGTAGGATTTTACATTTTCTCAATCATCTAACAAATGTTTGATTGACCGCAGTGGTTCTAGAGGCAGAGTTTGGAAAGAGAATGTCAACCGTATGATATGAATATCATGTGTATGTGTGAAAAAACGTGTAATATATAAGCTTGTCTAATAGGTGCTCAAAGTTCATTGGTCTATGGCGGCTATGTTGTGTAGTTATGGCCGTTTTTATGTTTTTTTCCTTATAGCACCATCAAGAGGCCAAGCTCCACAGCTTTTTGCATGTGGCCTCAAACTCAGCTTTTACACATGTGAAGGTAAAGATATCTCATTCTGTTCAAAAGCCATTTTATTAGAGGCAGACCTGCCCCTTTCAAACATTTTGCCATCCCTTTGAAAAATGAGATTCGTCCGAGAATGTTCCTGCACTGGTTTGGTTCTGATTGGGTGAAAAACCTAGGACTAGTTAACAAAAATTTGATTTTTCAAAAAAGGCAAAATACACAACAATTTCGCCAGGGTGACGGACAAATGTGTTTTGTCTGGCGTGAGCCAAGGATTACAATAACATAAGACACTTGCACCTGCGACAAACCACTTAGGAGTTATGAGCGATTCCGTAATTTTGATCGCTGTAGCACCACCGTCAGGCCGACTGGGGCAAGCTTTGGTGACGTTGTAGACTCTGTGAGTACTACCATCCCTCCAAGTTTCAAGTCTCTACAACTTACGGTTTGGTTTTCCAGATCAGTTTTATGTAGAGATTGCTGATTCTTGGTCATATTAACAATTTCAGTGCAACACGCTCGAACCGGTAAATATTTATGTTGTGAATCTCATTCAGACTGCTTTGGCAAAAGAAAAAGAGTCTGACAGTATTCAACATTAATTCTAGAACTGGATCAATCCTATTTGTAATCGTTTAGACTGTTTTTGTGAACCAAATCTATTGATTCAATTAAAAGATCTGATATAAAGAACTATATATTGACACACTAGACATCACTAGGGCAGAGAACTGATGCATTTTCAATATATTTTTTACGTTTTTCAGGTTTTTTAATCTCACCTGAAAATCAGAGGCAAAAAAAAACTGAGAAGAAAAAAAAAAGGAGCCAAGTTCAACAAAATTACAGAGAAGACAAATAACTAATGACAGACTCCACCTAACACTAATCATCTTCCCTCTCATCTATCCTGTTCTTCAAATCTAAAAACGTCTCCATCCTGAGGGTAAATTTCTGAATGATGCTGTCCACCTAGACATTAGCGTTTGCGCGTGTGTTCAGAAAGAGTTCAAAGACCCCTCTCATCTCCAGAGGTTTCACTGACACCAACACCTGTTCAGCGTCAAGCACGGTGTCTGACTAAAGACGTACTGATATTTCAAGATACCACCAGACGGACACCTCCTTTCTTTCTCTCCCTGGACAATTGTCACTCTTCAACACAAGCAGAAGCTCACCAAATGTAATCATCTGATAACGTCACTCAAACTGACTGGCGGGTCAGAAGAACAAGCACCAAAGCCCAGGAAAAGAAAAAGACGCACAATGGAGATCCAGAGATATGGAATGAGAAAGGAAGGAAGGGGGGTTTCTTCTGGAGGCGAAGAGGGCAGACAGGCCCATTAAAAACTGACCCCTTCTTACCCCTGTGACTTCCCCAGGGAAACCCCTCGCCCACTCACACACCTGCTACAGCTGTCTATATTGCCCAGAGGCTGAAAAGAGAGAGAAAATGTCAGGAGAAAATATATGCATGTGCTTTTTCACACTCTACTGTACATCCACAGAGCAAAAATGGGGGTGGGTTAGACACATTTTCATACAATAAAATGGAAATGTAAATCTAACAGCAGAGAGGAAAAGAGAGAAAAAGATTTGAACTGACTTTATTCATGAGATTTCCCATTCTCACAAACGTTCGGTTGCCCGTCAGGTGTTAAATCTAGACAGGAAAACAGCCTCATGGGGGTCCGCACACAGATTTTTCTGTCAGTGCATGTTAACGGAACAGTGAACGTGTCTATCACATAGATCGGGCCTCCCACAGTCATTTGTTTTTTTTCCTCTCCACACATCTGTCAGTCAGTCACACGTTTATGATGTCATATTTCACACAGATAGTATCCTTGTCGGATGACATCACATCACTGTCAGTGCTTCACAGTGCATTTCATTAGGAGAAAACAAAACAATAAATGAGTGACAAAGATTAAAATGATAAAGAGAACAAATTAAACAGCAGGAAAAATAAGGGAATGTAAACATTATAAATCATAAATGTGTCACGTTGAAAACTTAAAAAAAAAAAAAAAAAAAAATGTAATTCTACTTTAGTTTAAAGTTCAGGCTATGGCTTGGTGATGTATTTAATATGATATATTCATGTAGATTTCGCTAGAGACTCAAACACAACTATTAAAAAAAAAAAAGGTTCAAACATTCACTGACGCACCAGAAGAAAACACAATGCATTAAGAGTCGGGGCTGAAAACTTCTTCATCCTGTTCAAAAGTTTTCAGCCTTGCACGTGTTCCTTTCTGGAGCATCAGTGAATGTTTGAACCTTTTTTTAATAGTTGTGTTTGAGTCCCTCAAATGTACTCAGTGTGAGGAGGTTTCAGCTATGTAACTTGCAATACATTTTCTTGGTACACAGACCTCTTATATGCCAAAAGATCAAGGCAAATTGATTTCTCATGTCATGACCCCTTTAAAATAAATATCTTTTATAACTTATCATTTATGACCAATATGTCTTTGCTGAATTAAAGTATAAAGTAGAAAAAATTCCAAAACTTTTTAAGGGTGCACCTCAAAACCATTTGATCAGTGACATTATTCCAAACACTGTTTATGAACATCATTACAAAGACTAACAAAAGGCACATCTGTGTGCGTATAAAGGCCTTATGAATGTAAATTACCGTCACTTTTGGCCCATCTGTCCTTTACAAACCTCTAACAGCTGTCCTGAGGATGTGTTCAAAGCGAGCAAGAAGAATAAATGTCACTCACACACTTACTCTGTCTTTCATTCTCCTTTGAAAGGCACCTCTCCCTCCCCTCCTTTCTCCATCTATCTCCTCCCACTTTATCCCTCTTTCCTAGTGTAAATGAACAAGTCTCTTCTCTCCTCCTGCTCTGAAGATTCAGGGAGATTCAGACAGATGAGAAGAGGAGGGGAGGACCTGTCCGCTTTTTTGCTAAGGGAACAGAAATGAGACAGAAATAAACTTAATGGACTGACTGGTCAATAAACAAAAGGTAAAAGGAAGCACAGTAAACTAGAGATTCTGGCATCTCCTACTGTGTGGTCAGCAAGGGGGCCAGAGAGGACAGTGAGTGACCATCTGGAGACTCGCAATCACAGCGGCATTGTTAAGATCACAGGTCCTCCGCCCCCTCAGAGAACTACACTGCCTTACACAGCAGCACCGGATTTCTCCTTCTCTACACACACAAAGGGGAAACCCTTCTGACATCCTCACAGAAGAGAACTGACCTTAGAAAAACAGAAAAAGTCAAAAAGAAAAGGTATAACAAAGAAAAACAGGATGAGCAGAGGACCTTTAAACACCAGTATAAAGCTTGCTCTCTCTCTCACACACACAATTTCAAATGTATGTTCATACTGCCAACACATATTTCAAGCATAGCGAAATTGTGAGAAAGTAAGTCAAGTATTCCACATTATTTTATGGTATATGTGGAAAAAAAGACATTTTGACACTTGTTTCGTTCTCTTAGCTAACACGTTGGCAGCAAAACCAAATGAGAAATGCAATGAAATGCTTCCCTTACCCTGATTCCACACATACATCACAGAGACGTCTATATGACATCTGCAAGATGTATTTTTAAGAGTGTTTGGCTCATCTGCAATACATCTTTCCTATCAGATGTCAAAAAGATGTTTAGAAATTGTCTTTAAGATGTTCATGATTTAGAATGCATGTTTAACTGACATCTTAAAAACGTCTATCAGATGTTTGTACAGAGCAGATGCTTTCCAGATGAAAAGATCTTTAACAGACATATTTCATACATACAGTATCTCACAAAAGTGAGTACACCCCTCACATTTCAGCAACGATTTTAGCATATCTTCTCAAGGGACAATACTATAGAAATGAAATTTGGATATATTTTAAAGTAGTCAATGTGCAGCTTGTATAGCAGTATAGATTTACTGTCCTCTGAAAAAAAAAAAACATACAGCCATTATTGGCAAAATAGCTGGCAACAAAAGTGATATGTCGTTTAACCATGCAAAGCCACATGTCCTTTTCATTATGTTCATGTTTTTGTCTGCTTGACAGGACCATACAAAGTTGTGTATCTTGTATTAGAGCAGTTAAAATTTGGTTCTTTAAGTAAAATTCTCTCATACTGACCACTGGATGTTCAATGAACATGGTGACAAAGAACTCTCTAAGGATTTGAGAATTAGAATTTTTGCTCTCCACAAAAATGGCCTAGGCTATAAGAGATTCAGTAACACCCTGAATCAGAGTTACACTACAGTGGCCAGGGTCATATAGAGGTTTTCCAAGATGGGTTCCATTTGGAATAGGCCTCGCAAAGGTCGATCAACAAAGTTTAGTACTCAATGCATTACTGCTGCCAGCATTGCTTTAGAGGTTGCAGAAGTAGAAGGTCAGCATGTCAGTGTTCAGACCATACGTCGCACACTGCAACAAGTCAGTCTGCATGGGCGCCATCCCAGAAGGAAGCCTCTTCTGAAGCTGGCTCACAAGAAAGCCCGCAAACAGTTTGCTGAAGACAACCTGTCCAAGAGCATGAATTACAAGAACCATGTCCTATGGTCTGATGAGACTAAGATAAACTTGTTTGGCTCAGATGGTGTCCAGCATGTGTGGCGATGCCCTGGTGAGGAGTGCCAAGAAAATTGTGTCTTGCCTACAGTCAAGCATGGTGGTGGTAGCATGATGGTCTTGGGCTGCACAAGTGCTCCTGGTACTGGGAAGCTGCAGTTCAATGAGGGAAACATGGATTCTACTATGTACTGTACATTCTGAACCAAAACATGATGCCTTCCCTTCAGAAACTTGTCAGAACGGCAGTTTTCTAACATGATAACAGCCCCAAACACACCGCCAAGATGACAACTGCCTTGCTGAGGAAGCTAAGGGTGAAAGTGATGGATTAGCCAAGTATGTCTCCAGACCTGAACCCTCTTGAACATCTGTTGGGCATCCTCAAGTGCAAGGTGGAGAAGTACCATGTGTCTAACGACTAATCTAAAATATATCCAAGTTTTATTTCTATAGTATTGTTCCTTGAGAAGATATAGTAAAATGGTTGCTGAAATGTGAGGGGTGTACTCATTTTTGTGAGATACTGTACATGTGCTATCTGGGTAATTATAAAACGGTAAACCAAAAAAAAAAAAAAAAAAAAAAAAAGGATGAATTTGAGTCATTACTACTCTTTGTAACTTGTAACTGTACACTGTATACCATAGTACACAGTGCAAAAGGAGTACAATAAATCATTTAAAACACAGCTTCTGAAGAAATAAATTAACCGTTTGGAGTAACATAGAATGTGGAGTAACTGTGATTGTTCATTCAAAAATGACAATTCTGTGGTAATTTATTAACCTCGGGTCAGTACAAACCAGTGTAACTTTAATTACTGCGTAGAACATAAAATGATTTTTTGAGAAATGTCTCAGTGCTTTTTTGTACTCATAAATGGAAATCAATGGTCGGCAAAAGTATTTAGTATTTATCAACTCAAAAAAAAACAACTTATTCTGTGTTGTGGAGAAGAAAGAAAAACAAACAGGTTTGGAATGACGTGAGTTTGTAAATGATGACAATTTTCATTTAAGAACAAAACTAATGGTGCCAATATTGGTGATAATGAAGCTCGCTCTCTCTCTCTCTCTGATGCAACATATACTCGCACATCACACAAACATATTTGCATTTTTAAATAAGAACATCCAGCTCACTCTCATTCTCACACGGAAGAACTAGAACACTCTAACAAGCATCTTATTGTCTGGAATGGAACAATGCCTACCTAAAAATAAACAAAAAAACTGAAGCAGACAGAAGTACACACACACACAGACATCCATATTGTCAGTGGCATATAAAATCACTGAGACGAAAAAAGCTAATTGACGGAAATAACTGACATATTGCTGCAGATCTACAAGGCATCCACTTGAGTTTACACAGACACTGGGCAAAACAAAAGCACTAAAAATACCTCATCTCTGAGTCATGATTTTTCCTGAGCCCCACTCAAAAACCAAACCAAAATATACACACACTGTTCGAGCGGGTTTCGCGGGCAATCAAACTCACACACAGCACCCCGTAGTGGGTGGATGAAAGACAGTGTGCTAATGACAAGGTGCTGTGTTCAATTAGTGCTTCAAAGAGTGGAGGGGGGCTTCCTTTTCCTCCGCCCCATACAAATCATCCACAATCACCACAACCAATCGAAAACATGACAACCTGCTCGCACAGCCAATCACACAATCTGACAACCTGCCAGCACACTAGCCCCTGGAGCCCAGCTGCAGATTTTCTGCCTGTGATCAACAAAGTCTTGTTCTCTCTCTTTCTCGAATGCTCTCACATAGTGTAAACACAACAACCACAAAGCATAATGCAATCATTTCAGATAAATAAGTCACTCTTGAGTTCTGTTATGCAGAGGCTGGGTAACTTTCGCTATAGTGTTGTATAGTGGTATAGGCTGAATTTTCAGAGAAGTCACTCCAGTTTCACTCCTCTTCTTCTATTTATGCCATAACAGCACAATTGTGTTAATAAAGATTGAATCGAGAGGGAAAATAGATTAATATGAATGCTTAGAAGTCATTTTTATGGGATAACAGCACAAATGTGTGAATAAATCTAGAATAAAAGTGGATTAAAAATGGATTAATTGAATGTCTAGAAAAGGAGTCATTCCTGTTATACTTTACGTACGCGCACAACTGTGGTAGTAAAGGGTGAATCTAAAACAAAAATGGGTTAATGTGAATTTTTAGACAAAAAGTCACTCCAGTTTTACTCCTCTTCATCCATGTATGGCATAACAGCACCAATGTGTGAATAAAGGCTGAATATAAAATGAAAATGGATTAATGTGAATGATTAGAAAATAAGTCACTCCAGTTCCACACCTCTTCCACTATTTATGCCATAACAAAAATGTGTGAATGAAGGGTGAATCTAGAACGAAAGGGAATTGAAAATTATTTGATTAATGAATAATGTGAATGTCTAGAAAACATTCACAGCACAGTTGTGTTAATAAAGACTGAATTTAGAACAAAGATGGATTATGTGAACTTTTAAAAAAGAAGTCACTCCAGTTACAGTCCTCTTCTTCTATTCATGCCATAAAAGCACAACTGAGTGATTAAAGATTGTATCTACAGCAAAAATGTATTTGAAAAATGGAGTTTCTCTATTCTTCTTCTATTTATGGCATAACAGCACACTTGTGTGAATGAAGGGTAATCTAGAAATAAAATTGATTAATGTGAATGTCTAGAAAAGGAGTCACTCCAGTTATACTCTACATAATATATTTATGTCATAACAGCACAACTGTTTTAATAAAGGGTGAATCTAGAACAAAAATTGATTCATGTGAATGTTTAGACAAGTTCCTCCATTTATGTCATAAAAGTACACATTCTGTGAATGAAGGGTAATCTAGAGAGAAAATGGATTAAAGCAAATGTCTAGAAGTCACTCCAGTTCCACTCCTCTTTCTCTATTGATGGCATAACAGCACAAATGTGTGAAAGAAGGTCGAATCTAGAATGAAAGTGAATTAAAACTTGATTAATGTGAATGTCTAGAAAAGTAGTCAATCCAGTTACACTCCACATCATATATTTATGGCATAACAGCACATATGAGGGAATGAAAGTTGAATTTGGAATTGAAGTGGATTAAAGTTTAGAACAGGAGTCACTCCATTTACACTATTTGACTGAACTATGAATGCATAATGAAAGTGGAGTAAATGAAAGTTGATTAACTCCAGTTTCACTTTTCAATGTCCACTCATATAATAACAGCACAAATGAGTGACTTAACAATGAATGTGGAATGAAAGTGGATTAATGTAAGTGATTACAAAAGGTCACTTTAGTGCCATTCGTCCTCTACTCATGTTGTAATAGCACAAATCTGCGCCTGAACAATGAATGTGAAATGAAAGTGGATTAAATGAAAGTGCATTCATGCAATTGTTTAATAAAGGATTCACACCAGTTCCACTCCTCTTCTTAAACTTATTACAAAACACAAAGAAATGTGTGAATGTGTGATGAGCTAATGTGGAATGAAAATGGATGGAAAGAAAGTGGATTAAATCAAAGTTGATTAACGTTAATGTTTCACAAATGTGTCAAAGCAAAAAAAAAGTGATAAAGAATGACTGTGAATTTAAAGTGGTTCAAGTTTATGCAGTTTGGAAATAAAAATCATGCTCCTACCATTCTCCTTTTCTTCTCTCATTTTAGTGATGGACTCGGGCAGGCCCAAACTGGCCGCAGTGGGCAGCGCTCCAAGCAATAAAGCTAACGAGGGTCGTTTGGTTGGAGAAAGTTTCTCTCGATCACGCTCCTGTTCATTTTCACCTCCATCCTCTACATATACAGTATTGCACAGGTGAGACGCTGCTGCCCTCAGCTCATCATCCTCTCCTTCCTCATCACCAGCAAGGATACTCGATGACGCCAAGGAAATCACATCATCTGGAAAAAGCAAGTGAGAAAATATGCATACATAAGAAATTAATCATTGCAGGAACAACAAATAAAATTAGAATGAAAAAAGAAATCGCAGTATGAAGGCAAATAAAGTGAATTTATTTTTGTAATTAAATTATTTGGCTAATTAAAACATGAAAGCTAGATGCATTCGCCCTTTGATTTTGAACTTCACTATGATCCAGCTGACACGGGGAGAAAGTAATTATATAAACACACACAGCTGGCCACAGTAACACACATGCATGCACAAACACTATCATGAAGTGAACACACATGCATGAAAAAAAAAGTCACTCAGACATGCACACAAACACTCCCACGCTCATGGTCTTAATTAGTTCCCTCCTGTAATCACTACATTAGAGAGAGAGAGAGAGAGAGAGAGAGAGAGAGATAACATGCATGGGGAAGCACTGGATCGCTGATTGTGGGTGCTGCTGAACAAGGAGCTAATTGGACAGCAACACAAACAGAATTTCTGCACAAGGGAAGTAACACTCCATTTCCTGAAAAAAATGTTGTGAGAGCAGCCGTTTCACCAAGCAAAGAGCAATTCTGACAAGATAATTATTTGTTTAATATTTTCGGTGTCATTCATCAATAATTTTCGACCCAGGCTCATGAAAATATGTGCTTCTATATACATTTATGCAACACTGTAATTATGTACCTTACTGCACGTTCTGTGGCAGTTTCAAAGTGAAATGTCCAAAGAGCGGCACTAAACACACGTTCAATAAACGACCACGGCACGTTTTTCATACAGGTATTGCAGTGTTTTATTGAGGTACGAATTGCTGCTTTAGGTACGAATTGCGGCTGTTCAAATCAAATTTCGAGTGTCGCTAAAGGTTAATGCTCTATAGCAGTGGTCTCAAACTCAATTCCTGGCCCTTGCCTGACAGCAAAGTCAAAAATTCAAAAAAACATCAAAAACATAAAAATTCTTGTCCGAGTCTGACCTGAGCCCATTTTTTTCCCCACTTCACACAAAACAGCTTATACTACTGTTTCAGCTATTAAAATAGTTCAGTTTGGTATGCAATGGCAAAGTGATTATATTTTGTTTAGTTTTTTTATTAAGTTAATTGGAAAAAAAAAAAAAAAAAGTTTTTTTTTTGGTTGTTAAATAAGTTTTTTTTTTTTTAAGTAACGAACAGTGGCCAGCAGAAGACTGTTCATAGTCTGTTTGATCAATTTGCCTTATCAAATCATCACGTCTAAAATAAAATCAAAAGATATAAAACAGTTCAAGTATCAAACAATGTTAGTTTAAACATTAAACCTAGAGAAATGTGCACTACTAGATGCATATCCAATCGTTTGTGCAGAGAGTGGAAGGTGAAGCCGCTTTGCAGGACATGGAGGTGCCAGCGATTACTTGCATTTTTTTCAGTGGAAACAATTTGAAAATTTGAGTCAGGATCTTTGAGTCACTGACATAGCTTACACTAGTTTATTAAGAAATAATTTAAATATCTCCTTACTATTTCCCCCCCGACACATTCATTGTTTTGCGGCAAATTTCAGCCTATTGTGTGCGCTTGATCGGGGATCTCTTCCAGCTGCACTGAAGGCACTGCTGCTGGCTGAAACACTAAACGCCGTCCGAGCCGGTCTCGAAAGTGAAAGCGAAGTCTTGTGTTGTTTCCACCAGCGTGGACCCAGGAACGTAAAAAAGTTGGGGCCCGTCGGGCTCGGGTTGAAATGCAGGGCTTTAATTCATACATACAGGTACGTTTTTTCAGTTTTGCAGAAATGTATATAGAGGCACGCATTTCCAATGAGCCTTTGTTGATAATTTTGGTTCTCATGGAGCACTTCTGCCAGAATCCATACACACATACTTGTTCTTATACATATTCTAATACTGATAAATACTGAATATCCTGAATGAAGGACTGCGTGCCAGTAATGAAATCACCTAATCCTGTGAAACTGAAGGAGTAATGGCTGCTGAAAATCCAGCTGTATGCTTTTTTCTAGCTTTATTGTAAATTGTTTCTACCATATTTTTGATCACGTAAATGCAGCTTTGGTGAGCAAAAGAGACTTCTTTCAAAAACATTAAAGTCTTAATCAGTGGTCTCAAACTCAATTCCTGGAGGGCCGCAGCTCTGCACAGTTTAGCTCCAACCAGCTCCAACTCAAACCTGCTTGGAAGTTTCTAGTTGCCCTGAAGAGCTTGATTAGCTGGATCAGGTGTGTTTGATTAGGGTTGGAGCTAAACTGTGCAGAGCTGTGGCCCTCCAGGAATTGAGTTTGAGACCAATGGTCTTAATGAAGCACAAACTTTGGAATGCTAGTGTAGTTTTCTGCAGGATTGTGTGCGAGCACTGTACCATCTTTGGAATAGGATGCATAAATTCCCCTGGCTTTGGGTCTACAGCTCTCCAACTCGACTTCAATCTCATCCTGATATCCACAGATTTCACCTGCAGAGCACACAGAGCAACACGTCAACAACACAACATATTATGTTTGTTCAAACACCCATGATGATAATTAAAGCATAAACTCCTGTCAAAAATGTTTCTAGGTACCTTCAATATCATCAACTTTCTTTGCAAGCTCTTGCTCGATCTGTGAAAGGATTCAGAAGGAGAAAAAAAAAGGTGGATACCTATTGCTGATACAAAAATCGCACATATTAAAAACGTTAAAATTTCTAACTTGAAGTTAACCTGTTTTAGCTTTTGCTTTCTGATTCCAGCTGTGTAAGAGGGCGGGTCACACTCCTGCTCCAGATCTACCCGCATGAACTCTTCAATAGTCAGCTCACTGGTGGGCGTGTCCTCAAATTCATTCAGCCTGTCAATCAAACACACTGGGGGTCAAGACATACAACTGAACAGCAAAATGGACCCTAAATTCAAAGCCTCAATAACACAATATACAGAAACACCACATATGCAAAACCAAAACACAGAAATGGTACCAATTACCAATATTATTAATTGCTACAAAATATTATTTTAAGACAAAACACACCTTTTTCTCAGTGTGGCTTCACAAACTTTCACGACACTGATCACTTCCTTAATTGTGCGACGGAACTCGTGCATACGGGCAGCAACCAAAAGTGCTACAGGGAACACAAATACACAACTGAGGTACAAAATACACACTTTCAGCCAATGGCAAGAGAAAAAGAGAGGATGAGAGAAAGAAGGAAAATAGAGCGGACGCATAGTCAAATATGAAACATTTATTGAGCTTCAGAAAAGTGCGTTCGCTGTACCTGCCCCCCTACTGACTCACCTCAGGCAGAACAAACAGACATTAAATGCACCTGCAATACCGCAGAACCCCTGATGCCTGTTTCACTCTGATTCATTAAAGAAACATGAAGAGCCAGATGCGCTTCTGAACTACCTGACAAACTGACAAAAAGAATGTCCAACACCACAAAGCATGCAAGCATGTAAAAGATACTGAAGATTTTAAGAGCTTAATGATCCCTCAAAGACTAACTAATTAGAAACATGATATTGTGGTTCATTGTCATTTTCCAAAACAAGAAGTTAATTTGACATACAATTTTAACAGATAAAAGACTAAGGTGTGCCACTTTTAAATTTAGCTTGTCCTGTAAGTATTCGGTAAGGATTACTTCACTGCCAGAATAAAAATTTCCTGATCATTTACTCTCCCCCATGTCATCCTAGATGTTCATGTCTGTCTTTCTTCAGTCACAAAAAAATTATGTTTTGAGGAAAACATTTCAGGATTTTTCTCCATGTAGTGGACTTCAATGGGGACCAACGGGTTGAAGGTCCAAAATCCAGTTTCAATGCAGCTTCAAAGGGCTCTACACCAGCCGAGGAATCAGGGACTTTTCTAGCGAAACAATCAGTCATTTTCTAAGAAAAATAAAAATGTATACTTTTTAACCACAAATGCTTATCTTGTGCTAGCTTGACCTCGTGCATTAAGGAATCACGAATGTGTGATGTAGGCAGAACTACCGACCCAGTGTTTACAAAGCGAATGTCCAAAGAAAGTCAAAAAGCCCATTACAAAATAAGGTAAAACAACGATGTTGGGCGATTTTGAAATGAGTTTTTTCGCCATACCCTACCTTTTTGAACCAAACTACACAGAACTAATCGTGCATGACTTATTTATTTTAAGAAAATGACCAATCGTTTTGCCAGATAAGAATATTATTCCTCGTCTGGGATTGTTCATAGCCCTTTGAAGCTGCATTGAAACTGCAATTTTGACCTTCAACCCGATGGCCATCATTGAAGTTCACTATATGGAGAAAAATCCTGAAATGTTTTCCTTAAAAACCTTAATTTCTTTTTGACTGAAGAAAGAAAGACATCTTGAATGACATGGGGGTGAGTAGGTCATCAGGACATTTTTATTCTGGAAGTGAACCAATCTTTTAACCTCTCCAAAAAGAGGTAAAGTGAAACACTAAAAAAATCTAAATTCATAAACTCAGGCATCAAGTGATACTGAAGACTGAAGTAATGGCTATGTGACGCAATCTAGGAAAACCCAAAACATGGTGAAATTTAACCTTTTTTAGGTTTTGAAAGGTGGTTCAGGCCCTTTCCAAAACTGATTTTATTTTGTCCATAGCTTGAACGTAACAAAAGTTATGGATATCTTGAGTAGGCTGTTAGCTATGATTTACAGGAATGAAATTTTGAGAAAAACGAGCTTAAAGTGAGACGGGTTTTACTTTCATTTCACGAGTTTAACAAGAGCTGTCTGTCAAGTTAGGAGCATTATACTGCATCATTATACAAAGGCTAACGACTATTTTCCGTTGTTTATTATGGGCATAGTGTTAAGATAGCACAAATAGTGTACCTTGTAGTTTACATTTAGAAAATCGAGCACAGCGCAACTGTTCGCACACCTGTGCATATAACAGACTGTCATCGGACTCCTCTTTAGTAACTTCATCATCCGATCCTTCATTTCTGAATGCGAAATCGTCCATTATATCATAGTTTAGGGCACCGACATCACAAAGACTGAGCAGATTGTTAGAGCCAAATGGAACACCAAGAAATTTCTCATATTTTTTCTATAATATTATTTGTAGTAAGAAAGTACGAAATTTGTAGTATTTGATGATATTGTACTCTAAACAGGCTTTTTCATAGATTAATTTCAAGTTCCTACGTAATACATATGCGTAAGCGACCATTAGAAGAAGAAGAAGAAGGAAGGGGCTTGGAATTAGACAGTCTTTTGACCGTTCTCTGAAACCATGTTTAAATTGAAGCTTGAAGAAGTGTGAATTCTTAAGTTTGATCTTTGGATTTTGTTGTATACTGACAAACAAAAAGTAAACTGTTTCACAACAAGTTTGTGGTTTTACGCATCAAATCCTTTGTGCCGATCCCCTAAGGAAATGGCGAAGAACGGAAAGGAATAGATCGCCATTACACAGATTGAAACAAGTAAGATCGTTTAAGTGATCAGCTACAGTACTTCAGACTGCGTTGTTCTCTTATGTTCCGCCATCTCACAATATAAAAAATAAACTTTGCGTGCAGTAGTTTACACAGGACTGGTGGGGAATGTGCATTGATACACCTTTATTATATGTGTTACGTGGTTTATTTTGATAGGTTAACTGTTTTTGTGGTGTTAGAGAAAGCACCTCAGCAGCGTGTTTCTTAACATAAGAGAAAGACAGAGTCATTTCTGCTTGCTGCAATAAATGGCTATTTTTCTGCACTGAACAAGTGAATTTTGCTAATAAGTTTTCAGAGATGATAGACAAGGTGTTATAGAATAATAATCGAACGAAAACCGAAAAAAAAAAAAGTGACATTCGACCTATTTTTTGAATTTCCTAAAAATGTATCAGCGCGACATCTATCGGGTTTTCCTAGATCGCAACACATATTATCTCAGAGTATCACTTTTAACTGTATTTTGGGCCAAATAAATGCAGCTTTGGTAAAAGCCTTCTTTCAAATAAAAATCTTTTTAAATCTTACCGACCCCAAAACTTGACTTGACAGTCAATATTTTCAGATCTATAGACACTTCTATGTAAAAAAAACTAAACACATGATCTTACAACAGATTAAAGGAGTGACACATTTTACTCTGCTCTCCCCTACATGTCCACGGGTTTCAGCTACAGCTAACCGAATGCTATTCTGTGCTCAGGTTCATGTGGTGTAATAAAAAAAAGCAGTTTCTTCCTCTGCTGTTAACCCTGCAGGATATCAAACCAATCTGTGTTCCAGCTACTACATGAGGACTATTCAACAAGCTTGAGGCCTTCATCGCACTCAGCGGCTCTCCCTGCCTCTCAGTTTGTCTTCATTCTGGGTCTTTCTCACATTCTTTCATTCTCTCCGTCGGCCTGCCTTGCTTTCTCAAGTCTCTGATCTCTCGCTGCGAAACAAACTCTTTTAGGCTCATGCTTCCTCTTTTCTCAGCGCTGCTTCTAAAAGATTAATGGGAGATTAATTATTCAGGTTATGCAGTGGTGGGGGGGGGTGCAGAGAAACTCACACTGAGAGTCAGGAGTCGTCAGTTATTCTAAAAACTTAATTACTGGAACTCAGTCTTAACAGACTGTGTCAAGTTTACACAAGACTGTGAGAAAGTAAAACTGATATTGATGAAAATGCATTAGAAATTAGCTGCACTGGATTTCTGAGGCAGCTCACAGTGCCAAGAAAGGACTCAGTGAGTGTGAAAAACTAACACTTTCAGGAACCATTCACTTTTATCAAGACTGGTGATTTGGGAACCGCTTTAAATGCATGAGCTGATCTAATTACACATTACACAACTGCATCTTTAAATGTTTCCTGACACAAAACTTTTAGCTCTGCAAGGGGTTTCTGGAGCGTGCGTTCCAACAGTGGATGCTTCAACGATGGTGTATGTGCTTTTGCGCATGTAACAAAGCAACCCTTCACTAGCTCACATCATTAAAGAGGTCGCACCGTTAGGGGAGGGTTTCCATGGTTACCTGCTCCGCAGAGGCCTGAAGGTCTTCGTCCCGTGTGCATCCAGTCTCTCTTCATCCTCTGCAGGAGACGCAGTGCCGTCATCGAAACCTCATGGCTCTTCTCTCCAAATTCCAGCATTTGCGCAAAGCGCGGGATATAAAGACATGGATCTGTAAGAAACAAAACACTTAGAATTACAAAGCTAGACAGAGTATATTTAGATCTTCTCAAACAAGCTGTTGCATTTTCAGTTCAATAACATTCATTCGATCCATGTCAAATCTAAAGTTTAAAGCTGCTAATGAGTCTATGTGAGGGTTTGTGGAAGATATGTTTTATTGGGCACAATATCACACCCTCGTCTACAAGTTTAAAGAGCTAATACTTTGGCTCATAACCACTGATGAGTTTTCAGTTAATTAGTTATAATAATGTAACAAAAATTATCTACACTACCAGTCAAAAGTTTTTGAACTATGTATTTTGGATCAAACAAATGCAGGCTTGGTGAGTTTCTTCAAAAAAACATTACAAATCTTACTGTTAAAAACTGTTGACTGGTAGTATATACGTCTCTCCATTATTAAGCATTAGCAAATTGCTTGTCTCTCACACTATCAAAATAGTTTTAATGGTAAAAGAAACACTGCAATAGAAGAGACTCAATTTTCTAGGAGTTTCCCAATAACATTTTTAAAAAATGATAGCACTGTGTGAAAAACCCAAACGTCTTTCTGCTTAAAGCATCAGCAAATCTTCCATCTAATCCAATGATTCCCAATCAGGGATGCGTGTAGCCCAGTGGGTACTTAATCAGACTCCATGGGGGAGATTTTGAGTTGTTAAAAACGATAAAACAGAAATGACGACTTCAAAAATAAATATATAAATAAATCTTTGATTTTCATGGTAATTAGACTCTGGAGAGAGAGAGATTTTACTCAACTCTCACTCTTCTCTATTAAAATACAGCTTGTTTTGTTTGTATGTTTGTTTTTTAAGATTGTTCCCATCAAATACTTCTGTCAATAAAACCAATATCAATCTAAATGCTTTTTTATTTATTTATTTATTTTTAGAAAATGTGTCAAAGAGAATCGGATATACATTTTCAGATGTAGGTCGGATGTTCACGTATCAGATTTAAAGTGGCTCAAAACCAATGTGAAAAAAAAGAATGGTGTGTACTTTTTGTGTTTATACACTGCCATTCAAAAGTTTGTGATTAGTAACATTTGTAGTGTTGTCTAAAGAAGTCTCTTCTGCACATCAAGGCTGCATTTATTTGATCAAAAATACATATTTCTATTTTATTGTACTTTAAAATACTATTTATTTCTGTGATGCAAAGCTGACTTTTCAGCATCATTACTCTAGTCTTTAGTGTCACATGATCCTTCAGAAATCATTCTAATATGCTGATTTATTATCAATGTAGAAAACAGTTGTGCTGTTTAATATTTTTTGAACCTGTGATACTTTTTTCAGGATTCTTTGATAAATAAAAAGTTTAAAAGAACAGTATTTATTGAAAATAGAACAACAATAACAATTGTAACAATACAGACTACTCTTCAAAACGTTAGGGTTGGTACATTTTTTTCTCTTTAAAAAAAAATGTTTATTTAGCAAGGATGGGTTAAATTGATACAAAGTGATAATAAAAACGTATATTATTTTAAACGATTTCTATTTGTAATAAATGCTTTTTTTTAATCTTTTTTTATTTATCAAAATAAATCTTGAAAGTATCACAGGTTCCAAAAAAAATACATAAAATAAAAAAATAAATATAAATATAAATATTATATATAAATGCATAAAATATATATATAAAAAGAAAACCGGTATTTTAAATTGCAATAATATTTCATAGTATTACTGTTTTTTCTGTATTTTTTATCAAATAAATGCAGCCTTGATTAGCATAAGAGACCTCTTTAAAAAAAAATAAAAAATTTCCAAAACTTTTGAACGGCAGTGTACATGTGCAACAAATTTCTGCCATTGCAAAAACAGATTAAATAAACTGCTTCAGTATGAAGGGGCGCTACACTTTTGAAAAATAAAGATCTCAAAAGATCTTAACCTTTCAGTGATCCAACCATTTTTTCTTAGTTTTAAAAACAATCTAAATAGAAAATACCCTATGGAAAACCTTTTTCTGATTTTTGTGCAAAAGAAATGTTCCATGGAAGTTAAAAAGTCCATACATGCCAATAAGAAATCTTTTTTAAACACTGTACTTGTCTAAACGTATATTTTCCACCAGCAATATTAAACATTTTAGTTTAAACTGAATAATTGTAGCGGTAGCAGTATAGTTTTTAATGCCTTGTAAGCAACTAAATTACAAAATATACAAGTGTTGGATAAATGCAGTAAAGTATTAACGAAACTAAAGAAAAATACAGCAGTTAAGTGAATAATTGTAATAATGCCCATAATGTTAAACATGCATGCAGTGTATTCAGCACAACATAATTCAATACATTGTTAGTTTAATGTTGATGAAGTGGTGCTAGAGCCTTACTGATGAGACTGTGGAGGTACATAAATCAAGAAAGGTTGGGAAACACTGATCTAATCCCCACTACATATGCTCACTATAAGCCGCTTAGAACCGTCTGTGCTGTTTGTGGGAAAAAGAAGAGACCGGCGGAGAGAGAGAGAAAGAGAAGCATCACGCTGCGCTACGACTTTACTGAGAAAACGGAGAGCAGTGGTGCGCACTACAGTATTTCCACAAGTCCAGCCCTCGTCCGGTTTCAGACTCCATCACGACCGATCGTGAACCGGAGCAATAAAACTTTTGACATCGCATTGAATCGAGCGCACCGTCTCAGCTGTGTGATGACAACAAACTAACGGATAAAATACAGAATATAAGGTAAGAACACGCACGATATTTTCTCTTACGAGTTACAGTGCGACGTAAACGTCACATTTACTGAACGCAAGCTGGTTTGTAACAATCTGCAGCGAGCGGGTTGAAATGTATCGATGGAGATGGCCGTTATACGTGAAATCCGTGAAACATTCTCCTCATTGCTTTAAATAGAAACATTTGCCTGATATAGCATAGAAATAATGGTTCTGCATTTGTTTGAATTAAACTGCATCGTGTATAAAGGAGAAACATACCAAGGAACGAAACAAACGACGTGTACGGACGAACTTCGTATTTGACATGCAAAAATCATCCAGCAAGGTGCATGACAAGAGACGTTGGGATTATTTATATTACAAATTTACAAACATGTACGTGTATATATAAAGAATTAAAAATCCTCATCACTGCACTCCACAGAGAGATTCATAAATTCTATTTTCGGCTGCCAGATCCCGCGTGAAAAACAAACAATCTTGTTATATATAATGTATATTTTCGATAAATGTAACCTATGCAGAAAAACAGTATTTGTCGTGCATGTATCACGCATACATACTGTGAATAGTCTCTAAAAACAACACACAACAATGTGAAAAAAATTTGAAAAGTGTTGCTTTTAATAGCCAGACATGGCAACACAGAATTTACAGGAGGGATTGAGAGCTCTGGGAGAGACAACCCTCCACTCCTGACGTCAGACGAAAGAGAGAGAGAGAGAGCGAGCTCAAAATAAACTCAAACTTCATCATTCCGTGTGGCCACAGCAGAGGAAAGACCTGCTTGGCCGTTATAAGACTCCAGACTCTATTTATTGTGTGGTTTCTGAGTGATTTTAACCCGATTTGGATTAGAGTATTCGGTATGGGATTAGAGAAACTGTGAGAAAAAAAGAGGATGGCATATCTACGAAATCTTCTCTGAAATCCGAATATTTACAAGACCGTTTAACGACGTTTTTGTTTCCACGGACACCACGCAACATTATTTAGGAATACCACGGGCCACGGTTGTGCTGATAATTATTTTTTTTCTACACGTATTTTGCCAAACTTTTTTTGTTCTGATGCCCGCTGTGCCGGAATGCAAGCTGTCCCATCATGGCCGGATCATGAAATGTGTTACTTTTTTACTTCTGCTCCCCGAAACGCTAAAGAAGTTGAAGCGGACAAACAAGCACCCCGGCAGGCTGTCTCTGTGCTATAACATCTTAACTCTTTCCCTTAAGAAAAGGATGGCAGCGGAACTGTACCCCGTGAACGATCACGCCACAGTGCAGAAGAACGGGACTGTGATGCTGAGTCTGCCAGAGAAGAAGAGGAGCGTGGAGCCGGTTGCGCAGACCACCGCGTCCATTGCCACCACACCGACCACAGAGCAAAACATCAACAACAACAACGTGGAAATTCCCAGCTGGAACTCCGCGCACCCGACCTTACGCGAAAGGCAAGGCGTTAAATCAAGATGTTTAATGCATTTAATATGTAATTTCATTTTATATGTGACCCTGGACCGCAAAACCAGTCACAAGTCAGTTTTTTTGAAATTGAGATTTATACACTATTTGAAAGCTGAATAAATAAGCTGTTAGGATAGGACAATATTTGGTCGATATAAAACTGAATTTGAATGTGAAAATCTGGAATCTATCAAAAGTTTTGATATATTTAATGTAGGTCATTTACAAAACATATTCATGGAACATGATCTTTACTTAATACCCTAATGATTTTTGGCATAAAAGAAAAATATATATATTTATAAATTTGACCCATACAATGTATTTTTTGGCCATTGCTACAAATATATCAATTCTACTAAGACTGCTTTTATGGTCCATGTTCACATAATTCTTATAATATCTAAACATTTATTAAATAATATACTATTTAATTTGAAATTAATTATTTACATGCATTGTATTTATATATAGTAATATCAAATATATCAAATAAACCAAATATATTTAATGTTTTTTTTTACTTCATTTAGAAATGCACTAATGTTCAATAATGAACACATGGCAGACGTTCATTTCATTGTTGGTCCACCTGGTGAATCAGAAAGGGTCCCGGCACACAAGGTGAGCCCACATGCCTCATATTTTGGTTGTCTTCTGAATTGAACACACCTGATTCAACCCATCAGCTTATCAGCGGAACAAAAATAGGTGTCAGAAAAGGAAGACATCCCTTTGAAACTAGATAAAACACTGACGCATTGTCTCTTCTCCCTCTCTCAGTATGTGCTGGCAGTGGGGAGCTCCGTTTTCTGTGCCATGTTTTACGGGGATCTCGCGGAAGGGGATTCTGACATCCATATTCCAGATGTGGAACCCGCTGCTTTTCTCATCCTGCTCAAGTAAGATTCACTAATCACATCCGGGCATTAATAACAGGGCGACTCGGCTTTCATGCCAGGCAACACAGATGGGTTCACAGAGGCCCCGCCAGTGATGTCTTGGTTTAGGAGTCGCCCTCTTATTTCAGAGCTATTAGAGATTGTTTATTGGATTGCGAATGCGAATGATGTACTTTTTCCCTGGGAAGTCACTATTTAAAGCAGTAGTGATGCAATAAAAAGCATGTTAAACAGATCAGCATTTTATTCTTTAAACTTAAAGGGTTAGTTCAGCCAAAAATGAAAATTCTGTCATTAATTACCCTCATGCTGTTCAAAACCTGTAAGACATTCATTTGACTTCGGAACAGAAATTAACATATTCTTGATGAGATATAAGAGCTTTCTGACCCTGCACAGACAGCAAGGTTCCTACCATGGTCAAGGTCCAGAAAGGTACCAAGAACATCAACAAAGTAGTCCATGTGACATCAGTGGTTTAACCATAATTTTATGAAGCTAAAGGAATACTTTTTGTGTGCAAAAAAAACAAAAATAATGACTTTTTTCAACAATTCTTCCCCTCTGCATCACCCTAGCGGCATTTTAGGGAGTATCAAGATGCATGGGCGCAAAAAAAAGATTTGCAAAATCCTGATCTAAAACAAATGATTTGCGAACCTGCACTGAAGTTCCAATCTAAAGCAAAAGATTCAAAAACCTGCACTGAAGTTCCAATGTAAAACAAATAGGGATGTGGTACGAGATCTCGCGAAACCTTATGTGTCTCGCAAGATCTGACTGGTCTCGCGAGAACGTGACGATACCCTTGCAAAACATTTTGAAGGGTTTACATTAGAGCTGCAAGATTAATCCTTAAAAGATTGCGATCTCTGTTCAAACACCTAAGGGATCTTATTCCTTAATGACAACGATTCAGCGGTGTCTATTACGACTGTTTCACATCGCGTTGCTCACGCTATATATACACACACGATTTAAAACAGGTGTTAAAGACATTCAAATCTGCATTCATGTTGCTGCTGATCCAGAAAGAACATTACAAACAGTCTTTTCAACCACATAATGATAATTTAAATAACAGCAGTATCAAAACGAAAGTATCTTAACACTTGCATGTATTGTAACGCTTATCCTTTTCCAGAAAGTGGTGACAACTGCACGTTTAAAAACGTATTTATCATTGAATCATTCATTCAGGACATTTCAATAGTGAAACAAGTCTTTATTATTTGAGACACTGACTTAATTTCTTTTAAATTTTGACTGCATGCTTTTTAAAATCATTATAAGCAATGTCGAAATTTGAAAATGAATGTCTCTTTTAATTTGATCTGGATTTTGCTAGTGAATCGCTTGAAATGAATGATCGAAGTCATGAGTTTTAATCAAATCGGAGGGGTTCCAGCATAATGACTCAATTGATTTGGTTCATCTGTTCCTCTTTGCGTCTTCAGCCATGTTTAGATCACACTGTCAGTACTACTATATGCTTAGCTTGATTGTTTTCTGACATTAACTGAAATAAGTGAAAAAGTTGTGTTATTTGCATAAAAAGATGCACTAACTGAAAAAATTACACACTAATTTCATAGATACATTGTCTTTTAATAATTCAAGCACTTTTCAAGTACCTCTTCAGAAATATTGCACATTTTCAAGGGTTTTCCAGGCCTTACATTTCAAAAAGTCAAATTCAAAAACTTCAAGCACTTTGAGCACCTTGTACGAAACCTGCAGAGAGCTCTCGGATTTCATTAAATCTTATCTTATCTTAATTTGTGCTCCGAAGTAGGTCTTACGGGTTTAAACAACACAAGGGTGAGTAATTAATGGTAGAATTTAGATTTTTGGTGAACTATCACTTTAAAATTTACCCTAACCTCTCTATCTCCCTCTTCTTTATCAGATACATGTACAGTGACGAGATAGAGCTGGCGGCAGACACAGTACTGGCTACGCTTTACGCTGCCAAGAAATACCTGGTGTCTGCTTTGGCTCGCGCATGTGTGGGTTTCCTCGAGACGAGCCTGGAGGCGCGAAACGCCTGTGTGCTGCTATCTCAAAGTCGGCTGTTTGAGGAACCGGAACTCACTCAGAGGTGTTGGGAAGTGATCGATGCCCAGGCAGAGCTTGCGCTGCGCTCGGAAGGTTTCACCGAGATCGACCTGCCCACACTGGAACACATCTTACAAAGGGAAACCCTGAATGTAAAGGAGGCGGTGGTGTTCCAAGCCGTTCTGGGATGGGCCGACGCAGAGTGTCGGAGACAAGGCCTGACCCCTACGCCACAGAACCAGCGCTCCATGCTGAAGAAGGCGTTGCACCTTGTGCGTCTGCCTTCCATGACACTGCAGGAATTTGCAGACGGAGCTGCGCAGTCGAACATTTTAACCCTTGAGGAAACGCACAGCATCTTTCTGTGGTACACGGCTGCTACGAAACCTGCGCTGGGATTCCCGGTTGCACCCAGAAAGGGGCTGACCGCGCAACGCTGTCATCGGTTCCAATCTTCTGCGTACCGAAGCAACCAGTGGCGCTACCGTGGACGATGCGACAGCATCCAGTTCGCTGTGGACAAGCGCGTGTTTATCGCTGGACTCGGTCTGTATGGTTCCAGCGGAGGGAAGGCAGAATATAGCGTCAAAATTGAACTTAAAAGACAGGGAGTGCTTCTGGCACAAAACTTGACCAAATTTGTTTCAGACGGTTCTAGCTCAACGTTCCCCGTATGGTTCGAGCACCCGGTGCAAGTGGAGCAGGACGCATTCTACACGGTTAGCGCCGTTCTAGATGGGAGCGAGCTAAGTTATTTTGGACAGGAAGGAATGACAGAAGTCCAGTGTGGGAAAGTCACCTTTCAGTTTCAGTGTTCCTCTGACAGTACTAACGGGACAGGGGTGCAGGGGGGACAGATTCCGGAGCTGATATTTTATGCATGAAAACTTGGACTGATCTACTAATGAAGAGACAGCAGGGGTTTTTTCCCCCTCTCGAATAAATGCCTTTACTCACAATATAGCTGCAAGACACTACTAGAAGAGGAACCAATTTTTTTTTACGTCTCACATATAATGGAATGCTGCCCGAACTAATTTATTTCTTTAAACATATTGTTTTTAAAACATGTACTTTAATTTAAGCACATTTTATTTCTAATTATTCATAATCTGCCTGTGTACAGTGAAACATGGGCAGTTTGCACTTGAAACTAGGCAGCTTTTCCTCTGTCTTGTTATTTAATGATTATTTGTTGACAGCTTGATGCTGAGTGACCTAAAAAGGGTTTCAAGAGCAAGCAAATCATAAAATATTTGTTTCTATTAATCAAACAGTATTTTGTTTTCTCTTGTCTAATTCATAATTATAAGACTTGGCTTTACTGTTTCACTCTGGGTACAATTTGACCTTTCAAAACCTTAAAAGTCTCAATGACAGACTGACGTCTTAAAACAATAATCAAGTGTTCAATTCAGGTTAAAACATTTACACTGCAAGCAAAGCTTGATTTACAGTCGCACAGCACCCTCTGGGCATTAACAACAGCACTACACTTACAAGCATGAAGTAGATGAACAGCAAAGCATCATGGGAAACTACAATGTCACTTATGTGATGCTTACCAATAGCTGGCGCGTTGATACACAGCTCTCTGGCTAAAACAAGGAAGGTTTTTCCCAAAACATAAACATTCACCTAGGGCAAGGGAGAAACAAAGAGTGAGAAATGGACGAATTTGTGGTCAAGAAAAAATAATTAAGATATAAGATAAGGACATTACAGAGTAAATTTTAACAGATGCTGAAGGTTGCAGAGTTCATAGCTCTGGGGTTTGGATCCGAACCAGCATCACCACAGAGTCTTTACTTTCTCACAAACTCTATATCAGTGTCTTATCCTTAGAGGATGAACTACAATAACACAAATGTTTCATAAAACAAGCTTTAAAAAAAAAACACATAACTCAACACTTATCTTCATAGATCACCTCAATAATTATTAAAAAAAAAAAAAAGATATCCATGAAGAACGACGCACATGCACAAACACAGACACCCTGTTTCTTCCATCTGGGCCCCATGGCAGTAAAGAGGAATCTTTTTTGGTTGATGTCAGAGGTCGTGACCACTGAAAAGTAGGATGGCCCTCACACACTCCTGACCTGAGAGGGGCGGCGACAGCCTTATGCCTCAAAAGAGCTCCTCTGTCTGGGGGAGAGCAAAGGAATTTATGGGTCCTTTCTCTGGTAAAATCCCCTAATGATTCAGATACCGCAGTGGACAGGATCTGCGTGTTAGCGTGTGGGACAGGGAGGGGGTTTAATAAGACAGCTGGGAGGGTAAAAATATAAAACGGACACACCAGCTGGAAGAAAATGGCTTTTGCACACTAACTGGGTTCAAACCACTGGGATTGCTAGTGAAAATGCATCTATTTTGCATTATGTTATTGTTTTCCACAAACTAATTCTAAATTATACCAGTATAATAATTATTTGAATATAATAATTTTGAATGAAACGCTTTAATAAAAAAAAAAAATTACTTGAATTTTAGAACGTTTAGAATGTATTTTGTTTGGCTCCCTTTCATATTAATGTCTTTAATTTGACCAAAAACAGCGCATAAACTTGCGCTAAATTTCATTTAATTTATTTAGCAAAATACTGTAAATTTTAAAATGATTTCTAGGTTTTAAATAAAAAAAATTTATATATCAGTTGAAGTCATACAAGATATTAATATATACAGTTCAAGTCATAAAAGAAGTTTACACATAGTCCGCAAGAAAAAAAGTTGAATTTACAAAATGACCCTGTTCAAAAGTTTATATACGCTTGATTCTTAATACTGTGTTGTTGATATACTTTTTTGTTTTTGTTTTTTAGTGATAGTTGTTCGTAAGTACCTTGTTTGTCCTTAACAGTTCTCCTGCCTGCTGCTCTTCAGAAAAATCCTTCAGGTCCCACAAATTCACTTTTCAAAACTGAGGACTCATATGCAACTATTACAAAAGGTTCAAATGTTCACTGATGCTTCAGAAGCAAATACGATGCATTAAGAGCAGAGGGGTGAAATCTTTTGTGCATCTTCTGTAGCTTCTAAAGGGCAGTACTAAATTGAAAAAAAAAATGATATTTAGGCAAAATATTTTAAAAAAACTGTAAGAAAAATGTACATCTTTATTCTGTTCAAAAGTTTACACCCCTGGCTCTTAATGCATTGTGTTTCCTTCTGAAGCATCAGTGAGCGTTTGAACCTTCTGTAATAGTTGCATGAGTCCCTCAGTTGTCCTCAGTGTGAAAAAAATGGATCTCAAAATCATAGTCACTGTTGGAAAGGGTTCAAATACACAAAAATGCTGAAAAACCAAAGAATTTGTGGGACCTGAAGGATTTTTCTGAAGAACAGCGGGCAGTTTAACCATTCAGGAAAAACAAGGGGCTCATGAACAACTATCACTAAACCAAAAAAAAAAAAAAAAAAATGAAAACACAGTTGTGGATCATATAGGAACAACACAGTATTAACAATGAAGTGTATGCACCAAGTCATTTTTATAAATTCAACTATTACTTTCTCCTGTGGACCATATGTAAATGTCTTTTATGTGAAATATCTTATTCAGGTCAGTTCTATTAAAAATAAATAAATAACATGCATTTTGTATGGTCCCTCTTTTTTGGTCAAATAATTAACATTTTGCAGATACATGTAAACTTTTTCAACTTTAAATGTATACATAAATGCTGGACTTACTTGCAGGAGGTCACTCAAGTCCAGAAGCATGTCTGAGAAAGTGCATTAAAGAAATTATACAGGAATGAATTTTATCCAAAGCTCCTTACAGTGCATTCAAGATATAAAAATTTTTTTAAGTGTGTGTATTTCCCGGGCGTCAAACCCATGACCTTTACTGTTTAGTCTAATACTGTAGATATTGTGCAATAATGACCTAACATACACATGCACAGAGACACTTGGAGAAAAGACAGACAGGCAAGAGACAGACAGGGATTTTGGTCAGATTTTGTCCCTTTGCTTGACATTTTCCCTCTTTGAGCAAAGCTCCACTGAATCACCAACCCGTGAACCCTGGAATTCCCCGTCTCCCAGCAACCGAGTACTCTGTGTCCATGGAGACCAGCACACCTGTCCAATCAAGACAAAGTGTATTAAAACATCCCATTAACAAACGTCATTGTGGGATTTTCAGTCACCCTGGCAACAACAAAAGATAATCCTAAATTGTGGGATTATGGATGACCTGGTTAAATAAATGATAATTTTTTAGGATTTTATCTTTTCAGGGAGAAATCTCACATATGGCAAAATTAGCTAAAGGCCATTAATGTTTTTTCCAATCACTCAGCGTTAAATTACAAATTCCATAAAATGTATAAAATGGGAAAACAACTGTAATTATGCACAAACTCGGATTGGTGTTTTAGAGCCAACCTGAGAGCAAGAAACCATTTCGGAGGCTGACATTTGGAAAATAATTCTAGCCGTTTGGCTAAATTTACCCTTTCCACTGGAGACTGAGACCAACAATGCTTTGCGCGCTCTCTCTCTCTCGCTCTCCCCTACATACACACACACAGCCTTCATCCTCCTGGGCAGAAAGTGAAAGCTCTCTCATGAGTTCTTATGTAACCCTACCAGACGTCTGACTAAATACGTACGTTACGTAATCTCAGAGAGATGGAAAGATACACGCTGTCAGCTTCTGTTGCCTCTATTTATGCATTTTTGGACAAAGCGAGCAGCATCATCCATGAAAGTCCAAATGCACACATATGTGAGTGACATTTTTAGACTGTAGAAGGCAGATGAAAGCTGCATAAAATGACGTTTTCACATGTGGAGTTTATATGGGCCATTCTACAGAATTGGTCCAAACTGCTGTCCCACAACCAAAAAACAAATTTAAAAAGCATTTAAGTATTCAAATCTCAGATGTTTACTAAGGTCCTTCTATTCTATGGAAACTCACTATACTATTTAAAATATCAGTAAGCTTATTATATTTAAAATCATTTATTGAGTACTTTCAATTGAGAGGTGGTTGTCCCAAACCCTAACCTCTAAACTTTAACTTATGAAAATAATATTGAAATCATTTTAGCATTTTTTCTAGTGTTTTTTGTTCTACTGATTCAAGGGAAAGCATAATGCTCATATTTGGGGGAAATAAACAATATTTTAGTACAGTTATGCATTTTTTTTTTTTTTGTATTTTAGTATGTTTTGGCAGTGTTTTAGTATGTGGGTTAAAATTCTGTAATGTGATGTGGTCGCTACCAAACATTACTGTCACTACCGAAAATGTGCAGTCACTACCGAAACAGGATGTTTTGTCAAAAATAAAGTATACTGAATTATCAACTAAGATGTTATGAAAGTTTTTGGTTCAATGTATATTCAAACTAATGAATCCTCAACTTTTTGCTTTTTACAAAGGAAAATGTGATTAAAAAAAACACATAAAAAGAAAACCCAAATAACATTTGAAATATTGTTAAAAATATAATTGTTACTGAATTACCGCAGAATGTCTTTTTTAATAAAATAGGCAAAAAATATATTTACAACGTAGATGTAAGCAAAATCTTAACAGGTCAATATAATTACTTCTAATTACACACACATACATATACATGCATATAAATATATGTATGTATGTATGTATGTATGTATATGTGTGTATTAGGGATGTGCATCTCCATAACTGAGGCCGATGCCATACGCATCTCAATGCATAGCCAACGATACTTTAAAGATACATGAAGCAGCTAGCGATGCGATGCGATACACCCGTTACGATGCAGTGCGATCCGATTTCGATTCGATTCAACACGATTCGATGCAGTATAATGGAATTAAACAAATATGATGCTATGCATTTCATGTTACAGATACTTGTATTTCTTTGTTTCAGACAACAAATCAAATTAACTTAAGTGCCTTCTGATTTGTAGTGCATGACCCTTACACAAATAGGCTTTGGTAGTGCAAAATAAATAAATAAAACCAAATGCTTTTTTCCTGTTCTGTCTCCACTTAAACTTTTAACAGCTCAAACATTTAACAGCGAAACAATTTCAATTTCAAACAGTAATTTCTAGGGCTGTCAATTGATTAAAATTCATTGATTTTATTCATTGATTTTTTTTAATACCGTGAATTGGAGGCGCGCAAGAGATTAACGCAGTTGCAGGAAGCTGCTCACTCAAACGATCTAACTAGTCTCAAACGGATTAATTCTGGTGATGTCTGTGCCCTAAACGATGTTATATTTACCATTTCACATCCAGAGATGAAGGATCGAATGATGAAGTTACTAAAGAGGAGTCCGATGACAGTCTGTTATATAGGCTAATCAGTGCGCAAACAGTTGTGCTGCGCTCGCGTTTCTAAATTTTAACTACAACTACAAGGTACATTATTCGTGCTATTTAAACATACAAGGGGTGATCAGAAGTTCGGAGACTATACCCATGATAAACAACGGGAAAAAAGACGTTTGTTTGTGTAGTAATGCCGTATCGCGCTCCTGATAGCACTCCATAAAAGTGAAAGTAAAACACGTCTCACTTTAAACCCGCTTTTCTCAAAAATTCCATTCCTAAAAAATTTAATCATATTAGCCATTTTCAGAAAAATATAACTTTTGTTATGTTTAAACTATGGACAAAATAAAACACTGTTATGGAAAGGGCTTGAACCCAGCTTTACGTCAAAAACTAAAAAAGGTAAGATTTCACCATGTGTTGGGTTTTGCCAGATCACATCACATCACATTTCAGTAGACCCTCGTCCTCTACTACATTAACTTGCCTACATGCCACCCATTTCGCGATCGCTGTGGTGAGTCTATTGCCTGTTCAAGCGCCGCCGCCGTGGTTTGCCGTTGGCGAGGGGGAGGAGAGCTCTGCATCAGTTGTATGTTTCGCCATCAAGTGATATTTTAAACTTTATAAAGAAATAAATCGGGTTTTACCGATGCAAATAAATATGTTAGAAACGATGCATCGCGATACAAATGCCAATTTGTATCCGATGCACACTTTTTAAACCGATGCATCGCATCGTTAACTTTTTAAGCCGATGCACCGAGCGAATCGGGGAATATTCCCATCCCTAGTGTGTATATACACTACCGTTCAAAAGTTTGGGGTCAGTAAGACTTGCAATTTTTTTTAATGAAGTCAAGACTGCATTTATTTTATCAAAAATACAGAAAATAAACTGTAATATTACAAAATGTTATTACAATAGAAAATAATGTTTTTTATTTTCATATACTTTAAAATATAATTTATTCCTGTGATGCAATGCTGATTTCTCATCAGCTGTTACTCAGTTTCCCAGGCTTAAGTGTCACATGATCTCTCAGAAATCATTCTGATATTCTGAATTATTAGTAGAATTATCAGTTTTGGAAACAGTTGTGCCACCAATGTTTTTTTTTTTTTTTTTTAACCTGTATTTTTTTCCTTTCAAGAACAACATTTATTCAAACTATAAATCTTTTCTAGCAATGTAAATTTATTATGTCACTTTTTTTTAAATGTAACAATTTATTCATTTCTTTCAAAAAAAAAAAAAAAAAAAGAATGAATAAACATTTACTGACCCCAAACTTTTGAACGGTAGTATATATATGTGTATGTATGTGTGTATGTATGTGTGTATATATATATATATATATATATATATACATACATACATACACACACATATACATATATATATATATATATATATATATATATATAAATAATGTATGTGTATAATATTATATATATATATATATATATATATATATATATATATTATATATATATACACACACACATCGGATCTGATTACTGGACCCAATTACTGTGTTTCGGTAGTGACAAATATTCCAAAACTTTCTGAAAATACAATATGAGAATTAACTGCACAATTTCTAGAATGTGTACCTTGGATTTTATACAATATGCATACATACAATTTTTTGTTAATAAAAAAAAAAAAAAAAAAAAAAAAGACATTTTCAAGATTTTTCCAACTCTGACTTTGAAACAATTCTGTAGAATGGCCCATATTAACGTTAAATAAAATTACGTTTTAGTTGATTACCATTAGAAAGACAAGGTATTCATACCCATTTTACATTAAAATTAAAATAAATCCATAAAGCATTTATTTAGATCTATTTGCTTGTTTTTATTGACTGGAAATGATGGGCAGACGATACAGAAATGGGTCAGGAAAAGTCATGATCCGGATTTGAATTTGCTCCACATGAGGCAAAATGCCGGAGGATGTGCACTTACTGTTAGGCCTCGCCTTTAACCCCCTACAAGATTATTAAAAACCACTCAAACTATAATAAACTAAAGCAGGGTGTTCCAGTCAGGTTTTTTGTGTAATGCAGGCCTAATGCAGTCTCCTGAGAGACACACCCTGCATTATTTCCTGCCTCACTTTGAACGCACATAAACACCCTGAAAAAGCCAACTCTAATACAAGTGAGACCCCGTCTTGGACACCAGATGAGGTCTCGCTGCAGCGTAGGCTAAACAGGAAGTCGATGATTTTATACACATACACACTAAAGATAACAACCTGTGTTAGACCCCAACTCAGTGAGTCAGTGTGAGAGTGTAGGAAAATTATTACAATAATAATCATGAGTGTTCACACACAGAAGGACCACGGCTATATGACTAAGCATCAGACGCTGTGAGAGTTTGTGTGCGGTGAGGAATGCAGACAGACCTACGTGAGGAGACCAAATCAAAACGACTGACTAACACCATTGACTATCAGCTCCCACAGAGGACCCCTCTTGCTTAATCTCTCGTCTTCCGCACCGCTTCGCCTTCTTTCTGTGAAACTCAAGCTGAGTCACTTTATCTCATCTTATTCTATTTTGCAGTCTCTCCTCATACATACATTACCAGTCAAAAGTTCTTGGACAGTAGGATCTTTAATGTTCTTTAAAGAAGTCTCTTCTGCTCACCAAGCCTGTATTTATTTGATCTAAAATACAGCAAAAACATTAACATGTTGAGCTATTTTTACGATTTAAAATAACAATAAAATAAAATAATAATAATAAAATAAAAATGTTTTTTATTTGAATGTATTTTAAAAAGTAATTTATTCCTGTGATCAAAGGTACATTTTCAGCATCATTACTCCAGTCTTCAGTGTCACATGATCCTAATCATTCTAATATGTTCATTTGCTGTTCAAGAAACATTTATTATTATCACCAATATTTCATTCAAACTTTAAATTAATCAAAAGTGATGATACTGACATTTATTAATGTTACAAATGACTTCTATTTCTGCTAAATGCTGTTCTTCTGAACTTTCTATTAATCAAAGAAACCTGAACAAATTCTACTCAGCTCTGTTCAACATAATAATAATAAATGTTTTTTGAGCAGCAAATCAAAATATTAGACTGATTTCTGAAAGATCATGTGACTGGAGTAATAATTTTAAAAAGTCATTTTTTTAAAAAAAATGACATAAAATGAAAAATAAATGTCATTTTAAGATATATTCAAATAGAAACAGCTATTTTAAAGCTGCAGTCCATAAGTTTTGCCTCTTCGTCGCCATCTCTGTCTGAAAACCTGCAATTGCAGTTGAGTGCGGAATTATCTTCCATGCGTGGGTTGTGCTCCGGCACGGCTCCAGCGCGGATGAATCTAATGTTTTGTGAGCTGTCAGTCACCGCACCTATGTGGACATTCACTGTACTTAGGAATCACAGATTAACAGATATAATATATATGGGTCAAATAAGAATTTTCACCAGATATTGTCATCTAAGAGTAAGTAACAAGTCTAAAACTTTTGTTCTGACCAACTGAAAACGCTACAGGTGTTTAAATCTAATGATCGGTTATCTCACATCACATCAAACTAGCAAGTTATTATTACTGTTATACTTTGTTCTTAAATTGTTCATGTTAACAACATCAGCATTGCGTAACTATGTGTATGTAGTGTGTATTAGCATTTCTGTTTCTGTACAGTCTAATCTCTGATTGACATAAAATTCAAATTTAATATGAAGAAATTCTTTTAGCCGAAAAAGCAAACCACTCTTCCTTAGGACCGGTTCTCTTTAAAATACAAAACTTGTGTAATCCCACGTAGGCTATCTGCAATCAAATGCACATTTAAAACTGGAGTAATCTAATTTCAGTCACTTATGTTTCATAAACACAAACGTTTTGGATTACATTCCGCAATCAAAATGATAAGTTTAATTATTTCAGCCGCTGTGAGAAAAGGCTATAAACTATCCGGCACCTGCAGCATTCTCACATCCGATAAAGCTACTAGCCGGGACGCCTTCTTTATGTTTAGAGAAGTGATGTAATGACACAGTGGCATGCTTGATTTTCCTGCAAAAACCTACCCGTACTACTCAATTTAAAAAACATTATTATAAGCTAACCGTTGTAAATCGGGCTGAAGTAAGGTGAAAGTTTTGAACACTGGCTGGTTATGTACTTGCGCAGAAATGTATTTTGTATCATTTTTAACCAAAAAAAGTTATGGAAAGCAGATTTAAATGGTAAAAAAAAAAAAATACAGTTTTTTATCTTAGAAACAACCAGACAAAACATTTTGCCAAACTAAATCCCACTGGCCAAATGCTCAAAGACTGACAGGTTGTGGAAACATCAAAATAAAGCCTGTGAATTGTAACGTTATGGTGGGATTGGGAACAGCTCTAGAGCATTGAAAACACCTTCACATCATAAACTTGCACCCTGATGCATCACATTATTTAAATACTTAATCATATACATCACCACTCACACTCAATAACACTCTCTAAATGCTTCCATCACATGGCCAAAAGGATACGAGGTGTTCCCTCGGTTCGGCAGACGAGGTAGAGGCAGGCGGCGATGACATGGGATGATTTGCGGCCTCTGGTCAGATGCTTGCAGAGGGCCATCTTGTAAAAGTTGAAGGCAGTGTCCAGACAGTGCTGATTCATTTGGAGCTGATGACCAAGATGATTTATCTGTCGCTTAGCTGAATAAAACAACCAAAACAACACAGTCAGGCTTTTTTTAACAGAACATTTACAGCTGGTGTAGTCCTTTAGAAGTTAAAGGGACAGTTCACTCAAAAATAAAAATTCTGTAATTAATTACTCACACTACTGTCATTCCAAACCCATAGAACCTTTGTTTATCTTCGGAACATAAATTAAGATATTTTCGATGGAATCTTAGACCTTTCTGACACTGCATAGAAAGCAACACAACTGACATGTTCAGGACCGAGAAATGTAGTAAGGAGATCATTAAAATAGTCCATGTGACATCAGTGGTTCAACCGTAAGTTTATGAAGCTACGATTGTACTTTTTGTGCGCAAAGACTGAAATAATGACAAATAATGACTTTATACAACAATTTATTCTCTTCTGTGTCAGTCTTCGACTCACGTTCACAACAGTACCACATGTCAGTTGCGCTACTGTCTAAGGAGGTTCAGAAAGCTCTCAGATTTCATCAAAAATATCTCATATGTGTGTTCCGAACATGAATGAAGGTGGTGATGAGGGCGAGTAATGACTGAATTTTCATTTTTGGGTGAACTGCAAAAACAATGGTAAAAAACCTTGATTTAGCCTTCTGGCTTTGGGTTACCAGTCCAACTTGTGTTTAAATCTAAATAAACAAAACAAAAAAACCAGTTGAAGCACTTTGGAATTAAATATTTTAAACCAGACAGGGAGGAAAACCATTGCCTCATAGATTATTTTTATTTGGTATTAATTTGGTATTTTTGGTAACATTGTTTCCTAAGCGAAAATGGAACAGAAGTTGTGACAGATATTTTCTTCGATATTTTGATTTACAGTCAAGCGTAACGGATTGGCAGAAAAAAAGATAGGATGATATATTTTCACCATGTTTTTCGACTATAGTCGACTATAAGTAATGCTTTTAAATTGTCTCTACTCTTTAAAAAGTTAACACTCAAAACTGATTAACCATAATCAAAATACTTACAAAGTAAAGGTTTAGTTAAGTTCTGTATGAGCACCTGCTGTGGACTTGCTGTTAGAGAACAGATATGAGTCTTTTAAAGTGGGAGGAGAGCATCTTCAAGCTGAAAGCAGGTCTGTTTATACAAACTCAACATCTCACAGAACATCTTTTGTTCTCTCACCACACACAGATAATATAAATCTCGATGCAGACATGAGGCCATTAATCACACATGTACATTCCCACACACACGCACAAATAAAGTGGCCTCTGCATTTCCCTCCCAGCTCACACACAGACCATACGGTTGTCTGACCAAACTGATTCATCGGTTACTACACAAAAGCACATAAACGCACCACACCTTCTGACTTCTCAAGCTTAATAAGCCTCTTTCAAAAACAACCATTACCATCTGGCTGAAATGAACCTCACACGCTTTAACTTGAAACCACATTACACAAGCCCACAGCTTCCAAAGAATCCCCCTTTCTTAGAAACACAGGACGCATATACTTAACCATCTTGCTCAATCATGTTGTTCAATGGAATGGAACATTATACGGACATGCGTGTATGAAACACACAATACTATACAAGTTGTTTAATTCTCAGTGACTCGCATCTCTCTCATATTCACAGGAAATCAGTTTCAAAATGCTTTGGCCAAATTTTGTATGTAAGAAAAGACTGTATTAACATCTATAGCTCTGTATGAAGAAATCAAGACAAAGCTATTCAACTTTTTAGATTACAAACTTTGTGAGAATGAAATAAATGAAAGTCATAAAGGGTACAGAGATGCCTTTAGCATCGAAAAAGTTAAAACCATTAGGAAATTTGGGATCACTAAGATTTTTTTTTTTTAAATAATACTTTTATTATTAAGCATGCACAGATTCAAAAGCCCAAAAAGTTAGAGTAAGGTTATTTATAATGTTACCAATTATTTCTATTTTAAATAAACACTGGACTTAAAGAATCCTAAAAAGTGCATCATGTTTTGCACAGAATTCAGTTGTTTTTAAAGTGCCTCTATTATGCTTTTACGAATATTACCTTTCACGCTGTGTGTCATGTAGCTGTATGTGAACATAAACTACCTGCGAGAAGACACTGTATCATACGCTGTGAGAGTAAATCTGTTTTATTTTAACTTCCAAAAGATGAAGCTACAAAGAATCAGTGGTTAACTATTTTTTTACATCGCCTCAGCAGTACAATTCCAATCTTGTGTTGTGTGCCCGTCATTTTACGAGACCGCTTTTCCAATCTCGAGGAGTTCAACGGGGGTTAAACCAAACGCTTGGTTTTAAAAGTTGGATCAGTGCCCAGTTTATTTGGACCTGCTTGGTCCTCTAAACCTCTACCTGTAAGTAAGATTAATAATTGATGATTGTATTTTCTAGTGATCGTTCAAAATAGTTGTGCAAACCCTGCACAAACCCTAACGCTTCTGTAGTTCTGTTGTTCAGCTGTGGGACCACTGTAGTCTATAAATGTGTCAATTGACGCAGTTTGACCGCCTGTCTGTCTTATTAGTCGGAGTAATGATAAAGGATGCCGCACGACTTTGGTTTACACAGTGTAACGCATTACATAATCTTGAAGTTTACAATAGAGGTGTGTCCGGTTCGCTTACATAAGCAAATTGCGAGCATTGTACACGGTAGTCCATGCTAACTAGTTGAAGTATTCTTTCTGTATTCTTTTTGCGTTTCATCATCAGACTCCAGCTCAAACTGGTAACGTAAAATCGATACTATCGTTTTCTATGTGTTGACAAGTCTCCAGGTCTGTCATTCATTATGGCAAGGCGTTTCGTTTCCGACACGCGCTCTATGCGTTGTGTACTACACGGTAGACCAATTACAAAGGACTGCATGGAAAGGAGGGGTTTAGAGAGACTGATTCTTCAAACTGCTTCGAACGAGTAGTTTACGAATCATTTAGAAACGAGGTCAAATTAAATCTATTATTGGAGAAAACTAAACTGTTTTTTGACCTTGCATACATGTAAACCTGTTTTAGGAGACTCATAAGATAATATTAGCAACTTTAAAAAAAAAAAAGGCATAATAGGGGCACTTTAACATTGATAATACCAAGAAACTGTTTTGAGCATCAAATTGGCATATTAAAATGATTTCTGAGGGCTCATTTCACAATGAAGACTGGCGTAAATGGCTGCTGAAAATTCAGCTTTGTCATCATATAAATAAATAAAATATATTAAAATTAAAACAGTTATTTTAAATGGTTATTTAAATGGTTATTATTTATTTCTAATCAAATAAAGGTGGTTTTAATTAGCATAGGAACCTACAAACAAACAAAATTCTAAATTTAGTGCCTAATTTTTGTATTTTTATGCCTTTCTGTCACAAAGGGTAAATGAAGCCTGGATGAAGAGCATATGAATTCTTCATGAATGGAATATACTGCACATGAACGCTCACCATTCTGCAGAGTGGCAGCTCTGGACTCCCTCCCAACCCCAGTGTGGAAGTTTCCTCCCAATGACGGCACATTTCCAGATGCTACAATAAAGTAAAAAAAATAAATTATATCAGTAATAATAATAATAATAATATTATTATTACAAAAACAAGACCACACACACATCTCATGACCAAGAATGATACTTTTTTTGTCATAATACTTTTTTTTAATTAAATGCTTAAATCTTCTTAATATATTTGTGTTATTAAATGGTCTAAAATGTGTGTGTGTGTGTGTGTGTGTATATATTTTTTTTTGTATTATTATGCCTCTGTGAAGCATTTTGTGCTACCATTGTGCAAATAAACTAGCCTTGCCTAGTAATCTTCAGCTTACATAATACTTCTAATTATAATCCTTTCTTATCTTAGAAGAAAGGTAAAAACAACACCCATTTTTTAATCTAATACAAGCCAAAAGTAGATGAGCCATTGAAAGTCAGCTTCTACTATTAAAGACTTCATTGTAGGACATCATTTAAAAAAAAAAAACTTGACAGCCATCTGCTGTTAGAAAACGGTACTGCAGCTCAAAACAAAAACGTTAACCCACTTAAAGGTTCACCCACAACTAAAAATCCTGTCATTAATTATTCACCCTCAATATTATAACGCATTATTATAACAATTTTAACAATGTCCTTACAACCTTTCTGGGCCTTGAACATGGTAGTTGTGTTGCCATCTATGTAGGGCCTGAAAGCTCTCGTATTTAATTAAAAATATCTTAATTTGTGTTCCGAAAATGAACGTAGGCCTTATGGGTTTGGAACAACATCAGGGTGAGTAATTAATGAGAGGAATTTTGAGAGGAAATCTGTATATTTCTCAATTACATCAATTTGATTATAGACCACTTAGCCAACCCCTATTTGATTTATCATACTAGGTAATTAAGCATACACTTAGAGAATATTACATATCATTTAGAAGATCATTTACAGTCAAATTATCAACCCTATCCAATGGACGTCTCTGTTTAAACATTTCAGACAACAACTCTGCAAATACCTTCCCATGTAATTCCTTATGTAAGAGAGACTGAGACAGCAGACAGACAGGCAGATAAATAACAATAAGAGAGAAAACCATGCCTTTAATTCTATGTACATATTCAGTTTCTCATAAGCTTGCATTAATTATTATTTCATTTACATATTAAAACTAATTAAACAAATTCAGTCCAAAATTGTCCTTGTTTTGAGTAGATGAACATCACTCACAGTCACCAGCCACAAACTGGCCGACGGCAGACGATCCTCCTCCACTGTTCTCTACGAAGGTTACCTCGGAAACAATGATGTTGTCCTCCAGCACAGAGCCACATCCCATGCACACGGCATCACCCCTTGCCTGGTCCACATCAATGTCTGTTCCCCCACAGTTCTTACACTTCCTCATGGTCACAACCAATCAGCACAAGCAACACTGGGAATGATCTCTGCACGCATGTAAAAACACATGAGAGAACACAGAGTGAATTAGTAGAGCTACATGTAAGGCGAATGGCATCAGTGGCAAACTAAGAAAGCAATATTACATATAGAGAACTCATATTTTAGCCAGAAACAGTGATTAGAAGTTAAATATACACTGTAAAACCGAACAGTGAAATGAATTAAATGAAATGAGTTATTTTCACTCAAATAACAATGAAAGTTCATTGGACTTAATTGAAATAAGTTCTGTAAACTCAAAATGCCGTTGTAGTAAAGTGAACTTAGAATGGTTGAGTTTTCTAGCTCCCAGCAGGCTTTGCATCAGACAACATGGAAAATAAATGTTGAAATTAGGTGTTATTTTGTGTGTTCTTTTGCACAAGATGAACATAGGGAGACATAAGTTAGTATTTAAATGTTGAGATATGTTAGGATTTGCATAGATTTCTGTTATGTTGGTTTTGTAGTGTTACCGTTGTGGTAAAGAGTAGAGCCTGTTCTTAGGTTGAGGATGGACAGCAAAATTTGAAGACTACATATACTGCATGTTTTTTGACAATTTCAATGCAAGTATATATTGAGAGTCTTTCTGATACACTGTAACTGAAAATATTTAAGCTGATTTCATAACAAGTTTTAATGTAACTGTAATGAAAAGTTTTATGTAGCATGCAATCTAAATATTTAACTTTTGAAATATTTCATTTTTAAGTTCATGAACTTAAAAAATTTGAGGCAACGAGTTACATCAAATTTTTTGAGTTCTGCTTACAAATTTGGGTTTACAGTGTATCTTAAAGAGATAGTACACCCAAAAACTGAAAATTGTTATTAATTACTCACCCTCATGTCGTTCAAAACCTGTAAGACCTTTGTTCATCTTCAACACACATATTAAGATATTTTGGAAGAAATCCAAGAGCTTTCTGACCCTGCATAGACAGCAATGCAACTAAAATGTTCCCAGGTCCAGAAACAGAAAAGGACATTGTTAAAATAGTCCACATAACATCAGTGCCTCAGTCGTAATTTTAAAGCTACAAGAATACTTTCTTAGTCCAAATAAAACAAAAATAACGGCTTCAATCAACAATTCTTCCCCTCCAAATCATGTCTTCTGCCATTATCGAGAGTACCTCTACACATAAACAATGCATGTAAATAGTTGTTTCTGATGTAGAACATGCATGTAGTACTTGTTTGTGCGCAGATGCGTCGTGGTACTCTCCATAAAGGCAGAATATGTGATTTGGAGGAGAAAAATGGCTGAATGAAGTCATTATTTTTGTTTTCTTTGCACACAAAAAGTACTCTTGTAGCTTCATAAAATTATGGTTAAACCACTAATTTTACATACTATTTAACAATGTCCTTTCTACGTTTCTTGGTCTAGGAACATTTCAGTTCCGTTGCGTCTATGCAGGTTCAGAAAGCTCTCGGATTTCATCAAAAATATCTTAATTTGTGTTCTGAAGATGAACGGACTTACATTGGTTAATGCACTGTGAACTAACATGAACAAACAATGAGGAACTGTATTCTTAAAATTCTGTAAAAAATATACTGCTCATAGTTAGTATATATTAACTTGTATTAACTAATGTTAACAAATCAGACCTTATTGTAAAGTGTTACCATTATTTTAAAGGTCTGAAGATCTCACTTTATTAGTGTAATGTTTAAAGTGCAAAAGACATGTTGCCAGTTTAATACAAAGTAAATATTCTTCACATACATTCCTGGGCAAAAAAGGGCCAAGCCCAAAATGGTTAAACACTAAGCTTTTAATGGTCTTAACCACAAATTACAGGTAAGGAAATTAGCAAGAATTAAGCAAATGCACTCCTTAAAAAGCCAATGCTGCCTCAGAAAAAACTCAAAGGCAGAATGAAGTTTTTGGCAGAATAGAGGAAGTTTGATTCAGAGCGGTACAGCAGAGTTGTGTGGAGTGATGAATTGTAATGAGAGTTGCATGATGATGCACCAGAGCGTTGTCTTTGAAGATATGGCAAGAGATACAAAAATGAAAATCTCTAACAGTGAAGCATGGGGAAAGATGTGAAAAAAAAAGATCATTTTTTGTCAAATTTTGGGCTTTACTTATTGGTCAGAACCAGGCAAAACATTTGGAGCACTATAGACCGCCAAAAGTTTTAACAAATCAAGGAGAAGGCAGCAAAAAACCGAGGAACAAAAGGCATTTGTAGTTGGCCAAACTAAACCAGGATTTCCAGGGCGAGAATCTTGACAATGTTTGTGTTTGCTCTTATCAATTCTGGTCAGGTAGGTGAAATATTAGGCTAATATCTGCTAATACTGCTTTACGTATCTTTACCGCCTATTAACTTCAGAATATATATTAAAAATATTGCACCCTTTCTAGCTTACCAAGTAATTCTCTATATGATTTAGCAGCTTCCACACATTTTTCTTCATGGTCTAGACAGCATAAATTAGCAGAACAACGTATTAAGTATTATATTAACCATGCAATCCATGCTGTTGTTTACATCAGAATATCTCCAATATGTCCACGCATCCGAGTAACTGACCAAACCGTGACGCAAATACAAACCTTCTATTGCAGAATGACTTGCTTCTCAAATGAAAAGTTGTTATCTAAAGAGGAAGTCCATTAGGCTTATGTTTTGACCTGGTCACGATCCAGATCTGAACTCTATAAGTAATATTTGGCCTCATATTTTTAAGCAAAAGATCACACTATCTAGGTCCTTGGTATCAAAACGTTTGAAAAACACATGTGTTAGATAATATTCAGTGTTGTGCGCTCCCAGGTGTAACATTTGGACCAAGGAAAACATACAAATTCCTTAAGTTAAAAGCTGCACAGCAGCGCCGCTAAGAGCTCACTAACCGAACTGCGCCTCTAACAAGCCCACGTTGCAAAATAAAACAATCGTTACCGATTTGAAACACTAGGACCATATAAAACAGATTAGATCTTCTAAATGAACACGATCCTTGAGAATCAAAGGAAGGTAACGTTGCGCTCTTCTAATCACTGTCAGGCAAACAGCACCGTTGCATCCAGCTTGCAACGTGGCAATCTTCTGCTTCACAAGCAAATCTGGAATTCCCTAAAATCTGTTGAATAACTGTAACGATATGTGCAGATGTCGACTGGTTAAACATTTAGATTAAAAAGAAGAAGTACCTCGAACCGCTGGGATATAACGTTAACCAAGCGCAGGCTTCACCTGTCTGGTCCAAAGAGCCCGTGAAAGGCCTTGCAGTTCCTGTCTGTCGAGATAGCAACTGTGTATTCTTGCTTCTCAGACGTTTTACAGACAGATTAACTTTATTATTAGCCAAAAGCTGTGATATATTTCTCTACATGACAAGCCGGCAAAAACACATGTTTCCAGTCAGCATGAGATAAGGCTCATACCAATGTGAGTGCGGAGGGGGGGAATAACTGCTCGTCTTTATTATAAAATTATAATATACTGTAAGAAACAATGAAACCACATTATAAACGCTAGAGTTCTTTATAAACAAAATGTTTCTCAAAAAAAAAAGTAAATATGTAAGTATTCGACCCAAAAGTTTGCGATAGAGTATTAACACATTGCTTGTTTCCCCTGTGTAATGACATGGTCGGAAACGCAACGATCACATGTGCATTGTAAAACACTAATTTACACTGCCGTTTAAAAGTTAATATATATAATTTGTAAATATATTTATGTAGTGTAAATAGCTTATACTGCATACATACACTGGCATTAAAAAGTTTGGGATCAGTAATAGTTTTAATGTTTTTTAAAGATGTTCCTTATGCTCATCAGGGGTGCGATCTATATCTAGTATCTATCTATCTATCTATCTATCTATAGATAGATAGATAGATAGATAGATAGATATCTATCTATCTATCTAGATATCTATCTAGATAGATAGATAGATAGATAGATAAAAGTACAGAAAAAAGTAAAACGATGTTACAATGTAAAATACTGTTTTTCTATTTTAATATACATTAAAATATAATTTATTCCTGTGGTTAAAGCAGATTTTTCAGCATCATTCCTTCAGTCTTATAAATCTAATATGCTGATTTATTATCAATGTTGGCAACAGTTGTACTGCTTAATATTTTTTGGAACCTGTTATATCTCTGCCTTAATTAAATTAATACACCAACACGCTTTTTACTTCCACTCTCCTCCGCTCTCTTTTGTTTACTCAACATTCCAACACATCCATCCAATTCCAGGTAACAGCCCCCTCTAGTGACCATTACTGGAAACAACCAAAGTAAATCCAATACATAACATCCTACCTTTTCTTGGATATAAAATCCCATTAACTAACTGAACATGATCAAAACTAACTTAAAGAACATCTCATAACTTTAGTCCCCAGCCAATTAATAATAATATTTCTTTTCCATGACAAACATAATAACAAACAAAGTATTTTATGAAAACATGCAAACATATAGGCCTGTGCCTCAACAATTATTTGTCTTATATTCTCCCCTCTTTTCAGATTATATTGGGCAGCCTACATCTATAGCATTTATTCCTTTCAGTTCATGATATAATCTGACAATTTCTCAGGCAATTGTTTAGTCCGTTGGGGTCTGTCCTTTCTTGATTTGTCTGATGAATCCGTTTTGACGTTCAGATCAAGAGGTTCGGCATCAGGACAGTAGCTGTTCTTGGTCTGATCTATCTGCTCGTGGTCAGTTTCTGCATCACCTGTTTCACGGGTGTTGAATCGTTTGACATGAGTGGTGTTTCTCACATATCTTGCCCCAGTGGGTGATTCCACAGTTACTTGGTTTCCAGTTTTGCTCACAACCTGGTGCGGGACTGGATTAAATGGAGTCGTGAATTTATCTACCCTTTCTTGTTGCACAAGCACTGTGTCTCCTACATTCACACTTGAATATTGTGCCCTCTGTCGCTCATCTACATATCTTTTTGCTTTTGCTTTTTGTTCCGCATCCCTGTCACATACTTGTTGATCTTTACATGCTTCTGAAAGGTTGGGCAACTTCCCCCGAATCTTCCTTTTAAAAAGCAGTTCAGCTGGGCTTTTCCCTGTCATGGGGTGTTCAATCCCTCTATACACTGTGACATATTTCCTCAGTTCTTTTTTCCAATCAAGTCCCTCAGCCTGTGCAATCCGGATTCTTTTCATTAATGATGAGTTCTGGCGTTCCACCTCCCCATTCGCCTGAGCCCATTTGGGAGTGGTTTTGACATGTCTGATGCCATTGCTCGTGCAGAACACATTAAACTGTTCAGATCTGAACTGAGGTCCTTGATCTGACCGACATGTGATAGGCAAACCGTGTCTGCTGAATATAGACTCCAAGCTGTCTATGATTTTGTCCGATGTTGTTGACAACAGAACATCATATTCATAGTAGCGACTATAGTAATCCACCACAACAAGTATGGAATGACCAGTTGGAAGTGGGCCTAACAGATCTATGGCCACATCCTGCCAAGGTCCATCTGGTAGTGGTGTAGGTCGTAACGCCTCAGGTGTATCTGGCCTGGATACTACCTGGCACCCGTGACATGACTTGCAGTACTTCTCTGTAGCGCTATCCATACCCGGCCACCACACTTTGGACCGGAGATGTTGTTTAGTGCCCACAATTCCTAAGTGTCCTTCGTGTGCTAGAGCCAGTGCTCTAGGTTGTAATGCTTTTGGTACCACTATGCGTGTTCCACGAAGGACCAACTGGCCAATGCAGCACAGCTCGCTCGTATGCTTTACAGTTCTCAAAATGCCCACTGTTAATTGCAGAGCATACTTCTTTTAACTCTGGGTCACTCTCAGAGGCTTCCTCTACCTCTCTGGTGGTCAAAGCACTGGGCGTTGCACTCACTGCAATAAACCTGACATATTCTTCTGAATTGTGTACATGCCTCTCAGTTTTTGATGCTTCTCCCAACAGTCTTGACAGTGAATCTGCAATATTTTGCCTGCCCGGTAAGTGCGTGACCTTAAAGTTGTATGGCTGTAGTCGGAGTACCCATCTTTCAATGCGGGCACAGGGTTTGGAGCGAGGACTATATATCGCTTCCAATGGTTTGTGGTCTGTGACCAGCTCAAATTCTCTGCCATAAATGTAAGCGTGCAGTCTTTCACATGCCCACACGAGAGCCAAGGCCTCTATTTCTGTCTGTGAATATCTGCGCTCACAGTCTGTTAGACAGCGACTCACATAGCATATTGGCACTGTCTCACCCTTTTGGATCTGAACCAAGACAGCCCCCAGTCCCACTGGGCTTGCTTCTGCTATCACTTTGGTGAGTGCATCCTTATCGAAGTATGCTAACGTGACTGCTTTGGCCAATTCTTCTTTCAGTGCTTTGAACGCTCGTCTTTGTTCTGGTCCGAACTCAAAACGGCTCTCTTTTTTTGTCAAACGTCGCAGCGGTTCTGAGAGTGTTGCAAACTGCGGGATGAATCTGCTGCTGTAGCCTACCAGACCTAAGAAGCTTCTGACCTCTGACACTGTCTTTGGCTCCCTTGCCTCCTTTACAGCTCGCACCCTCTCTTCTGTCGGACCGATTCCTTTCTCGGACAAGAGAATTCCCATGAATATTAGTTTGGTCATGTTGAACTGACACTTTTCAGGGTTTAGTGTCAATCCACGTTCACTCAGCCTTTTCATGACCATATGTAGACGCTGGTCATGGGTTTCTTGATCACCAGCATGAACAATGACATCATCTGATATATTTTCTACCCCGTCAATTCCTGCAAGGGCATTTGCAATCTCGTGCTGGTATTGTTCGCTAGCTGAAGATACCCCAAAAATCAGTCTTTTATAGCGATACACGCCATTATGCACCGCGAACGTAGTGATCTCTCTCGATTCGGGGCTGAGCTCCAGCTGATGGTAACCCCATTTTAAATCCAGCTTGCTGAATATAATTGAGCCATTGATGCCTTGAAGAATCTCGTCCACAGTAGGGATAGGGTAACGCTCCCTCACTATGGCACGATTAGCCTGCCTCATATCCAGACACAATCTTATCTCTGAGTTGTTTTTAGGCACTATGACTACAGGATTCACCCATGGTGTGGGACCACTAACCGGTTCAATAATATCCATGTCCATTAGCTCCTTTATTTTCTGCTCTACTGCTCTCCTGAGATTAAACGGGATGCGTCTGAATGGCTGCGCTACTGGTCTCACGCTTGGGTCTATGTGTAGGGTAACTTGGTTGGTGTTTAGCTTGCCAACCCCATTGAACACCTCTGGATACTTTTGTTGGAGAACTTGCTTTAATTCAACCACGGCAGAAATGTCAGCACCCATTTTCAAAACTCCTAGCTTGATGGCTGTTTCTCTTCCTAACAGGGGTTCTCCTTTTCCTTGTATCACGATGAATTCTGCCTGCTCTGTTCTGTTGGATATGCTTATCTCGCTCTGGAACGCACCCTTGACTGTTAGAGGTTGGTTTGAAGAGTACGAGTAGAGCTTTCTCTCTGTTTTAGGAATGTATGACTTGCATTTAACTCTGTTCTGTTTGAGATCCTCCCAGGTGTCCTCATCAATCACATTATTTGTGGCGCCCGAGTCAATCAGCAGTCTTAGTTTCACACCACCCACAAGGAAAGTCAACTTTTCTGACATTGTTTTCTCCTGGACAACAAAAGCATAATCAGCTTCCTCCACTTTGTTTACACAATCTTTTTTGGGGGTTTTCGTGTGGCACATTTTAGAAAAATTGTCTTTCCCATTACATTTGTAACATACTTGGCCCCGTGCAGGGCATGTTTGGTCTCTGCTCAAATGGTCTTTGTGTCCACACCTGTAGCATTTCCTGTCCCCTTTTTCATCTTTTCTCTCTGCATGCTTGTTTCTGGTGTATCCCTTATTTCCTTTCTCCCTTTTGTCTCTCTTTTGCGCCACTCGATTGACTGAACCTGTGACGGGACTCAACGACATGACTGACATCTGCTCTTCAATTCTCTCACACTGTGACGCTAGTTCCACTGAGCGAGCAAGTGTTAGACTTGGACCTTCCTCTAATAATTTCCGACGAACATAGTCCGACGTGCATTTACTAAGGATAGCATCTCTTATCTGGTTGTCTGTGTCTGATTGAAACCCACAATCTTTTGCTGCTTGTCTCATGCGAGTAGCAAACTGTTGTATCGTCTCACCTGTTTTCTGGTTCAACTTGTGAAAAGTTTGCCGAGCAAATGCTGCGTTAACTTGGGGCACAAAATATAAGTTCACAGCAGTCACTGCAGCATCATAGTCAGTAACCTCCCCTGTATTTTCCAGAGTTGAAAAAATATCCTGCACATCCGGTCCTGCAAAATGCAGCAATAAAGCTCTCCTTTGTTGTTTAATCGCGTCCCTCGCGTCATCTGAGATTATGAGTCCTTTCCCATGTGCATACAGTGCAAAAGACTTTAGCCATCGTGTCCATCTCGGTCCTAACGTGGCTGGGTCAGAAAAGCATTCAAAATTCTGGATCACACCTTTCTCAGTCATTGTTCCTGTTCAAATGTTAAACTTGTTTTTTATATATATATAGAATTTAATTTCCTCGTCGCCAGTGTTATATCTCTGCCTTAATTAAATGAATACACCAACACGCTTTTTACTTCCACTCTCCTCCGCTCTTTTGTTTACTCAACATTCCAACACATCCATCCAATTCCAGGTAACAGCCCCCTCTAGTGACCATTACTGGAAACAACCAAAGTAAATCCAATACATAACAGAACCTGTGATGATATTTTTCCTTAAAAAAATATGAATCCTTAAAAAAAGTTTCACAAGATCTAAAAAAAGATACATTTGGCAGCACAACTGTTGCCAAAATAGATAATTTTATGATTTTTGAAGAATCATGTAATGCTTAAGACTGGATTAATGGATGATAAGTTCAAGTTCAAGTTCAAGTTGAGCTTTATTGTCATTCCGCTACATGTGTGGACATACAGTGGAACGAAATGTCGTGTCTCACAGGACCACAGTGCTACATAAATAAACAAATATAAACATACAACACTAGACATAGGAACAATTTTTAAAGCTAACTTACTGAAAGTGGTAATCTAACTATACATATACTATAAATAATTGACTATATACAAATAACATAAGACAGACTACATAAGTACTTTACATAATAACTGTGCATGGTATTGTGCGGCTTTACTGGAGCATCGTTCAAGGAAAATGTCCAGAATGGAGGGGAGAGGGGCACCGATGATCTTTGCAGCTGTGTTCACTGTCCGCTGGAGGGTCTTGCGGTCAGCAGCACTGCAGTTCCCGTACCAGACAGTAATGCAGCTGGTCAGTATGCTCTCAATGGCGCCCATGTAGAATGTGGTGAGGATGAGTGGATGTGGTGTTGGTGGTCCAGGTGAGGTCTTCTGTTATGTGCACCCCCAGGAATTTAGTGCTGCTGACTCTCTCCACAGTCGAGCTGTCGATGGTCAGTGGGGGGTGGTCAACAGAATTCCTCCTGAAGTCCATCACAACCTCCTTTGTCTTACTCACATTGAGGGACAGGTTGTTTGCACAACACCATTCGACCAGTTGTGCCACTTCCTTTCTGTAGGATGTTTCATCATTGTTGCTGATGAGACCTACCACAGTTGTGTCATCAGCAAACTTGATGATGTGGTTGGAGCTGAACTTGGCAGTGCAGTCGTGGGTCAGCAGCGTGAAGAGCAGCGGGCTGAGCACACAGCCCTGCGGGGCACCTGTGTTCAGTGTGGTAGTGCTGGAGGTGTTGCTGCCGACACGGACTGACTGAGATCTTCCAGTTAAAAAGTCCAGAATCCAATTGCAAATGGAGGTGTTAAGGCCCAGAACGTTTAGTTTGTTGATGAGCTGTTGTGGGATTATTGTATTGAATGCTGAGCTGAAGTCAATGAACAGCATTCTAACATAAGAGTCTTTGTTTTCGAAGTGGGTAAGAGCCAGGTGTAGGGTGGAGGAAATCGCATCATCCGTGGAGCGGTTTGGACGGTATGCAAACTGGAGCGGGTCAAGCATGTTGGGAAGACTGGATTTGATGTGGTGCATGACTAACCTCTCAAAGCACTTCATCATGATTGGGGTCAGTGCTATGGGACGGTAGTCATTCAGACAGGACACTGGTGACTTTTTTGGTACTGGGATTATGGAGGTGGATTTGAAACTTGTGGGGACAACTGCCTGGCTTAGCGAGGTGTTGAAGATGTCAGTTAGGACATCTGTCAGCTGTGCAGCACAGTCTCTTAGTACAAGGCCAGGTATGTTGTCTGGACCTGCAGCCTTGCGTGGGTTAATCCTAGATAGGGTTTTCCTTACATCGGCTGGAGACAGACAGAGCACCTGGTCGTTGGGAAGTGTGGGCAGTTTTTGTGCAGGTGTGTCATTCTGCATTTCAAACCGTGAATAAAAGTGGTTGAGTGCGTCTGGGAGGGATGTGTCTTCATCGCAGGCCTGTGGCAGGGGCTTGTAATCAGTGATGGTGTGAATGGCTTGCCACAGACTCTGTGTGTCTTTGTTGTCAGTAAAGTGATTATTTATGTTTTGTGCATACAAGCGTTTGCATCACAGGAGTAAATTATATTTTAAAGTTAGAATAGAAACCATTATTTTATATTGTTATAACAATTTGCAATATTACTGTTCTTTTTCTGTTTTTTGTTTTGTTTTGTTTTGTTTTTTTATTAAATAAATGCAACCTTCATGTGCGTAAGAGACTCAAACTTTTGAACGGCAGTGTATATAGCCTACTTCTGCTTCCCCAGGGTGAATTTGCTGTATTCCTCACTTATAAATTGCTTTAGATGCTACTGACCTTTTTCATCACCAGGTGGGGCAACATATTCTTTTAGGAACGTTCTCAAGCAAGCAAGCAGTGTTGCCAGATTGGGCGGGTTTCCGCCCAGTTGGGCTTCTTTTGATAGTCTTGGACCGGAGAATAACACATTGGGTGGGTAGACAAAATTTGGGCTGCTTTTAAAACATGAAAACCTGTATGGTGACGTGACGTTCATAATAATAAATTCTAAATAGAATACCAATTGGCATTTTACAGCACCCTTCATTTTACAGAACACACTGCTAAGAGCTACCCATGTTATACAATACTTAAATCTCTGAAATGGGTCTAATGTATATATATCCAAACTGTTATACCTGGTATAACATGGTATAATATGTTAAAATGGTCTGGAAGTTTTCAGAAAGTATACACACACTTAGTCATTTCACCAGGTTTTACAACAAAAGTAGCAGCATTATGCACTTTTGGTTTGCATAAACATTAAAATAAAAACATTCAAAAAACATTGGCTGAATTTAAAAAAAAAAAATAAAAAAAAAAAAATAAACACGTTATACTGACATGTTCAAATAACGTTGTGGGGGGAATAAAGTTTTATAACAGGATAAACCTCACATTTAAATCTTTAAATCATTTTGTATAAAAAAAATAAGTCCAAATGATCAATTATATTTTATCTGCTCCAAATAGTGCTTTCTAAAAATCTCTATTTGTAAAAGTCCACTGTTTGACAGAAGGTGGCGCGTTTCCCCGGTAACCGATGTAAACAAAGCAGCACTGCTTCGTTGCGCAGGTTTCTCATCCACTGCGATGAGACGTGTTATTCTTTTCCCAGAGCAGATGCCGGACGGTCTCCGGGGAATGGCATCCGGACCGTGGACAAGCTGGGTTTTTGGCCATGCCTCTGGAGTGCATAACCGCCCTGACCGGGAGGATCTCATGAGCCGCCATCCACGATAAATCCTTGTGCCTGTTCTGGAGAGCAGGGTGAGCAGCGTTCCTCCAAGCCTGTTTGGCCTCACGTAGTGTGAGGCCTGGAACTGGACTCACCGATTCCCGGTCCTGCACAAAAGAGACGAGATGCTTGTGATTAGTTAAAATGGTGACATCTTGGTTTTCTAAAACATACTTTTTTAAGAACTTCTTGATAAAACTGTACTCCTTTGGTAGGTTAAAAGACACTGGACTTGTCAGGTCAATTGGTAAAATCTTTAAACTTCTTAAATAAGACCCCATCCAGAATCGTGTCATGGCTGCCGTCTTATTGTCTTTGGATGGGGTCACAGCATACTTTATGTGCAGGGCGGTGAAGCGGCTGCCTAAAAACAGGTGGGGGTCTGGGAGGCCTTTCCCGCCATTCTCCGGCCTCTTCTTAACTACATCTCTCCTTAGGCGCTCCCACTTGGACCCCCACAGGAAATAAAACACCGCCCTCTCTAGGTCCTTTAGGAATGTCCTAGGTGGGGTAAAAACAGAACACACAAGTAACATTAGGGGTAAAATCACAGATTTAAAAATTAAAACCTTGCCCTCTAACGTCAGCTGTCTTAAACCCCAAAACCCAAGTCTCTGCCTAACTTTCCCTAACATGTCAGTCCAGTTCCCCCGTCCTCCACCCTCTCTGTCAAATTTAACACCTAAAATTTTAAAATCTGTCTCTTTAAAATTCACGTCCAGTCTACCTGTGTCCACTCCTTCCCACGGTCCGAAGAGCTGGGCCTCGGACTTATTCCTGTTAAGCTTAGCGCCCGAGGCCCGACCGTACCAGTCCGTCAAGTCCAGTGCTCTTCGTATGGATAAAATGTCAGTGGCTAAAAGAGTTACGTCGTCCATATATAAAACACAGGTCGACGTCAGTCCGCCTGTCCCAGGCACGTCCAGTCCTTTGATCCATTTATCCCTTCTCAAGATTTGTGCCAATGGCTCGATACCAGCCACATACAGAAGAGGAGATAAAGGACATCCCTGACGGACACCGCTGTTTATGTGCACAGCTTTGGTGAGATGCCCATTTACAAGGATCTTGCTGACTATACCCTTATACAGCAACCCCACCCAGGCTATGAACCTCTCTGAAAACCCCATTTTTTGCAGTACCTGAAAAAGATACTGGTGCGAGACTCGGTCAAATGCTTTTTCAAAATCTAAATTTAGGACTACTAACCGAAAATTTCTGTCTCTCGCATAACAGATGGCGTCTCTAATCAGCACTAGGCTGTCTGTTATCTTTCTTCCGGGCACAGCACAGGCTTGATCTGGGTGGATCACGTCCTCTAAAACAGTCGACATACGTGTTGCTAAAAGTTTGCTAAAAAGCTTACAGTCCATATTTAAAAGAGTAATTGGTCTCCAATTTTGTAAGTCAGTCCTGTCACCTTTTTTGTACAGTAACGACACTATCCCTATCCTAAAACTATCTGGCAGTCTGTCAAGAGTCTCAAAGTCATTAAAAACAGCCAATAATTCATGTGCTAAAATATCCCAAAACTTAAGATAAAACTCTAAGGCGAGTCCATCTGTTCCTGGGGACCTCCCCCTTTTAAAACCTTTAAGAGCTTTATGCATTTCTAAAATGGTAAAATCTTGGGATAAAAGAAAACCTGTGGGAAGATGAAAAGAAATTGCAACGAAACTTTTCTGAAGACAGGTGGTTCCTCCTTGTTCATACAATTATTTAAATCTTATTTCATATAATTTCTCACAGCAGTCTGCCTTTTGTCATAATTTCACACAAAACGAAACCTAATCTGCACATTTAGGCCGTGAATCCCTTTACACTCCTGTGTGTATATGATATGAGGATGACGATGTTCATGTATTTGTGTCCTCATTTAGTGAAATGACAAGCTGAAATCACTGCGCGCTGATGTTTGTAGTAAACGAACCGCGCGTCTGTGCGTTCGTTCGTTCGTTCATTCATTTATTCATTCATTCAGACCAGGAGAAGTGCACAACATTTATATTTAAATAGTCGCGATTTAATTTCCGTGACATTGTGCGTTAAACTGTAAATTTAGATTTTATGACTGGATTCCGCGATTCTGTCCGCGTTTTCAGCCAGTCTTGGCGAGCTACCTCGAATCAGAAGTGCGGGGGACAGAATCAGCTGTTTCTAAAAGTGCGGGCGACGTGTTATTCTTTTATTTTTGCTGTTCGATTATCATGTATCAATGAATAACACATTTCTGTCTGTCGTGATGTATAGGCCTACATGAACGGGAGTAAATGGCAGCTAAATTAGATTGCTTTCTAATCACTTTATTGTGCACTTTTTGCATAAAAATTTGCTTATTTTTTACTGTGGACATTTTACTGTTGGCTAAGTCATCGGTTAAATTCTTGATTGCCACTTGATTGACATTTTCAGCATATTTTCTGACTCCCTTTAATGTATTTGCTCTGTTTTGATCCATATTCCTGTGAAATTGATTATCTTTATTTTATTTTGTCATCATTATTTTCTATCACATTATTTTGGCAGTTAAAATTTTGGGCTGGTTTTTGTTGAAGTGGGCGGGTTTCGGTAAGCTTTTGGGCTGGGAATTCTCAACCCGCTCTGGCAACACTGCAAGCAAGGCTGTAGTAGCAGCGTTGCCTGTCTGCCTGCCTGTCAGTGCAGAGCAGAGCACACTGGCATATGATCATCAACGCTGCACTGAACGGCTTCGTTATTTAAACCATGTTCCTGAACTCCATGCGACAATGTTTTGGCTCCTTTTGTACGTCGTGGTCGTGGATGCTCTTGTGGGTAAGACTTACATTTATTGAAAAGAAATCGAAAGTCGTTATAATACACAATAATAAACAGTGCCATAGTATCATACACTGGAAACGAAGTAGGCTAAAAAAAACACTCTTAGAGAAACAAAGGCTTTTTATGGTGTAAATGGCACCACAACTGTGGGATATATTTAATTTAAGTGAGTTTTACTTAGTGAATATTCTTTTTTATTTTTGTTATTATAGTTTTAACGTAATACTTCACATTTAGTTAAAGACCAAATCTCTGAGTCTGGCACAATGGTGAAGGGATAGTGTTTCATAGATGTTTTGATGTGACCTTCATTTAACTAAGGGAATTTTTTGAAGTTGTTGGCCTTGAGACATAAACGTGAACTTGAACTGAATCTTAAGATGTTTACTAGATTAAATTTCTCGCTCTAAGCAAGTATATTTTGGCAGAGCTGAATGAACAGATTAACATAATTATGCTCCACTGGGTTTGCCTTTTTTTTCAGACCCTACCCTAAAGTATTATAGGGTGTTTAAAAAGAAGCTGTTACTTTGAGTCATGTAATGAAAGACTGCAAAACAAATGATTCATTTTGGAATGTCAAATAGAATTTCTAGACATAAGTATATTTCTAGCCAAATATGCTACTTATTAGATGGAGTTTTGTTAGTCTTTTTTCTAGTTGTAGTGTATGTGGAAGTAAAAGGTTCTTCTGTTTTATTAAACAGAATTGATATCTTGATTACAGTACTACTGTGAGCAGTTACATTTAGGGCGCTTACAAGATTTAGGTGCAGCTTCTTTTTTTATTTGCTTTTATGTCCCATCACAGGTTAATTTATAGCAAAGAGCTTGAGACTGTGAACATTTTTGTTGTAGTCTATTGCTGTCAAATGTTTATACTTTCATAATACATCAAAATATAAAGAAAAAAATTAATTTCTTTTGATATAATCCCTTAAAAATATGCCCAGGGTGTTTCTTCCAAGTAACTCTAAATTGTTCTCACTGTCTTTTTCCAGCCTCATTTGAGGTGATTGCTTCTAATCAACATCTGCTGGCAGTCCGAGGTCGTCCAGCTGTACTGGGCTGTGAGTTCACACCTGATTCTGACCTCTCCAACTTGGTTGTTACCTGGCAAAGACAGGAGGACTCACGGGTTGTCCACAGTTTCTATTATCAACAGGACCAGTTGGACCGACAGTGTCCAAAATACCGCAATAGGACCTCACTGAATGTTTCAGAGCTTTACAAAGGAAATGCCTCTCTAAGAATTGCAGCCATTAGACCGAAAGATGCAGGTTGGTACCTGTGCATAGTAACTAACACAAAGGGAACAGGAAGAGTTTCAATGCAAGTGACCTATGGAGGTAGGCATATGATGAATATGTTGTAGAAGCTCCCAGCTTCATTTTCAGTTACCAGAGATAACTTATGAAATTTGAGATGTGCATTTCAACAGTGCAGCTGATTGTGTTTGTCTTTCTCAGCTCTTTACTCTGAGCCCAGGTTAAGCATCCATGTAAACTCCTCTGCTTTGAAAGTACAGTTTGAGACAGAAGGTTTTCCCAAACCTGAGGTGATCTGGCTGGGGGAACACAACCGGAACCTCAGCTATCACCTGGAGATCTACGGCCAGACAGAAGACGGCCTTTATTTCGTAAAGAGCATCTGTGAGGCCCAGAAACCAATGCTTAATGTCACATTTATACTAAAGAACCCCCTTCTAAACCAGCACCTGCAGAGACAGGTGTTCCTCAACTATGGTGAGTACCTTTATTTACTGTGTGCAAAAGGTGTGTGAAAACTGTCAGTCAAATGTATGCCTTTCATGACTTTATGATTTAAAGGCATGTGTTTAAGGCATAATTTTCCTGCTGTATAACAAAGAACTCCTTTGTCTGCTTTGACGGTTGGATTTCAAACTTGCTCAACATCAAATAACTCTGGAAAGAGTAAGACAATGATTTAGTTGATACAACCTTGATTCCTGTTATGAAATGCTGATGTGAGTGATAGAGCTGGCGACACATATTTGTGTGGTTTCATAATATAAGAATGCAAAAACAAACTAAATTCATCTTGGTGGTGTAGGATTTAAAGAGGCTTGGGTGTTGATAACAAAAGTTTCGGGTGTAGCAGTTTTGTCTTTACTGTGCAATGCTGAAACTGTTAATCATTTTGGCTACACCCATATTAAAACCAAAAGACAATGAACCGCAATTTAAAGTTGTCAAACAGAAAATGACTTTGTGTTTTTAAGTGGTTTGTCTATATTAAAAATGACTTATTGTCATTTACCCGAGTATGAGTTGTTCCAATATCAACACTCCTATCAGCCCATAATATTTGATGGTTAGGAATAGGGTTAGCCTGTGGGCTATGGACTTGAGCAATCATTTCCATTTTAATCTGATACCTTGTAGGTTAAGGTTATTTGGTCTGTACTCGTGGCCTATTCTTAAGTTTTGATGTTAAAGCTTAGTACATTTGACGTTTACAAACACCTTGCAGAATCTGAAAAATGTTAATTATTTTAACAAAATAAGAGGGATCATGTACAAAATGCATGTTATTTTTTATTTAGCACTGACCTGAATAAGATATTTCACATAAAAATATAGTCCACAAGAAAAATGTATAAAAAAATGTACATGCACTTGGTTCTTAATACTGTGTTGTTACCAGAATGATCCACAGCTGTGTTTTTTTGTTTAGTTGTTCATAAGTCCCTTGTTTGTCATGAACAGTTAAACTGGCTCCACTAATTTTTTGTTTTTCAGCATTCTTGTGTATTTGAACCCTTTCCAACAATGACTGTATGATTTTGTGATCCATCATTTTACACTGAGGGACTCATATGCAACTGTTACAGAAGGTTTAAATGCTCACTGATGCTTTAGAAGGCCAAAAAAAAAAAAAAAAACAATGCATTAAGAGCAAGGGGTTTAAACCTTTGAACAGAATGAAGATGTGTAAATTTTCTTATTTCCCTAAATATCTTTTTTTTTTCATTTAGTACTGCCCTTCAGAAGCTATAGAAAATACTTACTTTTCCCAGAAGACAAAAATAGGTTAAATCTACCCTGATCTTTACATTCAAAAGTTTTCACCCCTGGCTCTTAATGCATCTTTTTTCCTTCTGAAGCATCAGTGAGCATTTGAACTTTCTGTAACAGTTGCATAAGAGTCACACCAAAAGAGTACTTTAGCGCCGTCCATTCCCATTAAGCACAGACATAACCTATAAAATAAATATATTTATTTTTATTGATCATACGTTTTGTTTACAAAAAAGACTGTAATATAAAAAATAAAAAAGTACTTTTGTTTTTGAAAAGTAATTCCATTGACTGTAGGATTCTTTTTTTTTTTTTTTTTGTATTTTTGTGATTGTCTTTCACAGTGCTGTATTCCTCTACCTGGAATTTTCAACTACTTTTTTACATCAAATTTGTAACATTATGATGAAACACGTAGTTGGTTTGGTTCATTCCTTATAACTCAATCATAATGCCTTTATTTACCTTTGCTAAAAAGAGGGCATGCATAGTTGCACTCTATGCTTACAGGATTTACTGGCATGGAATGGATACTACTAGGCATGAAATTATATTCAGCATATAATTTAATGTTTCCCAACCAACTTCTTGGGAACACACCGACAGATACTGCAGTGTTCGTAATTTGAAGTCACATTCTCCAGGAACTTTTTTTAAAACAGAGAGCATACAAGTGCTGCTTGAAAGTTTGTGAATCCTTCAGAAATGTCTATATTTCTGTGTAAATATAGCCCAAAACAAAGAGAATCCAGTCAACCAAATGAGACATTGTTCTTTTTTTAAACATTCTTTGGTAGAAGTGCTTCTTTTGAGAGTCAGTTCTTGGACAGATGTCCTGACTTTTTCCTTTAAAAATTGCTGGTATAAGTCAGAATTCATCGTTCCATCAATGATGGGAAGCCATCCAGGACCAGATACAGCAAAACAAGCCTAAACCATGATACCACCACCATGTTTCATCAGTGGAATAACGTTCTTATGCTGGAATGCAGTGTTTACCCTTTTCCAAACATACCGTTTCTCATTTACACTAGAAAGTTCTATTGTGATCTCATCTGTCAACAAAACCAATAGCCCTCTGGCTTGTCTACAGGATCTTAAGCAAAGTACAGATGGGTAGCAGTGTTCTTTTTGCAACTCTGCCAAACACACCATGGTTGTTCAGTGTTCTCCTGATGTCATGAACATTAACATTAGCCAATGTAAGAAAGGCCTTTAGTTGCTTAGAAGTTACCCTGGGGTCCTTTGCAACATTGCAGACTATTACATGTCTTGCATTTAGAGTGATCTTTGTTGGTCAACCACTCTAGGGAGGGTAACAGTTATCTTGAAATTTCCCATTTATACACAAGTCTGTCTGTGGATTTGTGGAGTCCAACTCCTTAGAGATGGTTTTGTAATCTTTTCTTGCCTGATGAGCAACTGAAACTGTTTGTCTGAGACTTTGATAGATCCTTCTTTAAATAAAACAGGGCACGCACTGACACCTGATAGTCATTCCACTGGATGAAAACACCTCTGAACAGATAGACTCTAATTACACCTTCAAATTAACTGCTAATCCTAGAGATTCACATACCTTTGCAACGCCCAGATATGTAACGCTGGATAATTTTTCTCAATAATTAAATGACAAAGAAAATATTTTTGTCTCATTTGTTTCACTGGGTTCTCTTTGTCTACTTTCAGAACTTGTGTGAAAACCTGATGATGTTTTGTGTTATATTTATGCAGAAATACTGTTTTTCGCATCCTATATTGTAGGGAAGTAGGCATATTCGGATATAGCGGTGTTGTCTCAACTCACTACTGTAACAAAAGTTATTAATTTAAGCACAATAAACTATGTATAATTAATGGTTATTAATTACACATACTTTATACACTTCTTTGAAACAGCCGAGTCGAAAATAAACCGAACTAATGCCCTCGTCCAGCGAGCATTAGCCGCTTTTATTCTAACTCTAAGAAAAATCAATTTCCTAGCCTTGAAAATTAATTTTTTCCACCGTAATTGGCTAAGTTACAGGACTGGATCAGTTTTGTAACGAAATCAAAGCAGTTTAAGTGACGTGATATTTGTGAGCAAGGAACACAGTAAGAAATTCATATGTGAATACAAAATGCGGGTTTATTGAATACGTAAAAAGGGGAAAATAAACACTAGCTAGCAAATAAACAAACACTAAACAGACGACACATAAAACAAAACAAGAGAGAGAGAGAGAGAGTGAGTGAGGAGGAGAGAGAGAGTAGATTGGCATTCTTTTCATCAGCACAACCAAATCATCCGAAAAACCTGAATCTCCTTGACCTACAAGGGGCACAGCTTCCTTATTGCATCTAATAGTTAAATGGTTACTTGCATAATGGTTTCCTTTTGTGTGGTGCTTACGCAAGGGTCCAGATGCCAGCTCAAAGGTAGTCCTGATGATGTAATGGAGATGGAGCCTTCGTTGTTCCATTGATCGGCTGATCGGATGGTTACCAAAGGGGCTGAGGTGTAGATGCCAGGATAGAAAGAGAGAGTTCGGCCTCATGCTGGGGGAAACCGCATGTGGCTGGGCCATGGGGCTTGCCCCACGGCCTTTCCGTGGAGGACCTCCACGATAACTCTGAAGATCTTTCAGAAGAAGAGGAGAAGGGAAGAGAGAGGGGGCCGGACGGGGTGTGAGCCCTTTAAAGTCTGGACAGAGTCACACCTTCCAAAGTAGTTCCGGCCAATGAGAATGCTGGCTTTCTCAGTGGGAGGTTTGAAACTTGGTCTTCGTTTTATGGCCCTTTGTCTTAGAAAAATGTCAGTTTGCATATTTAAATCAATAGGGGTTCAGACCAGAAATGCTAAAGATTATTAGAACGTTAATATGTTGCACCGGTATCCGGATCTGATACACAGCATCTTTCAGAAAATCTACATACGAGTCAAAAGAGACCAAACATGGCATATACTGTATGTGGTTACATTAGCACTCTATCAAGACACAAGCATAAAACGGTTATAAAGAAAGAAATTTAAAGTAAGGAATACAAAGGACATGGACAGTCGTAATATACACACACTGATATATGAGCTAGGTGTCTTCGTTCACAGAAATGTTTGTCTGTGAATGAAATAGGGAAGAGTCCATTTCTATGAGCATTGGGTCTTTCCTATGGGGGAAAGTGAGTGACGAAAGGCAGTCTGCCTGCATAGTTGCAGATTCTCCTGCATAGTTTCACGTCGTGAACTGACCTTATCAGTGGTTGCTAGAAGCGTCCTGGTTGAGACTTGGTCACCCACTGTTGGGTTGGGTGAGGGGAAGTCTACTTCTTTGTTAAATGAATAAACCACTGATTTGGTTAAATCTAATGAGCCATTGTCTGATTGGTCCCCCTCTACATATCCCCCCCCGTCGAACGTTGTTGTCCATCCAATAGACAACAGCGATCGACGTTAAAGGGGTAGAGCGATCAGACATGCACCTGCCATTCATGGCTGGAAGAGAACGTCAGGCATCGTGGTGATGTAAGTTGTAGCAAGGTGCGGGTCCTTGAGCAGGTGCAGCAGTTGTCGGGCCGTGTCACCTGTCATCCTGATGTTGGTCTCGGTCAGGTGGTTGGTTCAGGTGCTGTTATCTAGTAGGCTGTCTGTAGTGCCTGCGGTTTGGAATAGCTGGTTGGACTCTCACTTGTGAGAGGGCAGGCGGTTCCTGGGGTCGCAGGGAATTTTTAGGGAGATTTGTAGTGTGAAGAAAGTTCAGGCTGCGCTAGTGAAGGTGGTAGGAGGGCAGCAGGTGTTTGTTAGCCCTCTGTTCTGCTCGAACTTCACCACAAATCTGATGTTAACAGTGTCACTTCTGTCTTGTAGCGTCACTGACTTGAGTTTTCCTGATTTGTGTTGGTAGGAGTTTTGTTGCTGGGCATGTGAGCTGTTGCTCGGTCCAGCATTGTCTGGCTGCTCCTGGGGTGTCGACTGCTTTGCAGGATGCTCCTCCCTTGGAGGAGTCTGATGCTGTGTTGCATTGTGCAAGGAGTCAGCAGTTTGTCCCTTTCAATATTTCTCACTTGAGTTTGTTCAAGGAGGTCCTTTGCTAGTGTTAGCAGCTCCTGTAACTAGGTGTGTCCAGCTGTCCACATGCAGCCTCCATTTGGCACCTGTGTGAAGGTTGTGGGGGGAGGATGTTGTGGTGGACTGCTGTAGGACATACCATGGGGTACATAGGATGAGTGGTGTTTTGTACCTGGGCTGTCGCAATGGCAACAGTGTCTCAATCTCTAGCCGATCTGTGGGGCATTGAGAATGTGTCCGCTCCTTGCGGGATTTTGTTTGGTGACCAGTGAAGTGAAGTTGTTTTACCCTCTGGTTGAGACCCATAAGGTGGCTAAGGTGGTGATAGCCTTGTTCGGCCCAAGGTCGCTGTAACTCTGGGTCAGGTGTCATTGGTCCCCTTCTCTCCTTGTTCGGTGGCATTTTCCTCAGGTGCTGTGGGGGGGAACAGTGTTCCTCGCACTGGCTAGTCAGTGTTCAGGTCGCACATCTGGGAGGATAGGCTGAGCCTCTGTGAAGTGTTGCCATTTTCACAGTGAGGGTAGAAGTAAGAGACTAATGCACCACCCTGAAGAGTCCGGAGTTATAGGCTTAATGGTTCAGCTAGCGATATAACATACAGCTTGTTGTTTCAGGCATGGTTTGCTAGTGAAGTGTCTCCTATGATTAATGCATTAACTGTGGATGTTAGGGTGCTAATATTTTGCGGTTCTGAGAATCCCTTTTGTATGGCGTAGCTGAGATCTAATAAATGACTTAAGATGGTTCTTATGGTCAAAGTATTCCTCAGAATCTCCTGATGGCTAGCAACAGGCTGGATCTCTTATAATGTAAACGGGAAGGAGGACAGTTTCCTATTTGGATTATGCTTGTTACCATTGTGCCTGAACCACAGTTATGCCCTTGTAATCACTAAGATTACTTGTGTAGGAGGGTCACAGAACTCGGTGCACCCATGGAGAATAAGCAGAATCACAAATGAAAGTGCCTCTGGTTCCCCCTAGCTCTATTGGTTTGCTTTGATCCTCACCATAGCTGGTCACTGCTGCTGCATGTTCAAGACCATTCTATGGGTGTGTCCTTCCATAAAGTTTAGACAAAATGCTATTAACGGTTCCCTATATCTATAAAATTCTTCTCTCCTTAAGCAGTTTACATGTGATTAAATTTAGATTTAATTAAGTAACTGCAGATTTAGTTGAAGCATGAGGGGATACAACTAAAATAGTGAAGGTGACTTAGCTGAGAAGACTTAAAGTGAGGGACTAAGTAGTAAGGGTTCAGGAACGGTATATATATAAATATATTCCAAAATATATTTATATATACCTATAGAACACTTTGCACTGCATGCCTACAAGCTGTAGTTAAAGCTTCAAGTGAATGATGATAACTGCTAGCTGTTGACGCTATTGGTTAACTTAGCCTAAGCTAAAACTGGTCCTTGTTAGCTTGACCGGCTCAGGTGGTGTGCTTACAACCTGGTGTCATGACGTGTGCGTTCTCTGGAGTTTTTGTGTCCTTTGACAAGTCTTTGTCATGGGAAACAATGCACATTAATGTCAATTTGAACAGAGTGTAGCAAATGTCTGTAGGCTTTGGAAGGCTAGTCTGTTAGCAATTGAGTCTTCTGTTTAAGATTTCAATTCAAGTGGCCAGATCATAAATTCACTGTCACGCACTTGCTTCTTTCCAGCATGTGTTTCCACCTACTTAAAATGTCTGTGCTGACTTGCGCTGAGGCCCTACCGGGGCCTTCAGGTGCTAACTTGATCCTTTGAGTTTGGTAGATCAGTGTCATTGAGATCTTATGAACCCCTTTCTGAGGTGGCCTTGTGGTCGCGAAAGGCTCTCGGTGTCAGGTCACACAGTTGTTGCACAGGCATTGAGTGGGGCAGGCCAGACTGCCTAAACCGATGACTTACAGACAGAAGGCTGTTTGGAGGAAAAGCTTGCAAAGCCTGTGTCCTCCTCCTTCGCAGGTTCTTTATGAGCTCTGAAGTAAGCTTGTTGAGGTCTTTGATGGGGAAGTTTCATGCCGGCCCTGTTTGGTGGCTAGGGCGGCAAAAGTTCTAAAGTTCAGACTGTAGGTCTGCAGTTTCCTTCGTGCTGGCTTGTCTTAGCAGCTGGCAGTCCTACTGGATGTGTCCTGGCTGTCAACCCAGGAAGTGTTGCATCTCTAGACGAGAAGTGACCCAGAGCCGACAGTCTATCTTGATAGTTCAGGACTGCAATGTCTCAAATGTCTCACCAGTAGGCATGGACAACAATGTCTCCTGCAGGTTTTGTTGTGAATGCAGGGACGTCTCATTTGGTTGAGATCTTTGAGTGTCACTTCATGTGCTGTTTCCGGGCTCATCTGAATGAATCCTTTTCCTTCTGTCACTGCTGAAGTTTTCAGGAAGTTGACTTGTCTTGGGTGTCAGGTAGAAGGGTTTGACTCCCCCCTTTTGTGTCTTGTACGGGGGTGAGTTGGACTGCACTGCTGGATCTGTGACGGCAGCAGGGTGTCTTTTACTTGAGTCCATGCACAGTCTGTAAGACTGTTTCAGTTCTCTCTGGACCATGTTGAGCTCCTTCCGAAGGTTGCAGAATTGCTGAGACCAGGTTTGGACTTCAGCTCTGGCTGCATGCAGAGGGTTTCTATGGCCGTAGCTCTAATGTCTCTTTTACATTAAAATGTAGATATATATACATATGTGCTATTTTGACACCGATTCGTGTGGAACTGTTCTCTTTCCAAGTCTTTGGCTGCTGTAGGCTGAAGGATGTCCATTGCAGTGCTCTGCCAGGTCTACAAGGTGGTACTGGCAGATGGCAGTGTTAGCTGTCTGACACACTGGGTCACTGGTGGAGACACAGGAGAGAGAGGCAGAGGGCAAATGCAAGTACAGACAGAGGTGGTAAGCTATCCATTTGAATAAGGGTTCTGTAAGCCAGATAAATCTTGGGATTTGTGCAGGTGCGCACAGAGGATAGTGTTTTGAGTAATTTTGCATGGGTCAGCTAATGACTATGCTGTACGTGTGGTACGTTATTACTCAGCGCACTGATGGTTCTTAGTGTTGGTCATTATGAGAGTATCAAAAATAAAATGAAATAAAGGCAGGAAGAGGAAGAAAGAGAAAGAAAGGCTTTCCTTATTTAGTTTGAGCTAGGAAATATGATTAAAGCAGTTGTCACTTGTGGGTGAGGCTGCATTAGGCTCATAAACCTAGGGTTAGATTATTAGCTAAACTAACACACACTAAGTACTCCGAGGTCAGAAAGACAAAAGAAACAAGGGGAAGCGTTTCCCGTTCTGTCTGGCACCTCCATTGTGTTCGGCAATCAATGCATTTTCAGCATACAAGGCCTGGCCTTGAAGATTGCGAAGGGGCAGAGAGGTAACACAGATTTAGGGCTGCTAATATCCTGTATACTCTTTAGGGGAACAACAGCGGCTACACTGCTGTAATCCCACACAAGGAGGGAAATTAGTGATGGTAAAAATAACTAAAGTAAGGTAAAAGTCGAGGTTAGAAATGTCCTTATAGCTCCAGAATACTGAAGGAAAGTTATATAGGCAGCCTGATTTAATTACATTTCTAATGTAATTCAATTCAGGGTAGCTGAATAGGAAAATTCAGTCGGAAACAAAGGTAAATCAATGACTAAATATAGAGGAATAAAGTCAAAATAAAGTAAAAGTAGGGTGTCCTTATAGCTCTAGGAACCTAAAGGAGAGTGTTTATAAGCCCGCTAATTCAATTAAATTTTTACATTTAATTAACTTTGCCCTGGCTAAATGAAACACATCTAGATGAAATAAGGAATGACCAAAAATCAAATTTTAGACACACCCAAAAGAAAAAGGGTATATGGTTTTCTGCGGAGGGTGAAACCAAGTGTGAGGGAGTGTTCGTTTGACTGGTTGTATCGTGCCCGGGTCAATGTGTGGCAGGTTGGAGATGGGCTCCATGTGTTGGTAGTCCAGACACCTTCTACCTTCTCACGTCATGTCATGCTGCATGCTGGCCATGGGTGCCGCCTGTTTAGGTGGCTTGAGTGTCATGGTGTGTTGTGGGCATGCTATGCTTTCACCCCCCTTGTCAGTGGGGGCAACACAAGCTGTGGCGCTGTGGTGCCTTCAGGGACATATTGAAGCATGATGAGTCCCACATTAGCATGTATGTGAAGTCCTTTGGCATTGTAAGGCATGGAGCATAAGTGAGCTTGGAAGTTAGGATCGGGTGGCTGGAGGGGTTTGAGAGGTGGTTTGTTTTGAAACCTTAGTCTGGTGTTAGAGGCTTACAGTCCATTTATGCCACTCAGTCCTTAGGTGTCTGACGTGAGAGCATGACAACAACAGTCTTTGGCTGGTCAGTGGTGACCTTGAGTCCTGGTGGAAGTTGAGACTGTGTTCTAGTTTTAGATGGGATTTCACTGTAGGGCCCGTGATGTTGTGGGCCCAGTCGAAGGTGATCTCTGTAGACTGACAAGTGTCTGTGACTCTGGTCTGAATCATGTGTCAGGAGATCGTTTCCCCTGTAGTCCAGCTGCTTTAGGCTGTGGTTACATCAGGAATCTGAAAGTGGGAAAAATCAATAGCACTAGTGATCACAGTGGCGTTCCCACACTCTGGTTGGTCGTGGCTGCTGCGTGTTCAGCTCCTTCCTCGGCCAAGCCATGTGTGGGGCACCGCGTGAAGTGTAGTCAGAGTGCTATTGAATATTTTCCTCAACTATAAGTTCTTGTGTTGAGCTCCACAATCCCTTCTATCTGCGTGCACGTGGCTGTATTTTGTTCCTAACTATCTCCTGTTGAAGTTGTGAGGTAGTTTGGATGGAACTAGAGTGCTGCTTTAACATTGTCAGACTGTGGGTTGGCATCATCGCTGAGAGTGGTCGTAAGCAGGTACAGCCAGTCTTGTGTGGTTGCTTCAGCTGCAGATGTGTTGCAGGTATTCACTACATTGTGGCCCCCCCGTGGGGTTTGCAGTGAGTGTGGAGATGTTTCTAGCCAGCTTATCAAAGTCTTTGAGTCATGCCATGGCTGGTGGCCAGGGTCCTTTGAATGGGCTCCCCCCTCCCTTGTTGCTGATGGGGGCTATTGGGGTGCTGGCTGGTGCAGTCCTTAGCAGAGGGCTCTCACCTCTGTTTCCTTTGAAGAGCCTTTTCAGTCTATGCTCTCATTTAAGCTTGTTGCAGCTTATCGTACGGTCCATCTCAGGTTTCTTTTCAGTCGTTCTCTGCTCACTGTTTACGTGGATGTCCGTGAACTTGAAGTCCTATGCATCCTCCTGTAGCTCTTTTGGTCTTGTGCTGGTCCTTGGTCTCCTGTGTTGTGGGCTGGTGTAGCTGGCTTTGAGCTTGTCTGGCTCCGCCGAGCCACCTTGGCTTGGAGCTTTAGCTCTGCTGCTGCTTGCTCCAGATTAGCGATGTCTTTTCCACTCAACCTTGCTTGGATGATGACGTTGTAGACCAGTTCCCTGGTGATCATGGCCAGCTCCTAGTAGCTGTGGCTCTGGATCAGGTTGGGGCTATCGGCCGATTCTGTTGATCATCCCGCTGTGCTGGCTGAGGTACTGTGGATCGCATTGGTCATGGTGCTCAGCCAGGCATCCAGGTGGTCCCAGTGGTCTGCAGGGCTGGATGCTTGGGCATACTGTCTCACTGGTGACGAGAGAAAAAAAAAAAACACACAACACAAAAGGACACCAATGCAAGTATAGATGTATTTAACAAGCTACGCTACCATAAGGTTTAATTGGCTGTGCAATTTGCTTAACTGAGGCAGTCAGTAAAGGAGGATGCGTGGGGTGGACATGCGTCATCTTGTCTACAGTGTGCAGGTGGCAGTGTACTGCAGGAAGGTAAACTGAATAATGATTGTGGCGGGTGTGGTAGCCGAGGGGGTCACTTCCTGACTCTGTGGCTGCACCGTTTGCAAGTCTATTATTCAGTTTCTCTGATGATTCTCACTGGTTTGGTATCTATGCATAGGGAAAACAAACAGAAGAAAATGAAAGAACAAAACCAAAGAAGTAAAAATAAAATAAAATAAAATAAAATAAAATAAAATAAAATAAAATAAAATCAAAATAAAAATTTGACCAGGAGAGGTCGCAAAGGTCGAACCAAGGTTAACATAGAGGGAAAATTTGGAAAAAGCAGGGGTAGATTTTCTACCATGGTTTTTTCAGGGCCTTCAGAGAGGGGGCGCTGTTGAGGTATAGTGCCTAGGGATGTGGAAAGGGAGATAGCAGGGCCTATCAGACGTATCTGAAGCATAGAGGTTCTCTAGTACTCTTTGGGAGCTTAGATTGAGTAAATAGGGCTTAGGTGCTATGTGCTGACAAGGTGGTGAGTTGAGGTCAACCTGGTGAAATCCTGTGACCGAGCCATCCCCAGACCCCCCCGACACACAACTGCAGGGACCTCAGATCACTCCCGCTCACAGCACTCGGCAGCGATCGCTCAAACAGCCTTGACCTTTTGCACAATGGGCAGCACTCAAGTGAGGGAAGGTCAACGACCAGCTGACACAGCCAACGTTGGGTTTTGCCTGGGGGATCTGGAATTGCATAGGCCGGCAGAGTGGGGGCGCGCTCCCCACTAAGATGGGCACATGATGCATGGAACCACCACAGGGTAATTAACCAAAGTTGCCCTAGTGTGTCAGTTGATATGGTTGATACAACACTTGAGGTACCGCATTGCTGATGTCGGCTGCGGGTCGCTATCCGGAGTGCAGGGGCAGGAGGTATCTAGGGCACCCCCCAGAGGGCATCGGGTGCGTCCGGCAGATGACTACGGTCCCCGGGTTTCACCAGCCGACACTTCACCACCTAGGCACAAAGTGCTTCATAATAGGACACAATTGAGAGAAGGAACAAGGGTTAAATGATAAGATAAGTAGCTTGATGGTAAGTGTTGAGGGGGTAAGAGATTTCATTCAAAGGCCACTAGTGAACTAGCTACTTTGAGGAGCAACATTATTTGAGCTACTGTAATCCTACATCCTAGAAATGGGAACCGAGAGGGAAGTAAAATTAAAGTTGACTTTAAAATTAACTTCATGAGGGGTAAATCAAAATGAATAGAGGTAAAAGTAAATGGAAATGTCCTAATCGCTTAGGGAACACAAAGGGAAATGGACAATAAACAAATGGGTTTAAATTCGATTTTTTCTAAATGAAATCCATTGTGCCAAATGATTATTCAGGCTAAACCAATAAAAATAGGAAAAACAAAAATCCAAAAGTGAAATACATGCATAAATTGAACTAAATAAAATAATGAGGGAGTAAAAATAAAGAAACAAATAAAAATAGAATAACACGGATAGACCAGGAGTGGAACAACAGTGTTGAGAACAGACAGAGGATGAAACTGAGAACGGAGGTGTGGCTAGAGAAGACTGGTTACATCTTACGCTCACACTGGGTCTAAATTAGCCGGGTGCTAATAGCTATCAGTTGAGGTAAAAGGCTTTAGCTTATCGGCGTGTGGATGTGCTAACGAGTTAGCCTATGCTACACGCATGGATCTGTTTACATGCAGGTCTGTGATGTGGGCGCTGATGTGAGTTTGACTGGGGAAAAAACAAAAACAAAAAAAAAAAAAACAATGGTTTCCCATGTTGCTAAGGGGACAGATGTAATCTCACCCCCCAGTGTGCACAAAGCTTGTGGGTGAAGGGTGCGAGCACATTTCTAGAATTTTGTCAGCAGTCAGTCCTGACGCGTCACACACAACTTAATTCCAAAACTTCAACAGCAGGCTCACGTCACAGACCGTGGTGGAAGGCTAGTTCTGTTGAACTAGTGTTCCACCAGCCAAGCAATGTTCATGTTCATCACGTCAATGACTTTGACTACAATGAGACACATTTGTAAACGAAATATCTTACTGGAAAAATGAGCACGCTCATTTTTCAAACACAGTTTTTGCGCTGGGATTTCTTTGTCAGCGAAATACATTTTAAAATGCTGTTCTGATTACAACGGTTTTATGCAATGTATAGAACGTGAAGATTGGAGTTTCCTCACCCAATCTCAGGCATGTACTTCCATGCCTCACAACACACTGTGATTAAGGCTTAAGTTTATCGTGAGAGCGCTCTTGCTTTAACAAAGACTTAAATAATCACTGTTGACAAGGATTGATATCCAAAGTGACGTCAATGCCCAAATCGAATATGGTAATTCAACTGGATTCACCAGGACCTGATGTTTACAGCATTTGACGTCAATTTGATACCAATTCTAATCACATCGCGGGTGGCAAAACTATTGATCTCAGCGGATCTCACAAGCAGCACGCGAGCTTTGCCTTGCGCGGCGTGCGGTCGGATTAATTTTCTGCGCGGACACAGAGTTACATACTATAACACATAAAACAAACACACGACGGGGTTTCACCGTCACACCTTTAACTTGATCAAGATTTGATATCACATTTCCATTTACATCGTCATCTGTCGTCTGATTCATTTTACATTAAAGTACACAAAACCAGAAACAACATCCTCAGCCTCGTAAGCCTAACTCAGAGCAGTTTGTCATCTATTGTGTGCGATATTAAAGTTAATAAAGCAAGAACAACATCCTTCCTGCTCACGGAGGAAACGAGAAAGTTATACATTAGGTAGCAAAGCTAATGTTTTAACTTGGGAAATGGGTATAGCCAGCGAAAACATTGGACGTGCAATGCATTAACATATTGGGCTATACATTTTTTTTTTCGGCCGATATAAGGTCGTTCAGTCTAACGTTACCTTCTTCGCATTATGGCGGTATCAAATTAAAATTACTTAGCTGTCATTAACAGTGGGTCTGTCTCAGCACCGTAATTCTCATGACGCTCGCTGCAAGGAATTTTTTTCATCTTGCGGGGTCATGTAGGTTGCAGTTACTTAACTTCATCAACAGGTTTCGGTGCTGTCTCAGTGCCGTAATGCTGGTGAGACTCACTATAAGGAATTTTTTCATCTCATAGGGTCACATAAATTACAGTTAATTTTAGCCGTCATTAACAGTGACTGATTTTCTGGATAGAAAGACTCAGTCTGCCTCAGCACAGATTAACTATAAAACAAAACAAAAGGCGCGCATTACACACAGATGTACACACAAAATGAACATATACTGGGTTTGCTCACAAATACGTTTAAAACTGCTCGCGCATCCTCCACCAATAATGTAACAAAAGTTATTAATTTAAGCACAATAAACTATGTATAATTAATGGTTATTAATTACACATACTTTATACACTTCTTTGAAACAGCCGAGTCGAAAATAAACCGAACTAATGCCCTCGTCCAGCGAGCATTAGCCGCTTTTATTCTAACTCTAAGAAAAATCAATTTCCTAGCCTTGAAAATTAATTTTTTCCACCGTAATTGGCTAAGTTACAGGACTGGATCAGTTTTGTAACGAAATCAAAGCAGTTTAAGTGACGTGATATTTGTGAGCAAGGAACACAGTAAGAAATTCATATGTGAATACAAAATGCGGGTTTATTGAATACGTAAAAAGGGGAAAATAAACACTAGCTAGCAAATAAACAAACACTAAACAGACGACACATAAAACAAAACAAGAGAGAGAGAGAGAGAGTGAGTGAGGAGGAGAGAGAGAGTAGATTGGCATTCTTTTCATCAGCACAACCAAATCATCCGAAAAACCTGAATCTCCTTGACCTACAAGGGGCACAGCTTCCTTATTGCATCTAATAGTTAAATGGTTACTTGCATAATGGTTTCCTTTTGTGTGGTGCTTACGCAAGGGTCCAGATGCCAGCTCAAAGGTAGTCCTGATGATGTAATGGAGATGGAGCCTTCGTTGTTCCATTGATCGGCTGATCGGATGGTTACCAAAGGGGCTGAGGTGTAGATGCCAGGATAGAAAGAGAGAGTTCGGCCTCATGCTGGGGGAAACCGCATGTGGCTGGGCCATGGGGCTTGCCCCACGGCCTTTCCGTGGAGGACCTCCACGATAACTCTGAAGATCTTTCAGAAGAAGAGGAGAAGGGAAGAGAGAGGGGGCCGGACGGGGTGTGAGCCCTTTAAAGTCTGGACAGAGTCACACCTTCCAAAGTAGTTCCGGCCAATGAGAATGCTGGCTTTCTCAGTGGGAGGTTTGAAACTTGGTCTTCGTTTTATGGCCCTTTGTCTTAGAAAAATGTCAGTTTGCATATTTAAATCAATAGGGGTTCAGACCAGAAATGCTAAAGATTATTAGAACGTTAATATGTTGCACCGGTATCCGGATCTGATACACAGCATCTTTCAGAAAATCTACATACGAGTCAAAAGAGACCAAACATGGCATATACTGTATGTGGTTACATTAGCACTCTATCAAGACACAAGCATAAAACGGTTATAAAGAAAGAAATTTAAAGTAAGGAATACAAAGGACATGGACAGTCGTAATATACACACACTGATATATGAGCTAGGTGTCTTCGTTCACAGAAATGTTTGTCTGTGAATGAAATAGGGAAGAGTCCATTTCTATGAGCATTGGGTCTTTCCTATGGGGGAAAGTGAGTGACGAAAGGCAGTCTGCCTGCATAGTTGCAGATTCTCCTGCATAGTTTCACGTCGTGAACTGACCTTATCAGTGGTTGCTAGAAGCGTCCTGGTTGAGACTTGGTCACCCACTGTTGGGTTGGGTGAGGGGAAGTCTACTTCTTTGTTAAATGAATAAACCACTGATTTGGTTAAATCTAATGAGCCATTGTCTGATTGGTCCCCCTCTACACTACTAATGAACTGATGAGTTAGGAATTAAATCAGGGTTTTGATTATTTTTCAGGTGTGCCTCCTGGAACAAGATTGAGAAACAGATAATTAGCAGTCGCGGGGTTTTCCTTAAACATAAAATATCTTTTGAAAAAAAGGCAATGTGTCTTACTTGAAAGCATGGCAGTCAATGGGCATATGACTAGCCAACCAGTACGTCAACAGGACGAGTGATGTTAATAGTTAAGCAGGATTCAGTTTATTCAAAAATATATTAGCTTGCATTAGATGTCCTCTGAGAGACTGTACATACACTATATCCAGTATATAGTATATATCCAGAGTTTGAAAGCTCAAGATTTTTTTCGTAGTTGTTGTTGTTGATGTTGTAAGTTTTAATGATTTTGTGCAAGCACTGTAGCTTTTTTATAGGCTGTGATTTAGATTTGGATCTGGATTTAACAGTTGATTTGTCACTATCAAACAAAAGCCACATATTAAACCAAACATCTTTTTCTGTTTCAGACACCACAGACCATGTGATTATTGCTCTTGTTGCCCTCTCAGTGGTTTGCATTCTTCTGATTATTGGCATCATTTGGTTAGCAGTGCAGAAACAAAACAAACACAGATCTTCCCTGTGATGAACCATGAGAGTTAATGAATGGTGCCGGAGCTGTTCCCAAAAGGTCTGCATACATGTTTCGACTTGTGCTAACCATTACTGGCAGTATTCATGAAATGCAAATGGATCTAATGTTCATTAAGCTGTTCTTGTGTAAACTGACAATAATTGCAAAGTCTTCTTTTTTTACGCAATAATGTATTTCTAAATATTATACACAGATGTCAACAAGTTTCAGAAACCATAAGTAGGAGTCATATGGGTGTGTGCCCAAAATCATTTCTTAATCTTTTTTTACTGGTTATTTATTTATTGCCAGTTGTGCATTTTTAAAATAATTGTCATACATTTTATATTTTATGTGGAATTCATTTGAAATATAACAATGTTTGTTTATCCTCACATTTTTAGTTGCTAATGAAATATTTCATATATAACTACTGCAAAACATGATTCTGTACTGTACAAGTTAAAATCACTTGTTGTATTGTATTGTACATAACGTGAACAAGCAATGCTCTGAACCTCTGCATATGTTTTAAGTTTGTACTGGATGTCTTAAGCAGTAATAGAACTATGGAGACAATCAGGTGAACTCTAAGCCATGCATAAATTACAAATCCAAGTCAAACATAATTACTCACATTCCAAGCACTGCATTCTGTCCAAAGGCCAAAAATAACCGTCATCCAAAGCCTCTGTTATCTAGTCACGCCTCCTAACGATAAATATAGGGAGGGGTTTGCCATGTTAATAGCTTTTATAGAATTGAACAGTTTTAGCTTGTCTTCAAGCTGGAGCATATACCATTAATAATGTTTGTGTCTACTTATAGGTTTGAAGGACGTATACGTGTTTTTATACCACGGTCTGTCGGAACACAGAAAGATACAGTAATAGAGAAGCAATTTTTATTAATAAAATACCTTAGATACTGCATTATATTCCTCAGCAACAAGCAGGTAAAATCACTGTAACTGAAGAAAATGGGTCAAAAACGGTCATTGTTATCCCCTAATTTTGCTGCAGATTTCATTAATAGCTTTAACTTGTCAGTGCTTGCAAATGATCATGGTATAAGCTTTGCGTCGGGTGGTACTTGGCCTCCACGTCGTGCATTAAAATTGTTTAATGCACACACTAAAAAATGCTGGGTTGAAAAAAAAACAACTTATAACAAGTTATTTTGTTAAATGTTAAATGTTTTTACCCATTTTTAAACTATTGTATATTGCTGGCTTAAAATTAGCTGGAAATTAAATAGAGGCAACAGCAAAACTCAAAAGTTAATTTTGAGTTACATTTATTATTAAGCAAGAGCACCCATGGAAAACAAATATAAGACTTTTCGGCAGGGAAACTACGAACCTCAGACCATCGCCTCGCATTTCACTCGTAGCTAAAAGATGCCATAAACAAACTGTACTGAGATTAGAGAACATATTTTAACATCAAATTAAATTAAATTCACTATTATAACAATTCATGCAAAATGAACACTGCTGACGGAGCTGACTGACATCTCATCCTTGTATGCTCCGTTGCATGAAATAATATAATTTATAGGGCAGTAAAGACTTTATGAATGAAACAAAATGTACACAAACCTTTATTTCGCTGAAGAAGTACACAGCAGCACTGATGATCGTTCTCTACTGTAGCGGATGCAAAAAGCCTGCGCTCTGACTGCACCTCAACAGCTGAGTTGTTTCATTGGAGATGGGCTCAACCCAGTGGTTGGGTAGAAAAAAGAACCCAGCATTAAAAATGACCCAGCAGCTTAGTTACAGAAAAACTACCCAATAAACTTACAATAAAATGACCCAACAAGCTGAACCCAGCATTTGGGTTAGGAAAATAACACTGCATTTTTTTAGGGGGCAGAAAAACTACCCAGCACCTGGGTAAAGAATTGCGCAAAAATAAATAACCCAATAAAATGACCAAACAGGCTGAACCCAGCACTTGGATTAAAAAAAAATAACCCCGCATTTTGTAGTCGTACATTATTCCTTACGTTTGTGTGTGTGTGTGTGTGTGTGTGTGTGTGTGTGTATTTATATCTTCATATAATCTCTTTCAGGCAGCTCAGTGAAAACAGGGAAAATGGACACACAGGAATAGAATTTCATGAGGGCATCTGATTGTCATCACATTTATATCCTGGTTGTCATTTTAAAATAACTGAAAATTCTGTCTGCATTTCTGCATCTTCATTTGATTCAAAACCTGTATGAATTACCTTTTTCTGTGGAACACAAAAGATGATATTTTGAGTTTTGTCCACACAATGAAAGTTAATGAGATAAAAAACAACACTGGGCACCTTTGACTTTCACTGTATAGGCAAAAATACAATGATTGCAGTACTTCTGTCTCCATCGTCTTTTGAAAATGGAAAACACATTTGTTAGATGTAAGCTGTACATCAAAGCTTGTATCAGTATTACATCATAACCATAATTGTTGTTTAACTACATTTGATTTAAGACTAGTATATTGAGGTCAAACTTGAGACAAAGGTTATTTGAGGAGAAAATCCTAATACCTGAAAACTACTGAAGAATATCGAAGACCCTGCAGAGACATGTGGGAAATTCAATAGCACCATTGAGCTTGGGTATTGAAAAGGTTTAGTTACCCTTGAGCAGCATGTGAACTGAAAGTTTCTGTCATTTCATGAAACTCCTGAATATCCAGTTAAGCAGATTCACACAGTGGTAGTGATACATTTCATCAATATGGTTTGTTTATTCAGTCTATGCTTACAAAAAGAGAGTAAAACTCTGTGACCTGGGAAAAATGTGTTTTATGTTTTTGTTTGAAGTTCGTTCTTTCTTTTTTTTTTACACAATATAATCTTTTGCAGGCAAATCAGTGACACATTGTAACTTAAATGACGGTTACTTAACAAATCTGTACAAACTAGGTTTTCAAAACTAACTTGTATGTCTCGCTTCAAGCATTATTCAGAGTAACCTAATGCTGATGGAAATACAACATGTACTGTAAACAGAGTAATACAAGTAATTTCATGTAGAAACGACTAAGGCCTGATTGATGTTTCAGTGGTTAAAAAACTGAAAAAGGAAGTGGGTTTAAGAATAGACTCAAACAAGACGGTGAACGTTTTTCCTCACAATTTATTTTCTTTGTTAACCTATATGACATTATATGCTTTTGTTTAATTGGCAGTGTGGCATTAGGCTAAAGCAACCAGTAAAAATGCTTTGAAAAATACGGTTTCATTCTTTCCTGCTGAGGTAATGTGAAGCATGTTTTTTTTTCCATTGACATACAATGGACTGTTATACAAACATGACTATACCTGCAGCAAATTCTGCCGGACTGGAATGAATTCACAAAGTTTGAGTAATTTGGTAATACCTGCAGCTGTTTTAGCACTTTTAACTAATTTTACCATGAGTTAAGTTTAAATCCTTGTCATACTGTTGCACATATTCAGTGTCACTTTCACAGTGACTTTATATGTCTTATTGTATACAGCTTGCATTTATTGTGGACAATGACTGTTGTCATGGCTGCTATGCCTTTATACTTCTATTTTAAAAGATTTTAGTTTTAATATCATCACTCACCCCATTCTATAGTGAATACCTTCACTATAGAGGGTTTTCAAAATGCGTTTGGAGTAATATAGAAAAAAAACTGAGGAGGGTTTGTGGTTGGCCAAACTGAACCAGGCTTTCCAGCGAAAGAATCTTGACAACATTTGTGTTTGTTCGTATAATTTCCAGTACTGTCAGTTTTCTGTGGTGTAGACCGCATTAATTAGCAGAACAACATATTCAGTAGTACATTATCAATGCAATTCATACTGTTGTTTACATCCAAGTATCTCCAATATGGCCGCACATCCAGGTAACTGACTAAATCGTGCTGTAAGTGCAAACCCTCTATAGGTGTATAGGAGTGCGCTCAGTCTGAGGTTGCTCAACTTACTCTCTGAATTTGTGTGTAAAGCAAAGATGCAAAGACGAATAACTTGGTCAATTTAAAGACCTCTGAAAGAGTCATTTACTCCACAGTTCTTTACTGAATAAGCTGTCTGTTGGATACTGCATAACTCACAGGCATTTGGCTATACAAATCAGCAGATATTCAAATACAGACATTTGTAAAGAAGATTACTATATAACCAGTTAACATGTTGAAGTCGCCATCACTTAAAATTTAACTAGCATACCCTTGTTGTCCAGCTCTGTCAGTGCCTTTTCTGTCCCTTTAGTGTTTTTCACATGTACTGGGCTGCATCCTTCGGTCCAGCTGGATTTATTCTTAAAGAGGTGTTTCGGTTATCAATCTCTGAAATATGCAATGATGTCTGACTGTGGTATTCTTGACTCTTGTCTTTAAAGGAGAAGTTCACTTCCAGAAAGAAAAACTAACTCACCCCCATGTCATCCAAGATGTTCATGTCTTTCTTTCTTTCTTAAGTCGAAAAGACTGAATTCCAGGATTTTTCTCCATATAGTAAACTTCAATGGGCATCAACGGGTTGAAGGTCCAATGCAGCTTCAAAGTGCTCTACACGTTCTCAGCTGAGGAAAACCACAAATGCTTATCTTGCACTAGCTCTGCGATGCACATCCATGTCTTTACACATTGCATTTTCAGATTGGAAAAGTAATGCGCAGTTAGTTTTTGTCATCTCATTTTCTGCTCCCAATTTCAAAATCAACTGACATCATTGTTTTACACTTTTTTTGTTAATTGTTAATAACTTAATTTCCAGCGATATTGTATACTATTTGAACTGAACTGAGCTGGATGATGACATCACTCAATTCAATGATGAACTGCCTTTATCTGAAAATGTATTGTTTACTGTTGCTTTTCATTATTGACACACTACTCCCTGTTGAAAAAAAAACAGCCTATGCTGGTTAGGTAGGTTTTGATGCTGGTATGATGGCTTTAGCTGGTTTATGCTGGTCCAATAGAACCTGCTTCAGGAGAATAAAATGGTTTAAACATTTCAAATAATTTCCATTTGAATAATGGTGTTGACATGGTTGTGACACAGGAAATACTAATAGTATGATTTAAAATATTCTAAAACTAAAACTTACCAGAGCCTGTCATTTTAATGAATGTCTGACTGTGTTAACAAAAAGTGGGAACAAAACTTTGAAACCTTATGAAACACGCATGTGTCAACCTTGCTTTAATCATTGCTTCATTATTAAAAAAAAAAACATTTGTATCTTTTTCGTTGCTTATAAACGATTGAACCTTTATCTGTGTGGACATACTGTTTTTGATGTAGTGAGAAGACAATAAGTGTCATAGATTTTATATAATAATGATGCAGTTAAATTGAAGGGGATAACTGTGTTAATTGGAATGTATTGTTAATCCCTTATAACATTTGGTCACGAATCTGGTCCGTGGCCTTCCATCCATGCACCACCAGATGTCATACTCTCACCACATTCACTTTCACACTACACAGACCGTTGCATTTCACCTGGACTACACTTCCCATCATCCTTTGGACTAATCACCTACACCCAGCTGTATCTAATCACACACACTAATTAAGCCCTGGACTTCCTGTCTTAGTTTGCCCAGTGTTGTTCTAGCCCAGCTGTTTATACAAAGCGTTTCCCTGCCTGATTCCCTGTTGCTTACCTGGATTGTTTATCTCTACCGATTGTCTGACGCAGTGTTAATTTTGACAGCAAATTTTTATTTAGTTTTAGTCATAGTCTTTTGACTAAAATGCCATTTAGTTTTAGTCATATTTTAGTCATCTTAATTGTTTTTAGTTTTAGTCTAGTTTTAGTTGACTAAATATCAAAAGATATGTCAACTGAATCTACAGTAGTTGAATTTAGTTGGCTAAAATTTAATGGGTTTATTTACAGTGCAATGCATTTATTAAGCATTTCTCTAAAATTTCTCATTATATAGGTTTGATATTAAGGTTTTATGATAAACACACAATTTAACTGCAGTGATAGACAACCTGCCTTAATATTAAAATGAAATAAAACCACTGCTCATAAAGATGGTCTTTTTTTCAATCAAATGCCAAAGGTTATGTAGGCTAATTATGCATTCTTTATAATAACTTGTTTACCATATTCTTAATTCTTTCAAACAGACATGTTTATTTCTAGAAATGAATTTAGATTAATCTTTAGGGCTACGTAAGTGATTCAGCCAAGAGCAGTGAGTGGGTTTCTGTCTTTCTTTTGTTGCTTGGTTAACATCAGTGATTCGGACAATATAGCAACTAAATGTGGCTGCTATCCCTTTAAAACCAAATGCAATGAGTGCAATGTACTGATACACTTTCTCCCTACTGTTTACGTTCATTTAAGACGTAATCAGCTGTGTTTACGTGAATACTTATCAAAACGGACAATTCAAGATCATTTTGTGTGTTTTTCTCAGTTCATGCAGCATGAAAGAATGTGAGACATGCTTTCTGTGTGACGAAAATGGCAGTAGATTTTTGTCATAGTTTTTGTCATTTTAAAAAAATTTTGTTTGTTGTCACTGCGTTTGTGAAAAAACTGTCGTTATTTGTCAACGAAATAAACACTGGTCTGCCACCTGCCATCTTGACCTCGCCTGTTATACAGATTACTCTATTGTTTGTTCACCGCCTGCCTCGACCCCATTGCTCAGACTCTGACCACGATTTTGGTTTGTCTACATTGGATTGTATGCTGGTGATTGACACTGCCTGTACGACACTGATTGTTTTAATAAAGCTTGCAAATGGATCTGCACGCCTCCCGATTCTGTCCCCACGTTACACATTTAAAATGGAAAATATTTAATTTTTTTAAACCTAATAGCAGGTAAATTGCTGGACATGTTTTGTCCCATGTCAAGAATCAGTGACCTGCTATTCACTTTCCTGTTGTTAAAGAAAAATGTTAAGGTTTACATTTTTTTTAATTAAAACTTTATAAAATCTTCATGATTACATTCTTAAAATAAAGGTGCTTTAAAAGGTTCTTTACAACAATGCCATAGAAAAAAAAAACATTTTTTTTTTTCCACAAAGAACCATTCAGTCAAAGGTTCTTTAAAGAACCATCTCTTTCTTATCTTTTTATAAACTGAAGAACCTTCTTTCACCACAACCATTTAGACAAAAAGGTTCTTCTATGGCATCATGAGTGTACATTCCTATAAAATGACTTCCAAAAAATTTACTTCCAAGTGCTGTCCAACTTCTGTGTAACAGACTATGGAATGGAATTTTGAGTGTGACCTCATGTGCCTTCAGGAACAGCAGCAGTGATGAGTGATTTTACTGGTTATTTTACTGATATGTTTGGATTTTCTCCAAATCTAAAGATTAGGTGGCCTCTGTAGCCTAGGTACTAGTATCTACAAACATTGTCCATTACTGGCGTTCCAGACAATTAACTGGCATTCATTGACATGACATTTTAAACAGATAAAAAAAGATGCAAACTCAGACTAGTCCACCAGTGCAGCTTACGATGGTGCAACATTATCAAGTGTTATTGATCGTAAAGCGTATTAAGGTTATTCACAAATATAGTCTGTGTGGTGATGGTTATTTGTCAACAAGCAAAATATATCAAACCAATGCATAACATATTAACATATTAAACCAAAGTGTCTTCTTCAATTTCTTCAGTTTTCTTCTCAGTTGTTTGGATAACAGTATGGAGGCGAAGCAGAGCTCTTACCCTTTGATGAATCATGACAGTTAATAATTGGTAGTGAATGCATGTTTGGATTTGTTGCATTGTTGGGGTTATACATCACATGTCCACCAACATGTGGACAAAACGCAAGCAGAGCACATGTAAAATTCTTCAGTGGACGCCAATTTCTGCAAGAACAGTTGAACGCATGAACAATTGACACTCATGCCAACAAAGTAAGGGAGTCTTATTGGTTTGTGTCAAAAGTCATTTCTTCATGTTTTCAATCCTTATTTGTCTCTTATGCATTTTTAAAACTATTTGTACCCAATACATCATATGAAATGTATTTAATATTACCCAAAATTAACAAAGGTATTTCACACTTTGAATTTTCAATAACTACTGCAATAAACATGATTCTGTACTGTATTTAAGTCAACTGAAGTAACATTGTACACATTCTGACATAAGTAATACACCAAATTTCTGCATCTTTTTAAGTTCGTACAAGATACATTTAACTTTTGTCTAACAAACTAGAAAGGCCCACACTCCAACCGTTGCTCTCTGTTGTTATGCTTTTGACAAATAAGCACCATCCTTCTAGATCATTAGTGTCAACTGTTGACCGTTTTTTCTGGCGACGTCAGTGTTGACACAGTAATCACATAATTCTCTGTTCTCTATAGGTGCTTGTCCTCAACTAGCAATAAATAGGGAGGAGACTGCAGCAATAACAGCTTAGGCGACAGCTTTAATGTAAGCTGGTACACATGTATTATGCCTAAACATAACACATCATGGACCATAAATTATATTTGTGTGTATTTAAGGTTTATGAGAATGATAAAAAAGTCTAAAAGTCCACATGACACAGAAAAAAAGATATTCCCCCGGCTTCACACCCTTTAAAGGGATAGTTCACCCAAAAATGCTGTCATTAATTACTCACCCTCATGTCGTTCCAAACCTGTAAGACCTTCAATCTTTTTTGGAACACAAATTAAGATATTTTTGAGGAAATCTGAGAGCTTTCTGACCCTCCATAGACAGCAAGGGTCCCACCAAGTTGAAGGTTTAGAAAGGTACAAAATAAAGGTATTACCATTTTTATTATTTATTTATTTTTTATTTTATTATTATATATATATATTTTTTTTTTTTTTTTGCGAAAAAAAGTATTCTCTTAGCTTTATAAAATTACGGTTGAACCACTGATGTCACATGGACTATTTTGTCGATCTCGGTATCTTGGTAGGACCATTGCTGTCTATGCAGGTTCAGAGAGCATCCAGATTTCATCAAAAATATCTTACTTTGTGTTCTGAAGACTAACGAAAGTCTTATGGGTTTGGAACGACATGAGGGTAATTAATTTCAGAATTTTTGGGTAAAATATCCCTTTAAGCCTAGTCCAAGACTAAAATGCATAATTTCAGCTGTTTTAACTGAAAGAAACATGCACTGACTGAGTTTAAAGCATGTCAGTGCCTTTGTTTAGTCTCAAAATGCACAAAAAAAAAAAAAAAAACTGTCTGTGAAACCAGTCCATTGTCTTTTCTCTCTTTCCAAAACCAGTATTTGTAGGAAAAAATGACTCAACACACAGGAATAAAACCTAATGAGGGCTTGCAATTATCATCTTAATTTATATCCTGGGTGTTTAAGGTTCAGCCCTAAGCAATGGCAGAAGTTTTATTCTGGAGTAATGATGGTTCAATATTCCAGACCAGAAAGGGCCACAGTGATGATGGCAAGAGATTGGAGGTTCATAAGTAGCACTTTATTTTTCTATTGAATGGTAAAAACATCACAACAGCAAAAAGAATGACAATCAGTAATGAGAGAATAATTATTCCAGTGCTCCCATCTCCATCTCCATCCTCACCTGAAACTGAAAAAAAAAAAAACATTTGTTAGATAAAAGCTGTACATCAAACAGTTTATCAAGCCATAACTATTGTTAAGATGGGTTTAGATAATTTAACACCAAACTGAAATCAAGCTTTAGATAAGAAACAAGTTATAACTTGAGAGAATTCTACCTAAGAAAATCAATGACCCTGCAGAGACATGTAGGAAATTCAAAAGCACTAAGAAAAAAGGTCACATGCAGCTTTTTTGAACAGATAAAAATCACCCTTTTGTATACAGTTGAAGTCAAAAGTTTACATACACCTTGCAGAATCTGCAAAACGTTAATTATTTTACAAAATAAGAGGGATAATACAAAATGAATTTTATTTATTTAGTACTGGCCTGAATAAGATTTCACATAAAAGATGTTTCCATTAGAGAAAATAATAGTTGAATTTATAAAAATGACCCGGTTCAAAAGTTTACATACACTTAATTCCTAATACTGTGTTGTTACCTGAATGATCACAGCTGTGTGTTTGTTTTTGTTTTTTGTGATAGTTGTTCATAAGTCCCTTGCTTGTCCTGAACAGTTAAACTGCCTACTGTTCTTCAGAAAAATCCTTCTGGTCCCACAATGTCTTTGTTTTTTCAGCATTTTTGTGTATTTCAACCCTTTCCAACAATGACTGCATGATCTTGAGATCCATCTTTTCACATGGAGGACAACTGATGGACTCATATGCAACTATTACAAAAAGTTCAAACACTCACAGATACTTCAGAAGGAAACACGATGCATTAGGAGCCGGGGGTGAAAACCATTTGAATTTGAAGATCAGGGTAAAATTTACTTATTTTGTCTTTTGGGAAACATGTATCTTCTCCTAATTTAAAAACATATTTAGGCAAAATAAGAAAAAAAAATCTTTATTCTGTTCAAAGGTTTACACCCCTGGCTCTTGATGCATAATTTTTCCTTCTGGAGCATCAGTGAGTTTTTGAATCTTCTGTAATAGTTGCATATGAGTCCCTCAGTTGTCCTCAGTGTAAAAAGATGGATCTCAAAATCATACAGTTATTGCTGGAAAGGGCTCAAATACACAAAAATACCGGAAAACCAAAAAATGATTGGGATCTTAAAGATTTTTCTGAATAACATCTGGCAGTGGCTGGAATTGAGGACTCTCAGTCGGGGAAAGGGGTTATGGGAAATGGAGTTTGTGAACCAGTTCAGAGTGTCAGTGATGGCTCCCTCTAGTGGAGACAGAAGGGAGCCACAGAGGCACGATTTGTGACAGCATACAAGAAGTTAGTCACACAATGACGGTTATCTAGTTGTATGACTTGTGTGCTTGTGTATAACAATATTATTTACAGTAACCTGATGCTGATCAGTGTTTTTCCCCTCACACATTTAGAAGAAATCACAAACCAGCATCTTCTTTCTTGTGTTAGCTGTATCAGTAATTCTACATGATGTATTTCTAGCTGTTTGTTGAGCAAATTAAGCTTGTGTTAAACCCCTACATGCTAATCTATTATTTAATTTATTCTGTTTATGACTGCTTTTGTGTTGGCTACAAAAGAAATGGGTTAAAAAAAGAAGACATTCAATTAATTTCCTCCTAGTGTGGTTGTCTTTGTAAGATCTAAGTTTGTTTTTAATGTTACTAGTTCCTTTATCATCTTTTCTTCTTGTAATTGTATGCCTATAAGTCTGTTTTTCCGGTTATGTGGCAATGTGCTATGAGGATGAATTAACCAGCAAAACTGGTTAAAACATGGTTTCATTCTTTGGGAAAAGCAATGAGAGTCACAAATTTCCAAAGGAGTAAAGGGTACATCCCAAGCCAATTCCTTCTTACATGCCATTCACACATTTTAAGACACATGCAGTTCAGAGTAAAAGGAGGTTTTTACCATAGCTGAAGATCACAGGTCTCTCAAGGCTCTGGTTCAGGAGGTGGTTCTTTAGTGTGAATGTAACATTAACTGTTGGCTTTTGGGTCTTATATATGTTCCTTACTAAATAAAGTCCATCTTCTGTCTGGGCATGGAGCTCCAGGTGATGAATGAGACTTTGGCCATGTTCATCCAGCCAGATCACCTCAGGTTCGGGGAAACCCTCTGTTTCAAACTGCACTAACACTGTGATGGAGTTCACATGAATGCTCAACCTGGGCTCAGAGTAAAAAGCTGAAGAATACATAATATTGGCTGCTTTAAGAGATCTCAAATCTTAATATGGCTTTCATTTTTATTTGTTATAACACAAGTTGTTGCAAAATTTCAGTGTTTACAACATAAAATCCAGCATACCTCCATAGTCAAGTTTTATTTTGCTTTTTCCATTTCCATTAATGTTCTTCACTTTGCACAGGTACCAACCTATGTCCTTTAGTCCAACTCTGTCTATCCTGAGAGAGGCATTCCCTTTACTAAGCTTTGAAATATACAATGAGGTCCGGTTGTGGTATTCTGGACTTTGATGGTCTAGTTGGTTCTGTTCATAATAGAAGCTATGCACAACTTGTAAATCCTCCTGGCGCTGCCAAACTATAATCAGACTGGAGAGGTCAGAGTGCGGTGTAAAATGACAGCCCAGTACAGCTGGATGACCCCTAGCTGCAATTATATGATCATTTTGTGTGTTTATAAAAGATGCTGAAAAAAGAAGACATACAGATTTAACACGAGAGGTATTTGCATTTGCAGTGCAATATTAATTTCATCAGCTGTACATGTAATATTGCCTAAGAGGTACACACTTTGATTACCTACCTGCACTTTCAGCTAAAATCCAAAATAGGAGTTGAAGCATTTTATTAAACCCAGTAAGGATTTTAGACTTCCTTCTTTCTAGTTCTTCTACAAATACAGCGAAAAAGAGAACATGTAGAAGCTTAGTACCCATTATCAAAATAACACCTTTAAAAATAGATTGCTCAAACATTATTACAAGTGCATTTAGCAACAAAAATGGATCTTTTCCAATTACTATAATAAATAAGACCATGTACCATAACACTATCACTTTCAGTAGCTTAACTGGTTCTAGCAACGTCATAGTCATGTGTTAGTGTTAGTAATATTTATAATAATTATACATAAATGCTTAAGGTATCACAATAATAATAATAAAAAAATTAGCCTTACCATATCTGACACACAGAGCTATGTATACGGAGAATAAAATTAGACTTGACGTACGTTTGTTAAAGGTCATTAAAAGAATGAAAGTATAAATCTAGGGTGTGCGTCATTTACTTGGTTAGAAACAACCTGGATGTGACGCTGCTATACTTCCTCTCACTTTTTTTATGCAATTATGTACATATTAATACACATATATACATCTCACAACAGTAAAAGAAGAAATAGAACAGGGTATACAGAGAGAAAAACAAACAAAAAAGTGCATATTCATGGATAAAAAATATTTATGCCAGGGATAAAATAAAAATTTAAATATTTAAATAACCAAATTAAAGTGATATAGTGCTTCAGAAATCTCCTTAGCTTTTCTGTTTCTAATATTTAGCGAAGTAGTACCGTATTGTTTAATCTCTTTAATAAAATGTTCACAATTTGATTAGCTTTAGCCCATTTCTTTACATGAATGTGATATTTTCCAAGTAAAACAATTAGTTGCGCAAGAAAAGAAATTGTACTTTTAGAATCAATGGTATCTTGTTAAAAAAAATAACATCATACATTTCTATTTGTATTAATGTTTATAACCAAACATCCTAGAAATGAAGTTAGAGACATCTACCCAGAATAATCTTGAGTATACACATTGAGAGAGAAAAAAAAAAAGATCAGTCACAGATTCTTAACACTACAAAATTGACACGTTGCGAACGTCCGTTTAGGTCCTGGAGGTGGGGTATGGCTTAATTTTAATGACAAATGTCGAGAGCGCATTATTGTTGCGCGAAAGCACACACTGTAAAAACAAATAGTATTCCTTACTATAGAAATACTAGTATGTTTACTCGATTTTAACCAAAATGTTGAGTTTACTCATGTTTTTTAACTGTTGCTGAAACTGTTGCTATTTGTTTGAAACAACAAATAGTTCCTATAACTAATGCAATTTAAGTAAAATTACTTATGTCCAAGACATGCTGTTACGCATGCGCACTCGGCGACAATTGCCCCTCCCCTTCATTGCAGAAGCACACACAGGCTGAGGATTCAACACGTGTTGTTTGCAGAGGATCTACTTCGGTAAAAACAAGGTAAACGCTTAATTTAAGTATAGTTTTTTTTTTTTATGATGGTTAGATTTTTTGCACTTTGTTGCAGACTGTGCGATGATGACACCTACTGATTCGGCTGCGACCCACGTTAGCACAACGTCATACAGCAAGATGAATCGTGATTTAGCGGTTGTGGTTTTCACGCGTGCTGAAAAAAAGAATAGGTGGTAAAGAAATATGGACCCGGTCCATGGCTAGGGAAAAGAGGCCAACTTGGGATGCCACTTTTGCACAGGGAGCTGGTTCAACCCTAAGAAATGACAGATGATTTATTTTGGAGTAATGATGGTTCAATATTCCAGACCAGAAAGGGCCACATTATCACTGATGATGGCAAGAGATTGAAGGTTCATAGGTAGGACTTTATTTTTCTATTAAATAGTAAAAACATCACAACAGCAAAAAGAATGACAATCAGTGTTGAAAGAAAAATTATTACAGTGCTCCCATCTCCATCTCCATCCTCACCTGAAACTGAAAAAAAAAAAAAACACATTTGTTAGATAAAAGCTGTACATCAAACATTTTATCAAGCCATAACTATTGTTAAGATGGGTTTAGAGCATTTAACACCAAACTAAAATCAAGCTTTAGATAAGAAACAAGTTATTGTTTGAGGAGAGAATTCTACCTGAATTCTACCAAGAAAATCAAAGACCCTGCAGAGACATGTAGGAAATTCAAAAGCACTAAGAAAAAAGGCTACATGCAGCTTTTTTGAACAGATAAAAATCACCCTTTAGTAACAAGGGTTCTACATAGAATTGAAGTCAAAATTTTACATACACCTTGCAAAATCTGCAAAATATTAATTATTTTACAAAATGAGAGGAGTCATACAAAATGAATGTTATTTATTTAGTACTGACCTAAATAAGATATTTTACATAAAAGACATTTACAGATAGTCCATTAGAGAAAATAATAGCTGAATTTATAAAAATGACCCTGTTCAAAAGTTTACATACACTTGATTCTTAATACTGTGTTGTTGTTGTTGTTGTTGTTGTTGTTTATCCTGAACAGTTAAACTGCCTGCTGTTCTTCAGAAAAATCCTTCTGGTCCCACAATGTCTTTGGTTTTTCAGCATTTTTGTGTATTTCAACCCTTTCCAACCATGACTGTATGATCCATCTTTTCACACTGAGGACAACTGATGGACTCATATGCAACTATTACAGAAGGTTCAAACACCCACTGATACTTCAGAAGGAAACACAGTGCATTCGGGGGTGAAAACCTTTTGAATTTGAAGATCAGGGTAAAATTAACTTATTTTGTCTTTTGGTAAACATGTATCTTCTCCTAATTGAAAAACATTATATTTAGCCAAAATAAGGAAAAAAAATTGTGTTCAAAGGTTTACACCCCTGGCTCTTGATGCGTAATTTTTCCTTCTGGAGCATCAGTGAGTTTTTGAATTTTCTGTAATAGTTGCATATGAGTCCCTCAGTTGTCCTCAGTGTAAAAAGATGGATCATATAGTCATTACTGGAAAAGGCTCAAATATACAAAAATACTGGAAAACCAAAAAATTTCTGAATAACATCAGGCAGTTTAACTGTTCAGGACAAATGAACAACTATCACTAAACAAAAAAGAAAAAAACAGCTATGGATTAATTAAAATCTGTTAAAGGATTGTTAGGCTGCATTAATTAGCTCAACCAGGAACACTTCCCATAACACCTGATGTACTCATTGCAGCGTAAGCTAACATCAGTAAGTTTCATTCTTATTCCGATGTCACCGTAGCCACCCAGATCCAGTCTGTATCCAGATCAGATGGTCACTGCAATCCCCTGGAACCAGTCCTTACCCAGCCCAGATGGTGGATCAGCACCTAGAGACAACCTCTACAGCCCTGAATGTCAGTGGAGACCACGTAAACTAGATGAAACGGCAACTAGATGAGACCAGTCCTCTGTCGTTTGACTTGCTGCAACATGGAACAAACTGCAGGTTTTGTATGGCCAGAGGAGAACTGGCTCCCTGACTGAGCCTGGGTTCTCCCAAGGTTTTTATCCATTTCTGTCACCGATGGAGTTGTGGTTCCTTGCTGCTGTCGCCTCTGGCTTGCTTAGTTAGGGACACTTCATTTCCAGTGATACCATATGCTATTTGAACTGAACTGAGCTGGATGATGAAATCACTGAATTCAATGATGAACTGCCTTTAACTGAAAATTTGTTTACTGTTGTCCTTTTGCATTATTGACACACTATTGCCCTATTTAATACTGTAGTTGCTTTGACACAATAAGTATTGTTAAAAGCACTATATAAATAAATGTGACTTGACATTCAGCTAACACCACAGTATTAAAAATCAATTGTATGTAAACATTTGAAAGGGGTTCAAATTTCACTATTATTTTCTCTTGTGGACTATGTCAATGTCTTTTATGTGAAATACCTTTTTTCTTTTTTTTGTATGGTTCCTCTTATTTTGGTAAATTAACATTTTGCTGATTTTGCAAGGTGTAATAAACTTTTGACTTCAACTGTATATAACTACAAAAAACTCAGTAACATTTTTTAGATTTTTGGTTGATTTTCTCTGCATTCAGGTTAGTGACACAATGATAGTTATCTAACCTAATTGACGGTTACTGCACAAACTAGTTGCATGACTTGTGTGCTTGTGTATAACAACATTATTTACAGTAACCTGATGCTGATCCGTGTTTTTTCCCCATGCACATTTAAAAGAAATCACAAACCAGCATTTTCTTCCTTGTGTTAGCTGTATCAGTAATTCTACATGATGTATTTCTAGCTGTTTGTTGAGCAAATTAAGCTTGTGTTGAACCCCTACAAGCTAATCTATGATTTAATTTCTTCTGTTTATGACTTCCTCCGTGTTTGTTACAAAAGAAATGGGTTAAAAAAAAAGACATTCAGTTCATTTCCTCCCAGTGTGGTTGTCTTTGTAAGATCTAAGTTTGTTTTTAATGTTACTAGTTCCTTTATCATCTTTTCTTCTTGTAATTGTATGCCTATAAGTCTGTTTTTCCGGTTATGTGGCAATGTGCTATGAGGATGAATTAACCAGCAAAACTGGTTAAAACATGGTTTCATTCTTTGGGAAAAGCAATGAGAGTCACAAATTTCCAAAGGAGTAAAGGGTACATCCCAAGCCAATTCCTTCTTACATGCCATTCACACATTTTAAGACACATGCAGTTCAGAGTAAAAGGAGGTTTTTACCATAGCTGAAGATCACAGGTCTTCCAAGGCTCTGGTTCAGGAGGTGGTTCTTTAGTGTGAATGTAACATTAACTGTTGGCTTTTGGGTCTTATATATGCTCCTTACTAAATAAAGTCCATCTTCTGTCTGGGCATGGAGCTCCAGGTGATGAATGAGACTTTGGCCATGTTCATCCAGCCAGATCACCTCAGGTTCGGGGAAACCCTCTGTTTCAAACTGCACTAACACTGTGATGGAGTTCACATGAATGCTCAACCTGGGCTCAGAGTAAAAAGCTGAAGAATACATGATATTGGCTGCTTTAAGAGATCTCAAATCTTAATATGGCTTTCATTTTTATTTGTTATAACACAAGTTGTTGCAAAATTTCAGTGTTTACAACATAAAATCCAGCATACCTCCATAGTCAAGTTTTATTTTGCTTTTTCCATTTCCATTAATGTTCTTCACTTTGCACAGGTACCAACCTATGTCCTTTAGTCCAACTCTGTCTATCCTGAGAGAGGCATTCCCTTTACTAAGCTTTGAAATATACAATGAGGTCCGGTTGTGGTATTCTGGACTTTGATGGTCTAGTTGGTTCTGTTCATAATAGAAGCTATGCACAACTTGTAAATCCTCCTGGCGCTGCCAAACTATAATCAGACTGGAGAGGTCAGAGTGCGGTGTAAAATGACAGCCCAGTACAGCTGGATGACCCCTAGCTGCAATTATATGATCATTTTGTGTGTTTATAAAAGATGCTGAAAAAAGAAGACATACAGATTTAACACGAGAGGTATTTGCATTTGCAGTGCAATATTAATTTCATCAGCTGTACATGTAATATTGCCTAAGAGGTACACACTTTGATTACCTACCTGCACTTTCAGCTAAAATCCAAAATAGGAGTTGAAGCATTTTATTAAACCCAGTAAGGATTTTAGACTTCCTTCTTTCTAGTTCTTCTACAAATACAGCGAAAAAGAGAACATGTAGAAGCTTAGTACCCATTATCAAAATAACACCTTTAAAAATAGATTGCTCAAACATTATTACAAGTGCATTTAGCAACAAAAATGGATCTTTTCCAATTACTATAATAAATAAGACCATGTACCATAACACTATCACTTTCAGTAGCTTAACTGGTTCTAGCAACGTCATAGTCATGTGTTAGTGTCACCAGACAAAATCACCCTGGTAAAATGTAAACACTGAATGCACAGTAAGTTGCTTTAACACATCTTAAAATTGCAAATGCAAATGTATTGCAATTTGCATTAGTTACCACCAGATTGCAGTTGTATTCTGTTTTTCCCCTCTGATTTATTATTGCAGTCATCATGCTTTCGAATAATAAATTCTATATAAATAAAATACTTTTATAAAGAATTAAACACAATGGTCATTAATGCTCACTGATATATAACTCCACAGCCACACACCCCTAGCAGGACAGCGTTTTTACCTGACAAACTGAAAACTAGTTTCTATATAGCTATACAATATTTATAATAATTATACATAAATGCTTAAGGTATCACAATAATAATAATAAAAAAAATTAGCCTTACCATATCTGACACACAGAGCTATGTATACGGAGAATAAAATTAGACTTGACGTACGTTTGTTAAAGGTCATTAAAAGAATGAAAGTATAAATCTAGGGTGTGCGTCATTTACTTGGTTAGAAACAACCTGGATGTGACGCTGCTATACTTCCTCACTTTTTTATGCAATTATGTACATATTAATACACATATATACATCTCACAACAGTAAAAAAAGAAATAGAACAGGGTATACAGAGAGAAAAACAAACAAAAAAGTGCATATTCATGGATAAAAAATATTTATGCCAGGGATAAAATAAAAATTTAAATATTTAAATAACCAAATTAAAGTGATATAGTGCTTCAGAAATCTCCTTAGCTTTTCTGTTTCTAATATTTAGCGAAGTAGTACCGTATTGTTTAATCTCTTTAATAAAATGTTCACAATTTGATTAGCTTTAGCCCATTTCTTTACATGAATGTGATATTTTCCAAGTAAAACAATTAGTTGCGCAAGAAAAGAAATTGTACTTTTAGAATCAATGGTATCTTGTTAAAAAAAATAACATCATACATTTCTATTTGTATTAATGTTTATAACCAAACATCCTAGAAATGAAGTTAGAGACATCTACCCAGAATAATCTTGAGTATACACATTGAGAGAGAAAAAAAAAAAAGATCAGTCACAGATTCTTAACACTACAAAATTGACACGTTGCGAACGTCCGTTTAGGTCCTGGAGGTGGGGTATGGCTTAATTTTAATGACAAATGTCGAGAGCGCATTATTGTTGCGCGAAAGCACACACTGTAAAAACAAATAGTATTCCTTACTATAGAAATACTAGTATGTTTACTCGATTTTAACCAAAATGTTGAGTTTACTCATGTTTTTTAACTGTTGCTGAAACTGTTGCTATTTGTTTGAAACAACAAATAGTTCCTATAACTAATGCAATTTAAGTAAAATTACTTATGTCCAAGACATGCTGTTACGCATGCGCACTCGGCGACAATTGCCCCTCCCCTTCATTGCAGAAGCACACAGGATTCAACACGTGTTGTTTGCAGAGGATCTACTTCGGTAAAAACAAGGTAAACGCTTAATTTAAGTATAGTTTTTTTTTTTTATGATGGTTAGATTTTTTGCACTTTGTTGCAGACTGTGCGATGATGACACCTACTGATTCGGCTGCGACCCACGTTAGCACAACGTCATACAGCAAGATGAATCGTGATTTAGCGGTTGTGGTTTTCACGCGTGCTGAAAAAAAGAATAGGTGGTAAAGAAATATGGACCCGGTCCATGGCTAGGGAAAAGAGGCCAACTTGGGATGCCACTTTTGCACAGGGAGCTGGTTCAACCCTAAGAAATGACAGATGATTTATTTTGGAGTAATGATGGTTCAATATTCCAGACCAGAAAGGGCCACATTATCACTGATGATGGCAAGAGATTGAAGGTTCATAGGTAGGACTTTATTTTTCTATTAAATAGTAAAAACATCACAACAGCAAAAAGAATGACAATCAGTGTTGAAAGAAAAATTATTCCAGTGCTCCCATCTCCATCTCCATCCTCACCTGAAACTGAAAAAAAAAAAAAACACATTTGTTAGATAAAAGCTGTACATCAAACATTTTATCAAGCCATAACTATTATTAAGATGGGTTTAGAGCATTTAACACCAAACTAAAATCAAGCTTTAGATAAGAAACAAGTTATTGTTTGAGGAGAGAATTCTACCTGAATTCTACCAAGAAAATCAAAGACCCTGCAGAGACATGTAGGAAATTCAAAAGCACTAAGAAAAAAGGCTACATGCAGCTTTTTTGAACAGATAAAAATCACCCTTTAGTAACAAGGGTTCTACATAGAATTGAAGTCAAAATTTTACATACACCTTGCAAAATCTGCAAAATATTAATTATTTTACAAAATGAGAGGAGTCATACAAAATGAATGTTATTTATTTAGTACTGACCTAAATAAGATATTTTACATAAAAGACATTTACAGATAGTCCATTAGAGAAAATAATAGCTGAATTTATAAAAATGACCCTGTTCAAAAGTTTACATACACTTGATTCTTAATACTGTGTTGTTGTTGTTGTTGTTTATCCTGAACAGTTAAACTGCCTGCTGTTCTTCAGAAAAATCCTTCTGGTCCCACAATGTCTTTGGTTTTTCAGCATTTTTGTGTATTTCAACCCTTTCCAACCATGACTGTATGATCCATCTTTTCACACTGAGGACAACTGATGGACTCATATGCAACTATTACAGAAGGTTCAAACACCCACTGATACTTCAGAAGGAAACACAGTGCATTCGGGGGTGAAAACCTTTTGAATTTGAAGATCAGGGTAAAATTAACTTATTTTGTCTTTTGGTAAACATGTATCTTCTCCTAATTGAAAAACATGATATTTAGCCAAAATAAGGAAAAAAAATTGTGTTCAAAGGTTTACACCCCTGGCTCTTGATGCGTAATTTTTCCTTCTGGAGCATCAGTGAGTTTTTGAATTTTCTGTAATAGTTGCATATGAGTCCCTCAGTTGTCCTCAGTGTAAAAAGATGGATCATATAGTCATTACTGGAAAAGGCTCAAATATACAAAAATACTGGAAAACCAAAAAATTTCTGAATAACATCAGGCAGTTTAACTGTTCAGGACAAATGAACAACTATCACTAAACAAAAAAGAAAAAAACAGCTATGGATTAATTAAAATCTGTTAAAGGATTGTTAGGCTGCATTAATTAGCTCAACCAGGAACACTTCCCATAACACCTGATGTACTCATTGCAGCGTAAGCTAACATCAGTAAGTTTCATTCTTATTCCGATGTCACCGTAGCCACCCAGATCCAGTCTGTATCCAGATCAGATGGTCACTGCAATCCCCTGGAACCAGTCCTTACCCAGCCCAGATGGTGGATCAGCACCTAGAGACAACCTCTACAGCCCTGAATGTCAGTGGAGACCATGTAAACTAGATGAAACGGCAACTAGATGAGACCAGTCCTCTGCCGTTTGACTTGCTGCAACATGGAACAAACTGCAGGTTTTGTATGGCCAGAGGAGAACTGGCTCCCTGACTGAGCCTGGGTTCTCCCAAGATTTTTCTCCATTTCTGTCACCGATGGAGTTGTGGTTCCTTGCTGCTGTCGCCTCTGGCTTGCTTAGTTAGGGGCACTTCATTTCCAGTGATACCATATGCTATTTGAACTGAACTGAGCTGGATGATGAAATCACTGAATTCAATGATGAACTGCCTTTAACTGAAAATTTGTTTACTGTTGTCCTTTTGCATTATTGACACACTATTGCCCTATTTAATACTGTAGTTGCTTTGACACAATAAGTATTGTTAAAAGCACTATATAAATAAATGTGACTTGACATTCAGCTAACACCACAGTATTAAAAATCAATTGTACGTAAACATTTGAAAGGGGTTCAAATTTCACTATTATTTTCTCTTGTGGACTATGTCAATGTCTTTTATGTGAAATACCTTTTTTCTTTTTTTTGTATGGTTCCTCTTATTTTGGTAAATTAACATTTTGCTGATTTTGCAAGGTGTAATAAACTTTTGACTTCAACTGTATATAACTACAAAAAACTCAGTAACATTTTTTAGATTTTTGGTTGATTTTCTCTGCATTCAGGTTAGTGACACAATGATAGTTATCTAACCTAATTGACGGTTACTGCACAAACTAGTTGCATGACTTGTGTGCTTGTGTATAACAACATTATTTACAGTAACCTGATGCTGATCCGTGTTTTTTCCCCATGCACATTTAAAAGAAATCACAAACCAGCATCTTCTTCCTTGTGTTAGCTGTATCAGTAATTCTACATGATGTATTTCTAGCTGTTTGTTGAGCAAATTAAGCTTGTGTTGAACCCCTACAAGCTAATCTATGATTTAATTTCTTCTGTTTATGACTGCCTCCGTGTTTGTTACAAAAGAAATGGGTTGAAAAAAAAAAAAAGACATTTCCTCCCAGTGTGGTTGTCTTTGTAAGATCTAAGTTTGTTTTTTAATGTTACTAGTTCCTCTTACTATCATCTTTTCTTCTTGTAATTGTATGCCTATAAGCCTGCTTTTCCGTTTATGTGGTAATGTGGTATGAGGATGAATTAACTAGCAAAACTGGTTAAAAACTGTTTCTGTCACGAACTGTACCGTTGTGGCTCCCTTTTCTCCCCTCTAGAGGGAGCCACCTCTCCACTGTGTTTCCTTATAGACTCTTTACAGACTCCATTTCCCATGACCCCTCTCTCGCCCCGTTCGTCACCTCTCACCTTTAGCCCCTGTCACTTCCTGTATAAATAGAGCTTCCATCCAGTACTTCTTTGCGAAGTCATAACTTGCCCCGGCCGTTATTTCTGAGCGTTTCCCTAGTCTAGTTTTCCCCGTTGTCGACCCCTCGTAGTTTCCTGGTTTCCTGATCGTTCTCCGCCCGCCTATCGACCCCCCGCTTCGTCTTCTGGATTATCCCCTCTGATCGCTGCCAGCCCACGGACCCGTTCGCTCGGACACTACTATTCTGTTGGATTTACTGTCTTGCTCCCGTTCGCCCCTGTCTGACCTCCCGCCTGCCTGACTATGAGTATGTATTCTAATAAAAGTATGCATATGGATCCGCACGTCTCCTGTCTCGTCTCTGGGGCTATCGTCACAGTTTCATTCTTTCGGAAAAGCAATGAGAGCAGCTTATTTTTTTTCCACTGACATACAATGGATTGAAGTCCCTCACATGTTTGGGTAATTTGGTAATGCCTCCAGCTGTGTTTAGCTCCTTTTAAGTAATATAAGCCAGTTTAAATCCATTGTCATACAGCACCTATTAAGTGTCACTGCATTCATTATAGACACTTCTTACAAATTTACATTGCTGACCCCATTCTATAGTTAAAACCTTTTGACATGATCTTAGTTGGGAGTAAAAGAAGTTTTTTACCATAGCTGAGGAACACCAGTCTCTGCAGATTCTGGTTCAGGAGGTGGTTCTTTAGTGTAAATGTTACATTAACCACTGGTTTTTGGGTATCATAACTGGTCTTTATGTAACAAAGTCCATCTTCTGTCTGGTTGTGGAGCTCCAGGTGATAGCTGAGGTTCTGGTTGTGTTACCCCAGCCAGATCACCTCAGGTTTGGGGAAACCCTCCGTCTCGAACTGCACTGTCACAGTAGTGGAGTTCACATGAATGTTGAACCTGGGCTCTGAATAAAGGGCTGAAAAACACACACATTCAGAAAGTGAGTAAATACAGTAGCAAATAACATGCAATGATGGCATTCTACACAAATCTGTGCCGAATAAGCTGTCTATGTTGGATACTGTATTATTTTGTGAGCTAGATACAGATATTTGTGTGGAAGATATTATATATTCTGCCTATAAAATACCTCCATAGTCCAGTTCTATCTGTGCATTTCCTGTCCCTTTAGCATTGCTCACTTGACACAGGTACCGGCCTGCATCCTTTGGTCCAACTGGATTTATTCTTAGAGAGGCATTTCCTTTACCAAGCTCTGAAATGTACAATTTGGTTCGATTGTGGTATTCTGGACTCTGTCTGTCCAAATTGTCCTGTTGATAATAGTAACTGTGGACGACTTGTGAGTCCTCCTGACGTTGCCAGGTAACCACCAGACTGGACAGGTCAGGATCAGGTGTGAACTCACAGCCCAGTACAGCTGGACGACCACGCACTGCCACTATCCTCCTTTCAGAAACACCCACCCTGAAAGAGGCTATAAAAATGTGATCAAACAGTTACATAGATGTTCATGAACAAGTTTTTTTTAATTCAAACACACACATCATTTTTCATCATATTAAAATAAAAAAGACGTTTGTCATAGAGACATGAAAATTTGAAACATTCTTGTAAATATGTTTTGCTCCACCGAAAAAAAATGTCAGTCGTGTAGCCTGCCCGGTAATTAATCGTTTATTATCGCTACTTCTTTCAGTTTAGTCAGAGTAGCACCCTCTGTACTTCACATTAAATTTCCACAGTTTACGACTATACGACTTTATAATTTGTAGAAGATAAATATGGGAATATATCCAAGTCTATTTGGTTAACAGACACTGAAAAGACCCATCTTACTCAGTCTCCCCTAACAAAAGAACACGTGGTGAATGTGTTGCGTTAAGACCCTAATACCCTCCACATTAAAAATAAAAACGTAAGTGATTTTAATAATTATATTAAATGCATCATATAAATTATACAAACAATATTTCAATCTCAGATAGTTTTTTTTTGCAAAAAAAAAAAAAAAGAAAGAAAGAAAGAAAATAATGAATAAAGAATGAATAAAGAAAATAGAATCAGGAGCTTCTGATATAAAAAGCTTGTGTCACCTTACCAACACTGATGATCCATACGCAACACAACGAAACATCTCTGAGATTCAGAAACATGAGTGGACAAAGTTTTTAGCTACAGTGGAAAGTGGGTATGCCAATAAGGCAACTGTTTGGGATGTGATAGTCTTGCAAGAAGTTCGCCACCCTCATTACCAAGCAAAACGTGATCAGCGATTGGTCAGTGTGCGGCTGTTATTTGATTGGCTTGTGTACAGCGGGTAATTTTTAGGTCTAAAAGCACACAAGCCTGTTTACATAAATTAGCACGGACAACCGCTCAGTGCTCATTCACATTGCTTCCATTTGTTGGCAACGTGTGGGGTAGCGTGTCACATCCAGGTCCTTCTAACCACTCACACCCCATGCTGTTTGTACTTTCACTTTCATCTACTTAAGCCCCGAGTTTCCGAGTTGGGGGCGTATCAGTGAAAAAACGTGCAGATGCAATGGACGCAGCCAAAAACAATAGATATGCAGCCTCTGTATTGACGGTACATTTGTTGAAATGAATAAAATTATTATTATTTTTTTTTTGTAATGTACTTTATGTAAAATTAATTAACGCTAAAAACGCTGGCCTGCGACTGTGAGTATGCGATACTATACCTTCTGTTTAATTCTTCATAAAAGTATTTAATCTATATAGAATTTATCATTTGAAAGCACGACTGCAATAATAAATCAGAGGGGGGAAACAGAATAGGCTACATTTGCAATCTGCTGAATAATGCAAATTGGTTAAAAAACAATAATAATAATAATGAATGAATGAATGAGCAGCAAATCAGAATATTAAAATGATTTTCAAAGGATCATGTGACTGGAGTTATGATGCTGAAAGTTGCTGAAAATAAAATGTCTTTTATTTTAAAATATGTTAGCGATTGATACATGAACTGCAGATCTACAGATACAATGGATAGACAAGGGCCGCTTGAAACGAGCGGCGGTCGTGTTGCTGTAACCAATTCGTCTGAGTGAGGAGTTAGATGTCAACAGGAAGAAGAAACTGTTCGTCAAAGGAAGCAGCAGTTTATTAAAGAAAAAGTGGGACACAGATAACAAAGGTCGACATTACTATTATATTCAGAAATCAATTCATGTCAAGGCGTTTAAAGGAAAATGCAGAAGAGAAGAAGTGATTTTGTCAAGAATAAGAGTTGGACATACTGGTTCAAGATCAACCCTGTTTTTAATTGGAAAATGCATATCAGATAAGTGTGACGAATGTAATGTTCCAGAAAATGTGGAGGATATTATTTTGAGGTGTAAAAAAATATAATACAGAAAGGAGAATCTTGCAAGATAGGATATATGAACTGGAACAAGAATGGAGCTTGAAGGGGAATTTGGGAGCAGATGAGAACATGTGGGATTGTAGTAAGTCTATTTTTCATTTTCTTAAAGATGCAGGGTTAGAGCACAGAATATAGGAGTTTATATATATAACTGTTAAATACATGAAGCCATGACGTTGCATATCCCGGTACAGTAGGTGGCGGTATGCACCTGATCAAACTGGTTTGCGATCCGTCATAACTTCAGAGAGAAGCAGCAGTTTACACGCGGAAGAATAGAAATGGTGTCAACAAGTAAGACTGCCGTATATTTTATGAGTATTTCAAAGGTTTTGGCAATGTCATCTACTACAGCTGTGTCTTACTAAACAAATGAGATTAAGTTACCCCCACACAGAGTCCTGAAAACAAAAAGCAGTCATTGTTGATAAAACTGCAAGTGATGCTTTGCTCGCGTGTCTGTGCAAATCAATAAGCTACATCTCAAAAACAAGACAATTTGGTGCTTTTTTGAACTGTGCGCTCCATATTGCGTTTTGAAAAATGTAATTCATTGCTGTTTGTATTTGTATGTAATATAAATGTCTGTCCTAATAATGTTCTCTGTAACTAGGTGAAGTGTTTTGTCTGTTGTTGGTCGCGATTTTGTGGGGAGGCACAAACCCATTCCTGAAAAAAGGCACAGTGGGCATTGAAGGAGTACAGAAGGACAACAAACTCCTCCAGTTTCTGTCTGAGATTAAATTCCTGTTTCTCAATATCAAGGTGTGTTTTTATAAAAATGTGCTTTTAATTTTAGTGTAATTATAATACATTTATCTCATTATTTTTTAATATAGTATTTGGTCCCATTCCTGCTGAACCAAAGTGGGTCATTAGTGTTTTACTTCACTCTTGCTTCTACAGGTAAGTTTTTTTTCTTCTTCACGTTTCTAGGTACTGTCTGTTCTTAGTAGCACAGTACCATGCTACTATTTTTACAGTATATATGAGAATGAAGCTGGATTCATTCTTATGCAGTATATATACTAAATATACTGTGCACAATATTCAAGTTTAATGTATGCGTGGAATATCTGGATGACCCATTACAAAAATAGCAGTATAATACAGAGAATACTGTAATACTATCCCACTGTGTGATGTACTAAACTGTATTGAACTAGGCTGCTAGAAGATGACGTTTTTGCACAAAGATTTGATGCAATATATATTTTATTTGGTCATGAATTGCAATGTGAAATGTCTTAGTATGTTAGAAATGCATTATTGTTGGATTTTGAAGTAGTGTTTGTTTCGTAGATCTGTCTTTAGCTGTGCCCATGGTAAACTCCCTCACATTTCTGTTCACGTTACTAATGGGTAAACTGCTTGGAGAAGAGTTTGGAGGAAAGAGTAAGTCACTTCTGTGCTCCTGACATTCCTCTCTCTATAGCTACACAAGTCTTTGACTCTCTGTGTCTCTGCTCATGTAGGAGCTGTGCTGGGTATGTTACTCATCATGTCTGGAGTGACTGTGTGCGTACTGAGTTCTGTCTCTGAGACGGACGGAGCAGGAGTCCGCAACACAAGTGACCATTAAAAAATGTCACTGGACTAGGAGGTGAAGGAGGACCATGGATCTACTTTATTCATTTGGTCACACCTTATATATCCATCTGTGCTGCTCCATTTTCAGTATGTGCTGTGAACTTGTGCTAAGAAGAGGTGATAGATGACTTTATATCTGTACTTGAACCATGTTGGTGAAATCCAAATGTTTTGCACTTTAACTGCAACTGTGGAAAGAGTAACTTTTAAGTATATTTATATTGTGGAAAATACAAAATACTTGTGTATATGGTATTAACTGAAATTTATATGGATTCGTATTAATAACGTGAAAGTGCCAGGTGTTTAAATACTTTTATTTTAAATGTCTTTTACATTCAGAGGTCTTATTTTGTTAAACAGAAGAAATAAAAAAATAAAAACATTTCTCAGTGAATCTTTGCATGCTTTAAGATCACTGTTTTCACAAAAACAAACTCCATATTCAGAGCATGTGTGTGGACTTGGAAGGTGTGTCTCTGTCTCCTCCATCATCTTCAGTCTGAAGAGGTCGCTCAACATCCCTGTCTGCCTGTTCCTCATGGGAACCCCCAGTCTAATACAAACAGACACACACAGAGCAACACAATGTGCTTAGATGGTTCATATTTACACACAACTTGCAATAACAGCTAAATATGTAAGTCTGCCACATCTAATTTCCACTGTCTGTAACAGCTCTGATACTGGATTATAAAAAGAATATATTAATAAAGATATCTAATTGCTTCACCCAGAAAAAAGATACAAAGCTGTCACATAGGCAGTTTCGTAAGGTATAAAAGCTAAAAGGTACATTTTTGTACCTCATTTACCCCTAAAAGCTACATTTGAATTACATATAAAGCGCAGTTTAGTACTTCAAAAGTACATATTAGTACATTTTGAAAGGAGTACCACAACAGTGACAGTTTCAGCATCATTTGCATATATGTTTAAATGCATTAAATATATTGCTTAAAATTCATAAACTGACAGGTTCTTCCTGTGTCATTTCACTTCGAGGGGAATCTTCAGAGACTTTGGGTAGTGAAGATGAAGAAGAAGATCTGGAATGCTGTGTGGGTGACTCCTAATTTTAAACGGGAAGAAAAATCTCAAATTATCAAGGCTTTTTACTGTACATAGATGGCAGGCCTGAGAAAAAAAACTGCACGATTTGATAGTATAACATATAATACTATAACCATTCTATATATACAGTTAAAGTCAAACGTTTACATACACTTGATTCTTAATACTGTGTTGTTACCTGAATAATCCAATGTTTTTTTGTTTACTGATAGTTGTTAATGAATCCCTTGTTTGTCCTGAACAGTTAAACTGCCCACTGTTCTTCAGAAAAATCCTTAAGGTCCCACAGATTCTTCGGTTTTTCTGCATTTTTGTGTAGTTGAACCATATGGTGAACTGTATGATTTTGAAATCCATCTTTTCACACTGAGGACAACTGAGGGACTCATGCATCTATTACAGAAGGTTCAAATGCTCACTGATGCTTCAGAAGGAAACACAACGCCATTAAGAGCTGAAAACTTTTGGCATTTAAAGACCAGGGTAAATTTAACTTATTTTGTTTTCTGGGAAACATGTAAGTATCTTCTGTAACTTCTGAAGGGCAGTACTGAATAAAAAAAAAAAAAAGATATTTAGGCAAAATAAGAAAAACATACACACTTCTTTCTGTTCAAAAGTTTTCACCCCCGCTCTTAATGCATTATTTTTCCTTCTGGAGCATCAGTGAGTGTTTGAACCGTCTGTAATAGCTGCATATGAGCCCCTCAGTTGTCCTTAGTGTGCAGAGATGGATCTCAAAATCATACAGTCATTGTGGTAAAGGGTTCAAACACACAAAAATGCTTGAAAAACCAAAGAATTTGTGAGACCTGAAAGATTTTTCCTAAAGAACAGCAGGCAGTTCAGGACAAACAAGGGACTCGTAAACAACTATCACTAAACAAAACAAAACAAAAAAAAACACAGCTGTGGATCATTCAGGTAACAACACAGTATAAAGAATCAAGTATATGTAAATGTTTAAAGGGGGTCATCGTTATTAATTCAACTATTATTTTCTCATGTGAACTATATGTAAACGTATTTTATGTGAAATATCTTATTCAAGTCAGTACTAAATATGAAATAACATGCATTTTAAAATAATTAACATTTTGCAGATTCTGCAATGTTTATGTAAACACTTGACTTCAACTGTACATGGACTTCATTCTGATTTAGTTCCATGTAAGCCTAAGAGAAACACAAATAAGACAGAAATGCTCAATTCATAGTGTCTTACAGCATCATGTTTGTTTGTATCATGCAGAGACTCTTTACTGGACGTGTATCCCTGCTGTGTTTCTCTCTGTGGAGCTGACGTGTCGTCCCATGTCTCTCCCTCAGACATTACAAACTCTTTCTCTCCGTTCTCACTGGAGAAATCAGCTGATGGCCTATGTAGTTCAGCTGAATCCCTCTTTGATACAACAAACAGTGAGTTATTTCATGATCGAGTCATTACTTTCAATTCATGTGTATTTCACACACTCACGTGATTTATGTTGGCTGTATCAAACTGATCCCTTTCAAGAAAATCCTCATCCTCCACAACTTCTGCTTCTCTCTGAAATTATAATTTTTTTTATAGAAGACGATATGAGATGAGATAAGATGACACAAAAGAAGAGGAGAGGTGTACCTGGTCAATGGGAAGCTCTACAGCTGTGTTTTCATCCTCTGCAACCTCCTCAGCTCCTCGAACCTCATCCCTCATCCTGCTCTGAGAGGCCTTAAACACACTGGGCTCATCTAACAAACAATAACACACAAGAAAGACTGCAACAGTTACAAAAAAAGTTACATTTTAGAAACAGCATGACGTATTATTTTTAAAGAAGGTATTCAGCATTTACCTATTGCTGTTCTAGGGGCAGGTCTGTTTGTGGGAGGGTTTCTGCGAACTCTCACTGGTCTGGCATAGAAAACAGAGTTCTCCTCTCTTTCTCCTCTTCTTCCTCTCCTCTTAACCATCTGAGGGGAGCTCTCTCGCTCCACCTCATCTCCTGTGGACTTCACACGCCTGCCTTCCCTCTGAAAGCAGATAGCATTTACACAAGATGCTTACAGGATGATTGTGATGTTCTGAATGAGCTGAAGGCTTTTTGTTTTTGGTTTAAAAAAAAGGGAAAGCAATGGATGCTAAGAAGTGGAAGAAAATGTATACATTTTATGGGTCTGACTTCCAGTCTCATCCAGCTATTTTTAGCTATACAAAACAGGTTGTTTTGTTGCTTGATATCGCATATTGGTGTATCTTACCATATTATTTGAATGTATTATCTTAATTACGAGCACACTGGTTTGTAGTGAAAACACTTTTACCATTTACGGCATGTTGTTTTTCTTCTCGTTATTTCCTTATAGCTTACTTCCGTGTTAAAGAACACATTGGATAAACAAGTAGAAAAATAAAAATGATAAGTATTTGGTTTTTACCTCAGGTGAATTCATTAGGGTGGAGTCACTGTGGCTGTCCTGGGGAAACATCTTTCTACTCTGAGTTGGATCGTCATGAGAAAATAATAAGGAACTTTAATAGAAAAAATAGTCTCATGAAAATGTATTGGTCTGACATATTAAAAATAAATATACAGTGAAGTCTATAAGTCTGACACCACATTAAAAATCTAATTTAGACCTGTAAATTAAATTTTGGCCTAAAATTTTTACTCTAATAACTTTTTAATGATTTGTGAAGTTTTTATTTACTAAATTATTAACAGTCTCAGATGTATTTTCAACTCCACTGTATATTAATTGTAAATAGTACCTCAATTCTTCTCTGTAATCCTCTGTTTCCTGCATAATGTCTACAGTTAAGACAGACAGATCCTGTTTAACATGGTTTTACTTAAACACTTACACTACCATCCAAATGTTTGTGGTCTGTAAGATTTTTTTTAAGAAGTTTTGTCTGAAAGAAGTCTTTTATACTCACCAAGGTTGCATATGCTACACAGTAGAATGGTAATATTACAAAATATTATTACAATTCAAATAAACTCTTTATGTTTGAATATATTATAAAATGTCATTTATTCCTGTGATGGCAAAGCTGAATTTTCAACAGCATTTACTCTAGTCTTCAATGTCAAATGTTCCTTCAATAATCATTCTAATATGCTGATTTGGTGCTCAAGAAATACTTATTCTTATTATTAATGTTAAAAATGGTTGTGCTGCTTAATATTTTTAAGAAAACTTTGATATTTTTTTTTCAGGATTCTTTAATGAATAGACAGTTCAAAAGAAATTCCAGTTAAAATAGTCCATTTTAATGCATTCTTGTAATAAATAATTTCTTTTAAAAAAAAAAGACCCCAAACTTTTGAATGATATGTGCATAAGAAATACATTACTGTCTTTCTCAATTATCCACCGTCGTCACCTGTCCGCACTGTTGCCTGTTGCTTTGTTCAGCATTATCTCCACATATGGGAGTTTCTTGAACCTCTCTGTTCCCACAGCTACATAGCTTTGCCCACTCTCCAGCTCCTCTGTGGAGGTCACTGTGAAGCCTTCCAGAGTACAAAGCCTGAAAGGTGAAATGATTTAAACCATGTATGAGGATATGCCATGCCATAAGTTCATTATAAAACAAACAGTATGTGTGACCGAATACCTGCGTACGGCTCCTGTTCGAAGCATGGCTTTTTCAGAAATGAGGCTCAGGATCTGCTCTAGATTTTTCAGCATGTGGTGAGGAATGATCAGACGCATGGCAGGACTGAGAATGTCTCCATTCCTAAATACACTATGTGAATGTAAAAAGAAGAATGAAGAATAAGTTTGGATCTCTTGTGAAAGCATAATAAAAACTGTTTTAACAGAGTAAAAAATGTGAATGTCCGAGTTCTCACTATATGATGCAGGGCAGAATAATGGCCTTCCTCCATTTTGCAGACACATTAGGCCTGACAAGTGCTTTAGCCTGTGAAAAGAGTTATATATTATTAATTGTATAATTCATTGCAATTATACACTACCAGTCAAAAGTTTCATGTTTTTTTAAAGAACTCTTTCTGCTCACCAATCCTGCATTTATTTGGTCCAAATTATAGCAAAAACAGTACTATTTTAAACTATTTTTACTATTTAAAATAACTGTTTTTGTTTTAATGTAATTTATTCCTGTGATTTCAAAGCTGAATTTATAGCATCATTATTACAGTCACATGATTCTTCAGAAATCACTGGAATATTCTGATTTCTGCTCAAAAACATTTATTATTATTATGTTGGAAACAGCTGAGTAGAATGTTTTCAGCTTTCTTTGATAAATAGAAAGTTCAGAAGTGAACAGAATTTTTTTTGTAACACTATAAATGTCTTTATCATTACTTTTGATCAATCTAAAGCATCTTTGCTAAATAAAAGTATTAATTTCTATAGTGTATAATATTACGAAAGCTTTTTATTTTAGATACATGCTGATCTTTCTAATCATCCAAGAATCTTTAAAATGTTTTAAATATTGATAATAATAATAATAGTAATAATAAATGTTTCTTGAACACCAAATCAGCATATTAGAATTATTTCTGAAGGATCATGTGACACTGAAGACTGGAGTAATGATGCTGAAAATGTAGCTTTGATCACAAGAATAAATTACATTTGAAAATATATTTAAATAGAAAACAGTTATTTTAAATAGTCAAAATTTGACTGCTTTTATTGTACTTTGGATCAAATAAATGCAGGCCTGATGAGCCAAAGAGACTACTTAAAAAAACATAAAAATCTATATATGTATAGTTTATGTATTAATTATATCAATTACAATCAGAATACTTGATTCAGATTGGTCTGACACAGCATTTCTAAAGTCAAATGTTTTTGTATAATGAATTTGCCTTTTACAGAAGAAACTAATTTCCCACAAAACTCATGTCTCTCATATCACTTTGCGGCCTCTTTATGGTCACATAATAAAATAACTGGAAATTGATATTTCATGACAATTTATTTCTTTGGCAAGCAGCTGTGTAATAAGCTGGATAATGTGCAGCAAGTGATTTTCCATCAGCATAAATCAAAGATGCGGTGTGTGTTGACGCTGAGTCAGTGTCCCCTGCTCTCAAGGCTATTATCAACAGTGGTTTTAGCAGCTCTGTGTGCAGCATTAAGGGGTCAGGCACTTAAACATGCCCTAACAAGCTTTCTAATCTGAAAACACTAACAGCGTGTTTCCCCTGGCCTTCTATTGTTGGAAAGGACAATAACACCCGACTCCCTCGCCTCCTCTTCGTGACACACCAACAACCACAGCAACAAAAAACACAACATAACAAACAAGACACATTGAATATATATCGGATGATTTTTGATGCCTAAATGTACACTTTAGAATACCATGACTTAATAGGCAATTGCACAGATCTGTTCAACTGACTCAAATAGTAATAAGAATTGAACTCTCACATGTATACCTGGGCTGGTTCCACGGCTCTGCACAGTGGACCTTTCTTCAGTCCTGCAGTCAGATAACTAAACATATACAAGAAAGACAAGCAACAACATGATGCATCTTTCAGTCATTATCACAATATTAAGCCTGACCTTAACACCTTTTTTAAATTTAATTTTGTATAAGAAAGGATTTTAATTTAATGGCATTTACATTAAATAAAGGTAATGAACATAAAGAAAGGTTTTTAAAGTTTTTAAAATATAAAATATAAATACATACATACTGTTCAAAATATGAGCTGAGGGGAACTGACATTATACATCAACTAAAAACAACCCAAATGGAGACCAACTGCATTGTAGATGCCACAAATATTTTGATATACACTACCAGTTTTTGAACAGTAAGATTTTTAATGTTTTTTAAAGAAATCTCTTCTGCTCACCAAGAATTTTTAGCATCATTACTCCAGGCACATGATACTTCAGAAATCATTCTAATATTCTGATTTGCTGCTCAAAACATTTATTATTATTATTTTTTTATTATTATTTTGAAAACAGCTGGTTTATTTGATGAATAGAAAGTTCAGAAGAACAGCATTTATCTAAACTAGAAATCTTTTGTAACTTGTAAATGTCTTTATCAGCATTCTTGCTAAATAAAAGTATTAATTTTTAGAATTTATCACCCACCCTCCCCCCAAAAATGAATGGTATGGCTTTTGAATAGTATATGTTACAAAAGTTTTTTTTAATTTTAGATAAATGCAATTTTTTTTGTCTATTTTTTAAAGAATCCTGAAAAAAAGTACTTAACTGTTTTAAATATTAATGATAAATGATGAAAATTGATGATAATAATAATATTAATAAAAAATGTTTCTTGAACAGCAAATCAGCATATTAGAATGATTTCCAAAGGATCATGTGACACTGAAGACTGAAGTAATGATGCTGAAAATTTAGCTTTGATCACAGGAATAAATTACATTTTAAATATATATTAAAATGTATGTTATAAACAGAAAACTGTTATTGTAAATAGTAAAAATATTTCTAAATTTTACTGTTTTTGCTGTTTGGATCAAATAAATGCAGATTTGGTGAGCAAAAAAAAAAAACATTGAAAATCTTACTGTTCAAAAACTTTTGACTGTAGTGTATATTAGCTACTAATTATATATTTTCAGAGTTGAAGAAGTTTTCATCTTAATTTTACTTTTAATAATTTCATTTTTTTTAAATAAATCATTAGTACTACAACTTCATTTCATAATATTTATTTCATTTATCTGCCATTTCTCATTTTAATTTAGTTTTTAAAGTTAACATTTTTCATCTAATATGTTTTATTTATATTTTTCAATTTCTAGAAACAATTTTCAATTTTAATTTTAGCCAACAATAACAACACTGACTAATTAAAGGAATTTATTGGCTGTGGCTGAAGTGTCCAAACTTCACCACTGAGTCTCAGCATCTAGTTCAGATCATTAAACACTGATGGAAAGTATTATCATTTAGATAATTCTCATTCTGAATGAATTCACACTTACTCTAGTTTCTTAAAGCGCTCAAACCCTGCAGCCACATACTGAGCTCCTTGCTGTAGATCACCAAGGTCCTCGACCCGATGACCATAGCGTGGCGTATAGAGAGTCCGAACAGCTAACGGAGCTCCGATACTGAGCGTGATGTCATTAAGGAACGCATCCATGGTGGAGATTTGCCTCTGGTTTACCACAAATCTCCTCCCTGATCCAAAAAGATATTCATATAAAAACACATTAAAAACACACACAAAGTTTCATTTCAAACATGCATGTCTTTGTGCTGTGAAAGTAATGAAATAAAATACATGTTGCACATCACTGCAGTTATAATTATGTGTGCAACAAAACAACACACCAATTTTTTTTTTAAACCTGTTCTAACCTGAAAAGAAAGGGTCGCCATTTCTGTAGACTTTCACACTCTTGACTGGAGGCAGGTGACTAGTGACACCAGTGGATGCCATAATGACCCAAAATTAGCCACATTAACACACACCTGTAAAATAAACATAAACAGAGAGCAACTCCTACATAGGATAACTTGCTTACGCCATCAAAATTTAACCAAAAACCTGTTAACACTGTAAAACACCTCATTCACACCTTAAACACAAAATAAATCACACATTCATTCACTTACAGTTTAGAAAAGCATTCACATGCTGCAAATCCACACACTCAGAAAAATACTTACAGAGAAAGCTTGTTATCCAGCTGACCACCTGGAGAAAAACTCTTAAGTTCATCTGATCTGTTATTTGTGCTGATTATTTTTCAGTGTTTATTTCTAATATTCAAACACTGAGTGTGAGAGACTCAAACACCTCATCCAGACTCCCTCCCTCTCATACACACACTGGAGTGTTTCCTGGTTGCCATGGCAGCGTTGCTAACTATTGCGGCGGCCTTTGTGGGGTTTTACTATCAGCAACAACATAGAGACAGTGAGAGAGGGGAAGAGGGTTAGAGAGAGGGCAGCACACTTAAAATTATTAATTACATTATCTAGAAAATTTTACCTGTTTCCCAAGAACTAGGCTAATGAATCACTTTATTCTACTTAGATAACAGGTTGTGAAAAATCGGACCTTCAAAACGTAAATTTGAAGGTGTGCGTTTGAAAAGGTTGTTCGTGTCTCTAGTGAATTATGCCCCTTATCGTCACCCACAGACAGCAGAAACATTTAAACAGGGACGTAAAGAACCTCTCGAATAATAAAGAAGAAACTGACTCTTGTTTATCCTTTGCAATAAATATAAAACAGCAAAATTCTGTATGACATTGTTTAGTAAAAAGCTCTTATATACCAGCCCATATCCACCTTTTTCTTCCCGTCAGAGTGGGCGCGGCCATTTGTAAATTTTATGGGTCTGGCTTCCTGTCACATGCAGCTATTTTTAGCTGTACAAACAGCTTGTTTTGCTGCGTGATATTGCAAATTAGTGCGTCTTACAATATTTTTTTTATTGTATTATCCTTAATTACCCTGCTGAAAAAAACAGCTAAAACCATCTTAGGCTGGTTTAAGATGGAAGTAGTTGGTTTTAGTTTTGGTTTTAGCTGGTCTTCTCTTTTATTTTCCTATAGTGGCTAATGAACCGGAAGTAAGCCTATGGGCGTTAAAGAAAAAGGTGGATAGCAGCAAACAGCAACATTTAAGCTTGTTTTAATGTAATTGAGCAGGGATTCATGTAATTATAATTATTAGCTATATATTATTTTGGGTGCAATATTTTGACAAACTAAAGTTAATATGTGGTAATACGTACGAGCAGTATTAAGAAAGATATTAGCCTAATATTTCACCTACCTGACTGAAAATAAAAAGAAGATTCTTGCCCTGGAAATCCTGGTTCAGTTTGGCCAACCAAAATCCTTTTGTTCCTTAGACAGTTTTTTGCACTTTTCTGCATGATTTGTTATAACTTTTAGCAGTTTGTAGTACTCCAAATGTTTTTCCCTGTCCGACCGATTAGTTCAGCCCAAAACATGACAATAATTGACCATATTTAGCGGCAATAATCAGCAAAATATGCGAGTTTCGCTTGGTTCAGTGGCACTGTTTACATTCAATACCGCCAATTTGGCCAATTGATGACCCATTGTGAAAACACTACAGTGTAGTTCACATTTAGCGGCGATATAAAAAGTAAAAAAAAAAAAAAAAAAAAATCACACATCCGAAATTTGCTATATAGTTTATCGTTTTACATGCGTAGACTGCATAAAGTAAACATACTAGGTCATATCCATCCTTGCTAGACAAAAATATAGCTATAAATTTATAAACAATTTATATAATATGAATTATGCATATTAAATATAGGGTTAAAATGATGATTATACCTTCCACTTAAACTAAAAAATGTAAGTCATGGCATAATACTAATTATACATAACAGATTGTACATAGTAGCCTATATAATCTAGTTAGTGCCCTGGTGTGAAAGAAGGAAATGCAGGGAAAAAACTTAAAAGAAACCAGGCCACACCAAGAGGCCAGTTCTCATGTGGTTACAGTCCAAATATAATGTCAATAATTTAGTAGATATGTTACTATATTGACTGAACTGTAAGATTAAGTTTTGGGAGTCCTTGTGGTCCATGCTGAATTTGACAGTATTGGCTTTTTGTGATACAGATAAATGACTCTTTCTCCCATCTCCATCCCATGTCCATATTATATTTATTTTTTTAAATGCTTCTACAAAAATAAAAATCTTATTTAACACAATACTATTTATGGACTAAACAAGCTTATAAATAAATACAATTTACAACAATTCTCAATCATTCTGTGCTGTAAATGTTACAATAATACAGAAATAAAGAGAAAATATTTCTTTAAATGTTGGTCCACTTAAGAACTGGTCCAGCATCAGTGTGGGACATCCATTCTCTGTTTGAGGGTAAGATACTACAAAAAAAGCAGAGCAGAATTATTTTATAGACTAAAACACACATACATGGATATAAACATTAATGTTGAAAAAATTCTAAACTTTTCTCACTTTCTTTCTGCTACTGATGGCTTGCTGGATCCACAGCAGCTCCATGACTAAAGTGTTCCGATGCTGCTTCAGAGAGTCAGGAGTGTGTGCTGCGTCTTTAAAAACTGAATGCAAATTTGGTCCTGGCAAAACAAAACATGCAAGTGTTTCAAACAAGCCTGTCTGTTTTAAATCTCTGTTTCTTTTTTGTGTCAAAAAATCAGTTCTCAAAACACCTGTCTGAAATAAGCTGCTGTGGCCGACATCTGAATTCACAGCACTGCAAAGTGTAGATGAATCATCCATTAGGTTTTGTACAACCACATTCTCTCCTTTTTTGTCCACAATACCATCCACAGGTGTGGAAGTGTCTTTGCTGGCTGTTTCCGTAGCTTCGTCTCTCTCCGGTACCTGGATTTCAGACTGTGGGAGAGATTTCTCACTGCCCTCCTCTGTCTTCTGTTCCCTCTCCGAATCATCCAGAAGGTCATGGGATTGAAACCTGGAGCGTTCATACTGCAGTAGTAGGCTTTCCTATAGATTACATTATACACAGCATACACATTATACTATAATTTTGCTCATTTTGCTCAAGACATTATCTGGATATCTGAATATCAGATAAAGATTAGTTCACTTCTAGAATAAATATTTCCTGATAATTTACTCACCCTCATTACATAGCCATGTTGGAAAAGTTAGCAAAGTGAACGAGTGAAGACCCTTTACAAAAAAAGGCACAACAACAATGTCGGACGAATTTGAAGTTGGAGATGGAGTTTTTTTTTCACCTTACCCTACCTTTTTGAACTGACGAAGAACTAACCAGGTGTGACGTTTTTCAGCATGATTACATAATAATGCAATTTGGACCTTCAATATATGGAAAAATCCTGGAATGTTTTCCTCAAAAACCTTAATTTATTTTCAACTGAAGTAAGAAAGACAGAAAATTAAAGAAAATTTTCCGGAAATTATTATTCTGAAGTGAACTTTAAAAGTGATAATGAAACTTTAAGGCATACTTTCTACAAGTAACAAATAAACAGCTTATGATGTTTTGAGAAAAAAAATAATAAAATAGACAGCAGGACACATGGGCAATGACAAAGAGGCTCACTGTGTCAGTGAAGTGAGGTTTGGGAATGATGTTTCCTTTCCACTGCAGGTGATACAATCCTCCATCAATTTCTTGCACAATCTCTTCAAACTGAGTCTGAACCAAACTCAGACCTTTCCTCATCACATACCCATGACACTGAGCCTGGAGAGGACAGAATATTAGCTTTACTTTCCTGATACTGCAACTAAACAATACCCCAGTCATGTTTAGTTATAAAGCACTTCTAAAGTAAATCAAAGATTGGAAGGCTTAAAAGCAAATTTCACAGCAGTCTGTTAAAGTAACAAGAAAAAAAAAATTTGATTAAAAAACAGGACTAAAAATCAGAATATATATATATATATATATATATATATATATATATTCAAATAACTTAGTGACTGTAAACAAATACAAACTGTCAACTTGCCCAGGTAACGTAACGTAAAGGGCAAAGTAAGTTACATATCAAATATTAAAAAAACATACACGCACACTTGAAGATCTTTAATGATGATAATAATAAATTAATACCTGAAATCGCGATAATGTCTGAATCCATTTCTGTTCGTTCATAGCGCCGCTCTGTTTGAACTGCTCACTGTGTATATTTCTTCCCCTGTTGATGAACCGCGAAACAAACTGACCTGCAGCTCCGTACCGCCACCCGCTGTTTGGAAGAGGCTTTAAAGGAGAAGTTCACTTCCAGAATTAAAACTTCCTCATAATTTACTCACCCCCAAGGCATCCAAGATGCTCACGTCTTTCTTTCTTCAGTATAATAGGTTTTTGAGGAAAACATTCCAGGATTGTTCTCCATATAGTGGACTTAAATGGGGATCAACAAGTTGAAGGTCCAAAATGCAGTTTTAATGCATCTTCAAAGGGCTCTACACAATCCCAGATGAGGATTCACTAGAAAAGACCCTATTCTTCGGCTGGGATCATGTAATCTTTTTGAAGCTGCATTGAAACTGCAATTTGGACCTACCATTGGCCGCCATTGAAATCCACTATATCTATATACTATATATATAGTCTCAATTCCAGTCCTTGCACATTTAAAGTCACACCAGAGGTGTTCAGCAGGGATTAGAACTTGGCTTATGCAGACCAGTCAAGTTCTTCCACACTGACTGAATCGAACATTTCTCTATGAACCTTGCTTTATACACAGAGGCATTGTCATGTTAGAATAAAAAAGGGTCCTGTCAAAACTTTTGCTATAAAATTAGAAAGACACAATTCCCTAGATTAGAATATATGCTTAAACATTAAGATTAGTACTCATGGAAATTACTAAAGTAGTCAAACTGTTCATTAGAAGGGGGTGTCCCAATACTTTTGGCAATATAGTGTATATGTTTTAATATATTGATTAAAATATTAGGCTTTTTATTTAGTGTGATCTTCTTACAGCACATTTTGGTGAAAACGGAGGTCATGATAATACATTTCTCCAACTTCTGTAAATTTTATTCAACAAACTGTTATGTCCCATAATTGCACAAAAAGTCCAAAGTCAAAGAGATCAATTTGTTGCATTAAGTTTTATTACTTAAAGCACGCAAATATAAAATAGTTCAAATGCATTGTTGAACAAAACAAGACATGGACAAAACGCAAAGCATACAAATATTTTCTTAATGAAATATTTGAAATTCACAGAAAGAATACAAATGTCATTTTTTAAATGATTCTTTCATTGCTTCAGACTCAGGCAGTGAGGGAAGAGAAAACAGCCTGTACATGCAGAGGCAGAATCAGATCCTGCCATGAATCAATGTGATATCAATCTGAAACAGTCCTCCCCTCAAGGCAACAGTACTGATTCTCTCTTGAAATAGTTGGAGGTAGGCGTAGCGGAGGTCGGCTGTAAAGTGATATTACTGCATCATGAAGTATAAAAATCAAACTGCTGTAGATCTGCATTTGCGTTTCCTTAAACCTGTCCATATGTTGTGCTGATGATTTATCACTGAATCTGGTGTAAAATGGGAAGACTGGCTTTTATAGAGATGTCAGTGAGGCTGTACTATAAATTATGTTTTTTGCAGTAGTTTTGTCCTACATCCACTGTAGCTTGTCAGAACCTACTGGCCTGTATTTGATGTTACCATACTCTGTTCTTTTGTGCTTTGGGGTAGAGACTGCAAATCTACAAAATTTAACTACAATCTTGTGCTCCAAGAAATAGAGGAGTTCTAGAGCCAACTCATCTGTAATTCAAAAATTACCCAAATATCTACTTTTTAGAACCTGAAATTTGAATGCCATTATGTTTTCACTTTAGTTTATACAAAGATAACTCACAAATACTGTACATTTCCATCAGTGCCGTCAAGAATAACAAACAACTTCTATCGAAACTGTTCCTACTTTAAATAGCTATTTAAAACTCTAGTTTACAAACAAGGTATATAACATATTATTTTAAATAAGTGTATGTCTATTTTAATGTACAAACATCTACAGTTTGCAGAGTCCTTACGGTAAAACAATCAATGTAATCTAGATACGGAGAAGAGGCACTAAGATTGATCTCAAACAGTCCTGAGTGAGTTTATAGCTACTCCACAGCCATTTACAACATCATTCCAGAGAACACTGATGAACTACAAAATAAACAAAAAAATCTGTTGTGTATGTGCTGATTGACTGATAATGTAAATGTTTATCTTCTCATTCATTCTGACATTGTTGATTCTAGATCAAACTGAGTCAGCAATCCCTACAGTAAGAACAAATATTATTTATTTAAATAAACCACTGCAACAAAAGGGGTGCATTTTTAGCTTTCAGGCTCAAAATATCAAAATATCAAAGAAGTGCCATTTCTGCTGTTGAATTTCGCTCGAATGGAGAATGTGCTTTGATGCTGTTGCCGTAAGTTAGCATTACATTAGACATATCAAGATGATGGGTCTTCATTAACTTGCAGTTGAGTTGTAGCCATGGCAACTTGGGCTTTGTTCGGCACAGTGATTTGATGGTCAGCTGGGTTTGGTTTTTCCATTTCAGGTGCTGGAGGTCTTGGGTAAGTCTTGATTTTCTGCCAGGTGGAGTTTCTGTCTGGATAAACTGAATTAAGGAGATATGCACTGCTAATGTACATCTACTGTACAAGCTCTGGAGCTCCTGTTACATATAAAAATGCTGACGTCAGCATTCTTCAAACATGCATACTGGAATTATCCATCCATTAGGCTTCCATTAGCACACAACTGATCTTAGAATGATCTCAGCTAAGATGTTTGGAGAAACATAACCCCTGCTTTTACTGAAACTAAGACTAAATGCTTAGCTGAGAGCAGTGAGTGTAACAAACCCTTTCTGGATAAACAGAAATCCTGGGAAAACACCATGTACCATTTTCACAAAACATTTACTTGACCAGAATTGATTAAGCTAAAAATATATCATATTTATATATATATATTATATATATATACATATATAGCTTAAAGTCAATAAACAGTGTATTTTATTAGCATAAATTGGAACTTAATTTGTTTTTGTTAACATCTTAAAGGGGTAGTTCACCAAAAAATGAAAATTCTGTCATTAATTACTCACCCTCATGTAGTGCTGTCAAACGATTAAATCGCAATTAATCGCATCCAAAATAAAAGTTTATGTTTACATAATATATATTTGTGTACTGTGTATATTTATTATGTATACATAAATACAAACACATGCATGTATATATTAAGGAAAAATATTTTAGATTTATATATAAAATATATATATTTATTTATAATTTAAATTGTATACAGGTATAAATATATATACATATAAATATTTAGTTTTAATATATACATGTATGTGTGTGTATTTATATGTACATAATAAATATACAAAGTAAACACACATATAGTATGTAAACATAAACTTTTATTTTGGATGCGATTAATCGCGATTAATCGTTTGACAGCCCTACCCTCATGTCGTTCCAAACCCAAAAGACCTTTGTTTAGCTTCTGAACACAAATTAAGATATTTTTGATGAAATCCCAGACCAATAAACGTAGAAAAGACATTGGTAAAACAGTCTATGTGACATCGAAAATATCTTAATTTGTGATCCTGAAGATGAAGGTCTTATGGGTTTGGAACGACATGAAGGTGAGTGATTAATGACAGAATTTTCATTTTTGGGTGAACTATCCAACTAACTGGGGATTAATGTCAAATGTAAATTAAAATGCCATATTTAAACACATACAAATATGGAAGGATACATTGAGCTGCTCAATTCCTCCAGCTAAGAGGAGGAAACAAAACACAGATGCATTAAAAAAAAATCCATATAATCGCTGCTGCTTTAAAAAAAGACCAATCTATAACTGCTGAGCTGACCGAATCAGTATAAAAACAGACTTCAAACAATAGGTTATTTTGGAATCAAGCCTGAATGTTAACAAAGACTGAGCTGATTTGTCTTGTACAGGCTGTCCTTTTTCAAAAATGACAAACTACACTGCATAAATGCTTTTCCTTACACCATGCCCAGTATAGTAATTTAATATATCCTAAATTGTTTTTTTAATATATATTCTAAATTGTAAGTTTTTATTTTTTAATAAATGCATGTTAGGAAAAACCTATCACGATAATTAATGCTGATTAAAAAAATAATCAAAAGAGAATCAATAATGGGAATAATAGAAAAAAAAGAGATTGAAATGCATTATGAACAATGCTGAGGGGGGTGTGCTTAGTTGTCATAAAATTACTGTCACAATGCAAAAGTTTTAATGATCCTAAAATAAGCTTTATGAAAAAATGGGGTAAAACATTACCTTTCTTAAAAGATTAGATCACCAAAAAAAAGTAAATTGAGTCATTAATTACTGACCCTTATGTCGTTCCAAACTTGTAAGACATTAGTTCATCTTTGGAACACAAATTAAGATATTTTTGATAAAATCCGAGAGCTTTCTGTTAGACAGCAACGCAACTACCACGTTTAAGACTTAGATAAGTAGTAAGGGCATTGTTAAATTAATAAAATAAAGTTGGTATTTTTATTTTCATTGTGCACAAAAAGTATTCTTATTGCTTTGTGAAATTAAGGTTGAACCACTGATGTCACATGGACTATTTTACAGATGTCCTTACTACCTTTCTGGGCCTTAAATTGATGTCTATGCAGGGTCAGAAAGCTCTTGGATTTCATTAAAAATATCTTAATTTGTGTTTTGAAATTGAACGAAGGTCTTACGACTTTGGGTTGGAACGACATGAAGGGAGTAATTAATTACAGAATTTTCATTTTTGGGTGAACCATTCCTATAAGATTCAACTACATACACTCTGTTATACTGTGAACCACCCATAATGAAATACACAAATGCACTCTCACACACTCTGATCCGCTGGGCTCTTGACCACATACCACCGAGCTGACAGCTAGAAGGGAAATACTATCAATAGTAACTGTCCAGCCCTTCACAGGCTGATGAAAGAATTCAGTCAGACAGCGACACTTGGATTTGGATGATAATACAAGATTCAGTCACAGGCCTGTATTCAGATACAGGGTATTATTGTGTCCAGTCCTTTAGTATCTGTGTGTGAGAGACACTCGGAGTGCTTAAATAGTGGAGAGAGAACAAGTAGACTGGTGTTTCATATCCATTAGATACAGATTCTACTAATGTGTGCGTGTCCACTGTAATGAACAAATATAAACTGGTGGGAAAATGAATGTCTGTAGGTTAAGGTTCAGTAATTCCGATCTTTTCTGATTAAGATTTAAAAATTGAGATTTTTAAAAAGGTTCCAGGGTTGTTGTGATTGTTTGAGGGCTGCACAAATTGGCCAAAAATGCAGTAATTACACAGTTGATGTAAAAAGTTTACTTACACCTTGCAGAATCTGCAAAATTTGTACTACTTTACCAAAATAAGAGAGTTAATACAAAATTCATGTTATTTTTTAATTTAGTACTGACCTGAATAAGATATTTCACATTAAAGATGTTTACACATAGTCCACAAAAGAAAATAATAGTTGAATTTGTAAAAATTACCCTGTTCAAAAGTTGTTCATGAGTCTCTGTCTGCTTTTCAAATCCTTCAGGTCCCACAAATTCTTTAGATTTGTAGCATTTTTGTGTATTTGATCTAGGGCTGGCCCCTAATATTCGACTAACCGTTAGAGTACAGACTTTCTTGACCAAAATTTTATTAGTCGCAAAAAAAAAAACAACATCCACAGGAAGTGGCGAAGTCATGCAATCCGTGACGGACAGATCGTTAACAGCTGGTCTAAGTGGAACTATCGCTCACCTATCATTCATCAACCTCAAATATGGCTTAAAGTTTACACCCCCAGCTCCTTCTGGAGCATCAGTGTTTGAACCTTCTGTAATAGTTGCATAGGAATCCCTCAGTTGTATTCAGCACGAAAAGATAGATCTCAAAATCATACAGTCATTGTTGGAAAGGGCTCAAATACACAAAAATGCTGAAAAACTGAAAAGAATTTGTGGGATTAAAGGATTTTTCTGAAGAACAGCAGGCAGTTTAACTGTTCAGGAAAATGGGAATCATGAACAACTATCACTAAACAAAAATCACAGCTGTGGATCATTCAGTTAACAACACAGTATTAAGAATCAAGTGTATGTAAACTTTTTATAATTTTTATAAATTCAACTATTATTTTCTCTTTATGTAAAATAGCTTATTTAGGTCAGTACTAAATAAAAAAAACAACATACATTTTGTACAATCCCTCTTCTTTTGGTAAAATAAAAAAAAGTTTTATTAATTGTGCAACCCAACAAGAGATGCGTTATAAAAGCAGACTAAAAAACAACTTACATTGGAAAGCAAGTGTTCTAGATTGCGGTCTGAAGCATTTTTTCTCTGGTCTTCGGACAGCTCCTCCACATGACTATCCAGACTAAAATGCAGCCGGGCCAGACGTTCCTGCATCTCCCTCACATGCTCTAGTTGCTCGAAGGAACACACCTTACCTGCAAACACATGGAAAGTGAGAATTACCTAGATTTACTAGACTAAACAAATCTGATTCAACTCGCTTAAAGGAACACTCCACTTTTTTTTGAAAATATTCTCATTTTCCAACTCCCCTAGAGTTAAACAGATGAGTTTTACCATTTTTGAATCCATTCAGCCGACCTCCGGGTCTGCCGTTAACAATTTTAGCATAGCTTAGCATAAATTACAGTATCAGTTTAGACCATTAGCATCTCGTTCAAATATGACCAAAATTTTAGATATTTTTCCTATTTAAAACTTGTCTCTTCTGTAGTTACATCGTGTACAAAGACCGACAGAAAATGAAAACTTGCGGTTTTCCAGGCTGATATGGACAGGAACTATACTCTCATTCCGGCGTAATAATCAAGGAACTTTGCTGCCGTAACATAGGTGCAGCAGGCGCAATGATATTACGCAGCGCATAAATATAGTCCCCAGCTATTTTTCTATTACCCTAGTGGCTTAGAGCTGGTCATGTTGGAAGTTATCTAGCTGGGGACTATTTTCAGGTGCTGCATAATATCATTGTGCCTGCTGCACCCATGGTACGGCAGCAAAGTTCCCTGATTATTACGCCATAAAAAGAGTATAGTTTCTATCCATATCAGCCTGAAAAATCGCAACTTTTCATTTTCTGTCGGTCTTAATTCAATATGTAACTACAGAAGAGTCAAGTTTTAAATAGGAAAAATATCTAAAATATTTGGTCATTTTTGAACGAGATGCTAATTGTCTAATCAGATTCAATGATTTATGCTAAGCTATGCTAAGTGCTACCGGCAGACCCGGAGATCGGCTGAATGGATTCAAAAACTGTAAATCTCATCTGTTTAACTCTAGGGGAGTTGGAAAATGAGCCTATTTTCAAAAAAAAGTGGAGTGTTCCTTTAAGAATTAGATGGTGTAAAGGTGCCACCCTTACACACCTTTGCATTCCTTGAAGCTGTCTCACAGGTTAAGACTGCCAAACAATTCTAGTGGCAGGCCAAACTACTAAGGTTACTGAACAAAACCCTAGCACATACCGAAAGCCTGTAGTTTTCCAGAGTGAAAGTCATTGAGCAGGTTAAGCAGTCCTCCCTCCATCTCTCTTACATCAGAGACGTCGGTGAGGAATGAGTGCTGGAGTGGTGAGGAGGATTGGGATACGCGGCTGGGTCCGGCAGGCTGAGGAGCTCTGGGTTTCTCTCTGTGAGGCCTACAAATGGAACCAGAATCAATGTTGGACATTATTATGTGGCACAATTTGGAAATATAATCGATAGTCAAACCAATGTAGCATCTATGATCCACACAAACCTTGTGTTTTTAGGGGGAACCACAGGAACGGCAAGGGCTTCTTTAGACGGACCCATTGCCCCCACCGATCTCTTGTATTTGCCCCTGGGTTTGGGGGAGGGTGGCTGGGGTAAACCCAACGAGAATGTGGCGCTTTTACTCGCCGGGAGAACGGAGAGCTTTCGAGGGTTGATTGGTGGAGGAGGGGGCTGGGGAAGGGACACTTTGGGACTCCTTTTCTTCCTCTTGTCTTCCATGAAGGCAATGGCACTTTCTAAGGCACAGACAAAAGCTCTCAGCTCTGAGATGGATAAAACACAACATGAGCTGATCCTAAACTACACAGTGTGTAATTTCTTTCAAAACACACTGCATGAAATTGCAAAAATATTGTTATATGAAATAGTGTTACTCAAACACTGCTATTATTGTAACACAATCTACTTTAATCAGAAAAGTTTAGGCTCTTTCTGCTTTGGCTGTGGTGGGAAGGCAACCATAACATAACATAATAATAAGGGCTCCTACACAGACAGATTAAATAATGTATAATAATAAATTTATAAGTAATTTTCAGGCCTGATTGCACTCAAGTCAATGTCAGCTTTGTAGCGAACAGATTTCAATCATTATTAATATCTGACCTCGAGCTGCTAACAGATGGAATGGAAAATTCAATGTTTTGTGTGACTACAGGAAGCCATGTTAACAATATCAAGGATTTAACATGCTTAATGTAACTGGTAATTGTACTAAGACATGCCTTCCTCTTATTTTATTTAAAAAGGAGCTTAATTCAAACTTCACCAAACTTTATGGATAAAATAAGGTTTTCTGTCATTTTTATTTACTCTCCTGTTCTGTTTCTCACCCTGTGTAAAGAAATGCCACATTATCAAGCTGTGCTCCAGTGCTGAAATATTTTTAGATGCTTCAGATCTCTCTGGGACTCTCGGGTGCCTGCTGTCCATCCGCCAGGGATACAATGATATATGTCTGCCATCATTTTTTCAATAATAGTAGTAATTTTAATATATATGGGCCATTCTACCGAATTGGTCAAAGTCAGAGTTGGAAACATCTTGAAAAAAAGGTGCATCTTTCCACAAATTTTGAATGTATGCAAAATGTATAATATCCAAGGTACACAATTCTAGTAATTGTGCAGTTAATTCTCATATTGTATTTTCAGAAAGTTCTGGAATATTTGTCCTCTCCCCAAATTTGTCACTACCGAAACACAGTAATTTAATAAGGGTTATACTGACCTATTAAAGATTTTGCTTACGTCTTCCTTGTAAATATTTTTTCTACTTTATTAAAAAGTTTCCAGAGGTAAATCAATAATTATAATTTCAACAATATTTCAAGTGTGATTTATGAGATTTGTTATATTTTGAATCCAATCTTTCTTTGTAAAAGACAAAAAGTTGATCATACTGATTTCAAACTTAAGGTAAAACTAAAAATGTGTATAACTGTACTCAAATTTTATTTCCCCCAAATAAAGGATTATGTGTTCCCTTTTGTCACTACTGAAACAATGATGACATGTTTCAGTTGTGAGTGGTACAGTAGTGAAAATATTATGGGATAACACACACACACACACACACACAAAATTTGAGATACTTTTGAACATAGCTAGCCCATGGCACAGTTATGAACAGTTGTACACATAAAAACTAAATGTTCAGTAGTGATATTCTATGAAGTTACACACAGATTTTTCAGATTTTTGAGCCATTTACCTGAAAATGATGGGGCTATGAATGAGAGTGACACAAATATTTCCTGATCATAAATTTAGGGGTGTAATTAAAATCAGCCTCAGACAATGGACTAATACATACATTGTTTCGGTAGTGACATGAAAATTCAAGACACAATTTTTTAAATAGGTTTCTTAATTTAAAAAAGAAAATATAAAATAAATATATTTTTGAACTTCACCTTTTTAAAAACAAAAATTGAATAAAATGCAAAAATTATTTCAACATTTTAATAAGTTGAAATTTAGGGGTTAGGTTTCAAGACAGCCACCTCTTAATTGAAAGTATCCTGACATTTCTGAAAATCGAAACAAAAAAGCAATTTTTCGAATGAAAGCATTCAACTGTATGCCTATTATTTAAGTCCTTATATGTTGGGGAAAAACTATAAATTAATTTCCAAGTAAATGTTCCTGCCCACCCATAACTCTATATCAATGGTAGATGCATAAAAGCATTTTATATACCTGTATATAATAAATGAACATGTGAATCGTAGATATAATAGCCTCTCCTGTGAAAGATTGTTCATTTCCAATGGGCACTAAGCAATCCGGGTCAATCACGCTGCTTTCAGATAAATAATCAGCCTCAAAATCACAATTTTAATTAACGCACTTTATATACAAAATTAAATAACTGAACATTGCGTCTTGCATTATTATTTCATACTAGACTATTTATATTTTTTCTTTGCAGTTGTAGAATCTTAGAATCAGCGTATGATTTGATGTTTATCAACGCAAGATCTAATGCATTTTTCATTTGGCGAAGAGGGTTTTACATTGAATGGATGGGATTTGCACAGGATGCCCCATGAGGCGCGATGCGCATATCGTCGTATGGCTGAACAAACCGATTTACTTACCGGCTGGCGGACAAGGATGAGGCTCTTCGAGCGTTCCAACGTAAATTTAAGGCGCACGTGTTGATTTTTCCATTCCAATAATTCAAGATTTGTACGCGGTCCGTTTTAACAGCAGATGCCAAGTGCGTGCCGTTTCCAGTGTGAGCTCTCCTACTTCCCGACCGCGATTCTGCGACTAGTACTATGGTGAAGCTTGGTTATTAATATTAACAAGATACGCTTTTACTATTGGACGGCGTTAAAGAAGCGTCCCAATTATCGAATTAATATTCAACAGCCAAGCCTCAGCACTGGGTACGCTTCTAAGCAACGTCAAAATAACAGCATTAATATTCAATGAGCTGAACCTTCGCCATACTAGTCACAAAGACGCGAGCTGTGCTCCAGTTTTAAAGAACCTCACTAATTATTAAAACGTCTTCCACAAACTCGCTTTGTATACATCGGCTTTTAATAAGCCATTATGTACCACAAAACGTAATGGCTCTGTAAATATGTATTCATTATAGTCAACCGTTGACCGAATCTATACCCTTGTGACATGTTTGTCGCCATCTAGAGGCGGTTATGGTAAAGCGACAGACTAAATGATACACCCAAGAAATATTAAGATAATAAAATTAGTGCATACTTGCTTTTAAAATCTTTTTAGCGTCTATTTATAGTGTAGGTGGCGGGACGGTTCGGATTCTAGTGAGCATTTGATTGGACAGAAAGTTAGAGTGCAGGGTGATGTCATCAAATTCTTTGAGTTTTAAATGCTTATATTTTCTAAATACGAATTGTGTCATTGTTTAGAGCACACTAGCTTATAGATAACCTTAAGACTAATATATTCTTACTAAAAGACAAAAAAAACATCTTTTTGATTTCATGGGGACTTCAAAAGAAAGAAAACTTCAGAGAAGCAGACATAGTACAAAAATATGTTTCCTTTTTATTTCATGGCAAGTCAGAACATAAGACAGAAATGCACTTGTAGAAAAAATAAACAGCTCTCATGCATGTTTTCTGCTCATCTGTGATGACTGACAATAATTTATCCTTGTCTAACTCACTTTCTGATTGGAGGCACTGGCTGAATACGAATACGCTTTTCCCAGAACTATTCTGTCTCTGAGCAGTTTAAAAAAGGCATAATAATTACTGAATAATATTAGAGCTAATGATATTGTCTGATGCCATTTCTCTGAACACATCAGTGAATATAGCTGGTAGAATATCATTGCACCTTCCAGGATTATAAGAATGTTCAATATTCGAAGAGGTTTGTTGAAGAAAAACTGTTAAAAGAGAGGAAGAAAAAAAAGGGAACAGTGGTTACTGCAATATCATTGCCATGAGTTAATCCTTTGTAATAAAGCAAACATTTCCAATCAAATTTTTTCTGCAAAACACTTCCGGTTTTAAAGTTTGTCTACAGCGTATACTTACATAGAAACGATAATGCGAGACATCTGAGGGAACTGCTACGTTATAATGTCCCATGGCCTTATAAACATTTTTACTGTGTTTCACCAAAACTCCTTGTGGCCACATGTACTCTTCTGTCCATCTGTAAGAAAACAGAAAAAGAAAGATATTACACCTTATACATATAATGCATCATATATAATACATTAAATTAGGTAATATTTCTAGTTTTTTGGTAAAACAAAAATCATGCTTAAAAATGGCTTGGCTTCCAAATTCATTTAACATGCTATAAATAAATGTGTTGTTGTCGGCAACACCCAAGATCAAATAATCATGTTGAAACTTGCAACACAATGCCGGTATTCTTCTAAGGCTAGTCGGACATTAGACTGTGAACAAGAATTGAAATTTGGAATCATTCACCACCTCTGATACTTGCATTTTAGCACTAAAAATAATATTAACCAAAACCCAACAAAGACACAAACAAAAAACAAAACACAAAAACTTATGCCATTTCTTTGACCCCAGGTCAGACGTACATGTGTTGGAGGACGTTTGAGCAGAGGGAAGGGTCGACCTTTTGCCAGCAGCCCAAGTGAGCAGCAGCTTTGTGGAGCAGGTCGCAGTAGCGGGGAGGTAACAGGTGCCGCATCAGAATGACAGAAGTACTGACAGATACCAGGATGAACAGCTCACAGGACCAGCGTTTATCTACATATTGTGTGCTCTATACACACAGAGAAAAATTAAGAAAGAGTCATGTGCATGAATGTAAACAATTCACTCAAATATTCAGGTCTAAGACAAAATGTGCTGTGCCATCTATAACACAGTAGCACACAAATCTGTAATATATAAGAAATTGTGACAAATATCACAATGCTTATTTTTTTTAATATAAATTAAAGGGTTAGTTTACCCAACAATAAAAATTCTGTCATTAATTCTGTTGTTCCAAACCCGTAAGACCTTTGTTCATCTTTGGAACACAAATTAAGATATTTTGGATAAAATCTGAGAGCTTTCTAACACTGCACAGACAGTAACACAACTGACACAATCAAGGCCCAGAAAGATAGTAAGGACATCGTTAAAATAGTCCATGTGACATCAATGGTTCAAACTTAATTTTATGAAGCTACAAGACTGTTTGTGCGCAAAGAAAACAAAAATAACTTTATTCAACAATTTCTTCTCTTCTGTTTCACAAGAATATCACGACGTATGCGATAAATTGAACACATTGAATAAATGTAATAAAAAATTATAAATAAATATAGAACCACTGATGTCACATGAACTATTTTAACAATGTCCTTACTACCTCTCTGGGCCTTGAACGTGGTAGTTGCGTTGATGTCTATGCAGGATCAGAGCGCTTTCGGATCAAAAATATCTTAATTTGTATTCCGGGTCTTACAGGTTTGGAACAACATGAGGGTGAGTAATTAATGACAGAATTTGTATTTTTGGGTGAACTACCTTTATATATTAGGCAATGACATCTGATCAAAAGTGACCGCAAAATTATTTTAAATAAATGCTGTTCTTTTGAACTTTCAATTCATCAAAAAACAGTGATTTAATTCATTATGGATTCCATAAACATATGAAATAGCATAACTGTTAATACTGACTGAAAGAAATGTTTCATGAGCACCAAATCAGCATATTAGATTGATTTCTGAAGAAAAAGCAAAAATATTACTGACCACAAGCCTTTGAACAGTAGTGTATTATAAGCAATAAGTATCATAAGCAAATATAACTGCCATATTATTGAGGATTCACTGTTTTGTAGCAGCTTGTATAAAAAAAAATTATTGTCAAAGAACATGTTGACATGTTCACTTAAAGGGATAGTTCACCCGAAAATGACAATTCTGTCATTAATCACTCGCCTTCATGTCGTTCCAAACCTGTAAGACCTTCGTTCATCTTCAGAACACAAATTAAGACATTTTTGCTTAAATCAAAAATGGTGAGTAATTAAATGACAAAATTGTCATTTCTGGGTCAACTATGCAACAACATATAACATACAACAAACTATCACACAAACTCCATCCAAAAGAATTTCAACAAAAGCAATGACACTAAAACCAAAGATTTGCATTGAGGGCAGATAGAAAGCCATAACAATAATATCTGGAAAAATCATTTGCATGTGTTGGTTTAAACATCAAGAATGATTTTTGCCTAAAGCCAATCTCATCTGAATTTACCGACTCATTACACATGAATCACTTGTTCCCCATTAAACAAAACTGTTCTCTCAATTACGCCTAAAAGACCATCTGTTCATACACTCACCTTGACGAACCAAACTGGTACGAACGCTACATAGTAGGCGCTGAGCATGGAGCTAACCAACACCTCCTTCATCCTCCAGTTGAAGTCCATCTTCAGGTACTCCACTTCTTTGCGAATAAGGTCAGGAGAGAGACAGCAGGCATGGGTGGGCATTGGCTGAACACTGTACAGCTGACTCGTGTGCTGTTTCCATGTTTCCTTCAGGACAGACAGATAGTCCCGTGCCCCACGGCCCAAAGCAGCCCCGCTCACCTCTTTAGAACTCATGCTGCCTAATGGGGACATGGATCCAGCCCTCCGGAAGTCACAGCTGAGTCGGAAAAAAGGGATGTACATTCCAAACCTGAGGCGGAAATAAAGAGGAGGATGTTGAAATATTATAATACATTTCAATTAATTAAAAATATTTTAAAACAGATAGCTATGATTGTAAACACACTTCTGACTGTGCAATTTGTATTTATGTGCCAAGTTGCTACATTGCTTAGTAAACAACAATGTAAGCAACCTAACAATGCCTAGTAACAAGTTCAAACACGCTACCAACTAGTAATCACCAAGAACAATCTAACAGCAACTAGCAACAAGTCAGAACACCCTAGCAACAGCAAATTTCCAAAATACCTAGGGCCCTATGATTTTGCCAAATTTTGGATGAATAAGTCAAAAGTAGGTCAGTACACTTCTCTGTGACACTTCTCAGTCTCTGTGAATATTAAGCTGCAAAAAGGCTATTTAAATATGAATCTTGCATTTCTGCAAGTCTGTTTGAATGAAATGCGCAACGCACTTTTCATTCACTTCACACATACTGAAGCACATGTGACAAGTGCCGTCTCAATATACGAGTACATGAACACATAAATATAATCTCTAGAACTGAGAGACTCTGAGTCACTTCATGAGATTTTACTGTTTCTTTTAAGAAAAACTATTGTCATATCATATATAAACAGAAAGGCAAGGTTTTCACAGCAACCCGTCAAAATAAAAGTTTAGTTTAACTTGAAATTAACTAGAAATATATTACTCAATGTAATGATAGCACTGCTACTAGGGCTGGGGGAAAAAAAAGATTTTTCGATTAATTGTTTTTTAAAATGACGTCGATTCGATATAGACTCTCAAAAGCTGCAAATTTATCTTTTCCTGTATTTTATCAGCAAACATTTAAAACAAGATCTGATTAATGTGAATCTTATCATTGGTCTTCTCCACTAGATGTCACCCTCTTATTTACCTATATGCGTGATTTGCAATGCTCAAGTGAAATGCTATAGTAATACTACAAATCCACAGAAGCATTTGACATCATGCGTAAAGGCGCCATGATTTCCACAATTAATAAATTAATGTTGGATGTTTTGTTTACTACACATAATAAAGCACGGACGACATTTGTGGTGGTTTCAGCTTCTACCGTATCTCGATATATAACAATATAAACACACAATATCATCTCTAGCTGCACTGAGAGTCACTTCATTAGCATTTTACCGTTTAATTAAAAAAAACTACCATCATATCACATTCACAGCAGCTCCAAGTTCTTCTCTTCAAAATAAAAGTTTAGTTTAACATTGAACTGTGTCAGAAATATATGACTATTTAGCAGTCTTAAGACTTAATGTAACAACAATGCTACTGCTACTAATAAATCTTTATTTTTAAATAAGTAATCACATTTGTTTTCTTTTTTTTACAAAAACTTCTCTGTATTAAAACCATATTCACTGAATGTAATTAAAAAAAAAAAATAATAATTATTGAGAATTGAATCGAAAGCTTGCAAATCGAATCGGGACATCTGAATAGATACCCAGCCCCAACTACAACTACTAATAAAATGATTATTAAATCCAACAACACAGTATTTCAGAAAAAAAGAAAGAGACAAAATAACATTTTTTGTAATAAATTAACTAATTAATTAATTAGAGATGCTTTTGATTATTAAAATTTAAGAAATCTAGAAAATGTATGGAAAACAAAGGATTTGATAAAAATAAAACAGAATTTAACGTATTTTATAGAGCCTGTAATTTTTGTTAAATATTTAATAAATTGCTGTAAAACTGTTTCACAACAAACAAAGGTTTAATGATTTCTTTTAATTAGACATGCTTTTGAATCATATATTTTTATTTAATCATTAAAACAGACTCCAGAAAAACTGAAATGGAAAATATTAAATCCAGAAAAATTTGAATGGAAAATAAACTGAATTGTGGGGGAAAAAAAGCCCTAGAAACCAGCTAGAATAAATACCCTAGAAACCGGCTAGTAAACCATAGTAACATTTAGAAACCATTCAAAATATCACAAGGAACAGCTCAAATACCACTATCTATAGATCTGTCATTTCTTAATCATCCATCATTTATATATCTATTTATCTTTCTATAGATCTATGTATCTGTCTATAGATCTATTCATCAATCTATCCATCTATCTATCTATCAATCAGCATGTGTTTTAAAGTTTTGTAAAGCATCAACACTAAAAATAACATAACACACGTTATCATATTATCAGTATTATCATAAATTATGAGAGCAGTAATGGTGCAGTCACATTAGTAAAATTTCCAGTGCAAAAATGTACAGAATTCACAGCTCACACAGAAGTCACTTTCAAACCAACCAGTCTTCTCTTGGCCAACATGGCAAATTTGTGCAACCAACTTGAACCTGATGCAAAATCTGTGTTGGAAACCTTTCACCTTCCCAAGAAATTGAAGATCAAGTGGATTCCTATTGCAATTACTGGATTTCACCCAAGAAACGTCAAAAAACAATGGTAAATGTGACAGCTCCTGAAAACATTAGAATCAACCGCAGCGCATGTGTAGATTATTACTCACGGATAGCAGAGGAAGAGCAGGCTGAGAACGGAATACGTCTTGAAGAGATAAATAAGTGAACGACACAGGCTCCATCCTGCAAGAGTCAGGACGGCAAAACGAGCCGTCACCAGGAAGACAGAGTGCGGGAAGGACAACTTCCCATTTTGTGATGCCTTTGGAGTAAAGAAAGAAGAGGAAAAGAATGAAGAACAAACTTATTCATTTTTTAAAGCTATTAAAATGGCATGAAGCGCTAGGAGATAAGGCAGATTACCTCTTTTACAATGGCAGCAATTAGCCTGCGTGCCAGCACTATGATGGTGAACACCAACATATTATAATCAATGAGGTGGAAGTTCTGCAGAGACAAAAGAAATTCATTTTGTGGAAAAATTAATATTGAATGATTCTGTGGAGTTTAATTTAAGACTTAAGACATGTGACTCACCAGAGAGGTGTGTGAAGGTGGGTGCGACGGGGGGTACCACCACACTGTTTTGTAGATGTTGACGTAATGCACAAACAGAGCTGTGAGATGGCACACAAACAGGTGGAGCTCAAACAGGACGTTCTGGTCCACGGAGAGTTCTGGAATCTTACAGTGCTTCAGTGGCACCACCGTCTGAGTGGCCAACGGAGGGCTAGACATTCCTGTCCCGGATCCATTCCTGATGACCGAACAAACATCAACATGTTATTTTAAACATTGGAAGAGGGTGTAACCATAGCAACAGAACATTAGTTTATTATGTGTATTGTTATGCTCGAATGTGCTCTCACCTGGTTCGTGACCTCACACCTGTCACGGGTGAGCTGGTGGAGTGGTTACCGTTGCCAATGGAACCCGTTTCACTGCTCAGTGGAGAACGACAATACGTCGTCCTATTTGCTCCTCTTCTTCCTCCGGCCATTCCAGATCCTCTCTTCCACCTCTCAATTTTTTCACCCTTCTAGTTGGTTACACTATAGACACAAGAAAACAAATAACACTGTAAGACTGTGTTGTAACAAAAAAAATTTGATCTTATGTATACTAAATCACGGTTTATGGAGGTTTTGAATTAAATATGCTACTCTAAGATTTAAAGGAGACCTATTATGCCTCTTTTTACAGCATGTAATATAAGTCTCCCCAGAATGTGTCCCCAGAATGTGTCTGTGAAGTTTCAGCTCAAAATACCCCACAGATCATTTATTATATCATTTTGAGTGGAAGCAGAAACACCGTTTTTGTGCATGTCTCTTTAAATGAGCTGCTGCTCCCCACCCCCTTTTCCAGAAAAGGGCTGTGCCTTTACAGCTCGTAACTCAGATACTCTGCCAAAAAAAAACATGTTTGTTTTTGATTATCCTGTCTATCACACTGAAATTGTGTGTTTTAAATCATATTAGTTTAAACTTCTGATATACAAATTTCTGAGCGCACACATCCAAAGCACAAGCGCAGATTGCAGCTGTCTCATAGCATGCAAGTACTAAACTAAGTTCTCTTTCATGTCTTATTTGTGCTTAAACTGTCAAATACAGACAAGTTTATGTTAAGAACACACAGGAGTTACAAAAATAGTCGGTTATGCCTGTGAAGATAAACAGCTGGGAAAGAAATTGCATGTTTATATTAAATCTGTGTGGCAGCAGTGTAATATACAGTAAATAATTCAATAAATCCAGTGTTCTCTTGTCTTCTCTTAGGTTGGGACTCTAAATAGTGTTCTGTGCTCAGCTTTGCAGCCCATGACAGAACAGTTAGCATGCTTAGCTCGAACTTTTGCCATAGAGTTAGAACTGGTTACTGGGTTGTTCTTTTTTCACATTTTCTGCTTGGTAGAAGCACTGGGGACCCAAATATGACACTTAAACATGGAAAAAGTCAGATTTTCATGATATTTCACCTTTAATGATTTTGAAATGGAGTAAAAACAACAAGTTTTCTATTCTGTTTTCTATTTTAAAATGTAATTTATTAAAGTGATAAGAAAGCTGAATTTTCAGTCGTCTTTTTATGAAGCATTTCTTATTATCACTGAAAACAGCTGTGCTTTTTTGTTTAACAATTTTGTGGAAACTTTGATTTATGGATATTTAGAAAGTTCAAAGGAACAGCATTTATTTTAAAGTCTTTTGTAGCATTGTAAATGTCTTTACTATCACGTTTGATTAATGTAATTCATCCCTAATAAATAAACATACAAAAAAAAACTTTTGACTTTCATGACTATACTTAGTGTATGCTTCTGTTAGGATGTTTATTACCAGATATGATCAGATCTCCTCATTGTTTTATTATACAATACCACATTGGCAAAGTTCATAAGTTCTAAAATGGTTCTAACATCAATTCCTCTTTATGAATTATTTAATTCTTATGAGAAATACATCTTTTTTTTTTTTTTTTTTTTACTGTTAATCACAGGTTGTTCAGAAGTTCAGAATGTTTGCAATAGCTATTACCATACTTATCTTGCCATTTCTGCAGTATTATGGATGAATGCTGTCTGTGCACAGCATGCAAATTTTTTTAATTGATAGAATATGTGGACAACAAACTACATTCAACAAACTGAAAATGCAAAAAACTATTTTTTTTTTGCTTGGACATGATGTAGTAAACACTTATCTAATAAGAAAATATGATAATAGGTTTCTTAGTAGACTAATCCTGTCCAAAGAGATCTAGCGCATTAGGTACTGAAAGAATTCACATACCATGGTATCTTTTCATGGACACTAAACGTAAAAAATGCCACTGAACCGAACTGAGATTATTGCTGCTGACAATGGTCAATTATTGTCATGTTTTGGGCGTTACTAATCTGTCGACCTGGAAAAACATTTGAAGTACAGACTGCCAAAAGTTATAACAAATCAAAGAGAAGAGCAAAAAAAGGAACAAAAGACATTTGTGGTTGGCCAAACTGAAACAGGATTTCCAGGGCAAGAATCTTGACAATATTCATGTTTGTTCTTATCATTTCCAGTCAGGTAGGTGAAATATTAGGCAATTTGTTAAATTAATACTGCGTGTATGTATCTTTACCACCTATTAACTCTAGTTTGTCAAAATATTGCACTCTTTCCTGCTTACTAAGTCCTTCTCTATATGACTTAGAGAAGGACAACATATTCAGTAGTACATTAGCATGCAATACATGCTGTTGTTTACATCTAAGTATCGCCAATATGGCCACACATCCACTTAACTGAACAAATCCTGATGAAAGTGCAAACCTTTTACATGGAGGCGCAAAATGTAGTTTTACCAGGTCTGCAGAACAAACTCTACAGCCTGAGAAGAAAACATGGTGCAGATTGTTTTGGTGTAGACCCGTATGCTGCAATAAAGAAAATTGTTTGTTTTTAGATCCTGTGCAGTTCTAAGATTATGTTACTGTAAGTTACCAACACCACTGGTCTTGCACTGAATAAATGGTCTAATTGTATGTTTGTAAACTCTTCCTCAAATGCCTCATATAGTAACTGTAGGCTACTTTCACTTGTGCTTTGAGCTGACTTGAAGGATTGGATAGCTTTCTTATTAGATGCATTGTAAAGCCTTTTATAGTAGCAATAGTAAAACCAGTGAAAAGAGCTTATTGTCACAAGCTGTGCAGGCTCAGATACGCTTTACCTGGACTTTATATCTAACCTGGAGATGCCTAAACTGCCTTTTACACTTACCGAATCAAACTGGTTTCCACTTAGTCTAACATTATGTTTTGTCATTTTAGGACTCATTGTAAAACTCATGCAAACACAGTCAACCATAAAGAGCTCCATCAACACTGATCCCATACACAAGACACTGACAAAGACCCACATGCATGCAGCACAATTGGCTTGCCATTACACGTGCCACAAACGGGTCTTACTTTAGCAAGCCAAAACAATGCATTTGTGTTATGGTTTGTTTTTAAAGAATATTGTATCCTGCCTAAAATAAAGAATAATCGTTCCTGGCCGCTCTGGTGTTTGGTAGCCCTGCCTTTATTGATAGGCAACTTTTGCGGAAGCGTTGCTGTTAAACACGTAGGTTAAAAGACATCTAGTTTTTTAATTCTGAAACCAAATTGCCTTAAAATGCAACGCACATTTATCGAGCCTGGTTGTATCTTAACGAACACAGCAATAAATGCATACTCGAATTTAAGACTGCGGCCTAGCACTGTTGCATTTGCACATAATCTAACATCAAGAAATCACAAAATAAATGTCTCTTACCACTTTAGGCGACTGTGAGATTTAGGTTGGAACACACTCAATACTTAGACACAGAAAGAATTACTTGGGTTCGTAAATGGTTTGTTTAATTTCTGACAGTAAACGAGGAGAGCTCATTCTGTTGATGTTGTACCGCAGACGGACGCACGCGCATAGAGCAGGGGGGAGGAGGCAAGCGTGCGTGCTTGCGTGTTCTGTGTGTATGTGAGATCAAAGCATATCGTGGTTGCACTTCAGACAGGCACATACATTACACAGAACCGGTTTGGAAAGGATTATGCATGCACTGTTTTATGCACATTTATAGAACGTATTTTCTTGTATAAAACAGAATAGCTACTAGGCTAGTGCAAAAAACTATTGCCTGGTTTTAAAATATTTATTTTATTTAACTATTTCCATTCCACAAGTTGTATATTATTAATGAAGTCATTCATTTATTCAAATACTTAATCTGTCCTCATTTATATGCAAAACAATTAAATAAATCTCACTCCACACAAAACACTCACGTGTCAATCTCTTGTATTTACATATATTTTAAATATGCTTATAATAATTGTAGCTAAATTCCATACACAGACATACACCATAGTATATATATTTACAAGAAACAAATATTTTATTGAGCAAGAACACATTAAATTGATCAAAAGTCACTGTAAAGTCACTTTTTATATCATCCTACAACATTTACAAAACCTCAAATAAATTAAATAAAAAATTACATAAATGCAGTTCTTTTTGTTTCTTTTTTTTTTTTTTTTTTTTTTTTAGAAATTTCTGCTCATCAAAAAAAAAAAAAAAAAAAAATCCAGAAAACTATATTAAGCAAGCAGTTTTCAACATTAATAACTAGATGAAAAAGTTTGTCAAGACAAACTTTAGGCATGCAAGTGCTACTCCTATCTCTTTGAATAGGGAAACATCAAATTCTCCAAAACTGTTTACTAAGCTTACGATTAAATTTTATATTTGAAAACACAAATGAAATTTGACAACACCTGTCTCATAAAGCTCCTTTCTTATGTTTAAATATGTTAAAAAGGCTTATTTTTGATGCTACACCAGCCAATCCGCATGCAGTGACGTGATGACTTTACTAATCAACGACTGGCTCTTTAATTGCACTTTCTCTCATTCATAAGGCATCTCATGAAACAGATTATGGACAGACCTCTGAAGCAGCATAACGGTTTAATGATCTACAATCGAGTTTTGATGATAACTAAATAAATATTTACTATAATACTGTATTACTATAAAACTGAATTCTTGCTAAAAAAAACAAAAAAAACATCAAATGTGCAAAAAGTTAGTCAGAAATATACACGTGAATGAGATTTATGACTAATCACAGAACCGGCATTACTGACCAGATCCAAATATGGGCACAGCCCTAGTTACTAGGATGATTAGCACGATTAGCATGTCGTTAGCATGTTGCTAGTATGTATCTAGCATAATTAACATTTTGTTAGCATTTTTCTGGCATGATTAGCATTCTGCTATCATGTTTTTAGCATTCTTAGCATGTTGCTAACATGTTTTAAGATGATTGACATGTTACTAACATGTTGTTAGCATGATTAGCATGTTACTAGCATGTTGTTAGCTTGATGAACATGTTACTAGCATGTTTCTAGGATGATTCCCATAGCATGTCGTTAGCATGTTCTTAGCATATCTAAATAATTAACATTTTGTTAACATGTTTCTAGCATGATTAGTATGATGCAAAACAATCAAACAAATCTCCATTCAAAAATTAATATTTTATTGAGCAAGGACACTAGCATGTTTCTAGAATGATTCAAATGTTTTTGGCATGATTAGCATGTCGTTAACATGTTGCTAGCATGTACCTAGCATAATTAGCATTTTCTTAGCATGTTTCTAGCATGATTAGTATGTTGCAAAACAATCAAACAAACACATTTCTAAAATGTTTCTTGTAATAATTGTAGCTAAATTTCATATGCATACACCATTGTTAAAAAAGAAAGTAATATTTTATTGAGCAAGGACACATTAAAATTGATCAAAAGTGACTTTAAAGTCACTTTTTATAATATCATACAACATTTACAAAAACTCAAATAAATTAATGAAAAAATATAAAAAAATGTCAAATAAATTTCAAACATTTATTTATTTATTTTTTAACTATTCATTTAAAAAAATCTGGGGAAAAAACCATTAAGCAGTTTTCAGCATTAGTAATAACAAGCAATGCTTCTTAAACAAAAAAAACAGTGTATTAGAATAATTTCTGAAGGATCATGACTGGAGCAATGCTTTGCCATCACAGGAATAAATAACATTTTAAAATAGAAAACAGTTGTTTTATATTGTAATTATATTTCATAATATTACTATTTTTACTGTATTTGTGATCAGATAAATTCAGCATGGTGAGAATTAGAGACTTTAAAGCTATTTTTCCCTAAACATTAACAAAATAATAAGTTTGTGAATTATTCATGTTTTCTCATGGTCTTCTTATTGTGTTTATGATTCCCTGTGGCTTTTTCTGCCTTTATAATGCTGCTGTTTTCATTAAAAAAATTATAAATATCTCTTCACTTGTACCCTGATGTCTGTTGTTGTCCAAGAGGGCGGGTGTTGTTCGTCTGAATGATCGCTCGGCTGCCCAATCAGAGCGCAAACACCGATGCGCACGGGTGCGCGCCGGAAGAGCGCTGCAGCAGTAGCAGCAGCAGTAGCAGCAGCAGCACACGGGATCGAAATGGCGTAGCGCGCAGTCCAACGCCGCAGCAGCGCAGCGGGGCCAGGCTCAGCGAACATCTCCGAGCCTGGCCCGTCGTATTCCAACCGCCGAGTAAGATGGAGATGACTTTTAGTTCCAGTTCACTCGCTTCGAAACCAGCACGAGATCACCGGAGACGGTAAGTGCACGATAGTGTTGACATGTACTACAGCCGCTTGTCTTTGTCTAATCTTTGTGTTGCAGTTTCGCATTCCAGCACTTGCGTCACTCGGTAGATCATCATGCATTGTGCAGGAGTAAAGATGCACATTATTTGGTTGTGTATGAATATGCATTTTCATAGTTCTTTCAAGCACTTTGTCCTTTCCTTTTATAAGTGCTCTAGAACTAATAACCATATTGTTAAATGAGAATATAGATCTTAATGAAGCTGCTTTGTCTTATTCAAACAGTGCCCTTCATATGTCATATCAAGAAGAGAAAGGAACAGTCCTGAAAGGAACTCATGACCAGGTAGGTCCGTTTGTGCAAGAAATAACACAAGATGCTTCCTTGTAGGGCTGGGTATTGACACTGATTTCACAAATTGATTCAGATTCAATATCTCTTATTTGAATTCTGATTTTACTTAATTTGGATATATACCATGTACAGTACATTTTTTATATATATATATATATATATATATATATATATATATATATATATAATCTTTCAACTACTGCTGTAAACTATGCAGTCCAATGTTATTTATTTTTAGCTATAGAGGGTTTGCACTTGCGTCAAAATTTATCCACAGCCTTATTGGCGATACTCAGATGTAAACAACAGCATTGCATGGTTAATGTACTACTAAATATGTTGTTCTGCTAATTTATGCTGTCTAAACTGTGGAAAAAATGTGTGGAGGCTGCCAAATCACATAGAGAAGGACTAAGTAAGCAGGAAATGGCACAATATTTTAAGAAACTAAAGTTAATATAAAGTTATAAAGTTAACATGAATGTTTGAATCAAAGATTCTTGCCCTGTAAATCCTGGTTCAGTTTGGCCAGCCACAAATGCCTTTTGTTCCTCAGACAGTTTTTTGCACTCTTCTCCTTGATTTGTATTAACTTTTGACAGTCTATAGTACTCAATGTTTTTTCCAGTCCGAACGATTAGTACAGCCCAAAATGTGACAATAATTGACCATTTTCAGCAGCAATAATAAGCAAAGTTTAGTTCGGTTCAGTGGCATTGTTTATGTTCCGTTCTGCCAATATGGCCGATTCATGACGCATCGTGAAAACACTCTTATTGTCAACCCAGCCCTACCTTCTTGCATTATCTGATCTGTTTCATATGTCCATTCTGTGCAGATGAGGTCGTCATGTCTTTGTTCTTCAAACTGCTCTCCATCCCGATAAGTTGACCTTCCTCCAGCGTTATTTCAGGGAAGTGTTTGTTCAGCATACCAACTGTCACTGGTCTATGAACATATCATCACTGCACTTTCGGAGACGACAACTGAAGTTGTTTTTATCCATGAAAAACTGTAACAAAGTTTAGTAACAATTGTGCCACAGTACAGAACCACTATCCTGTCATATCTGTTAATAAATAAATCCAGTGGAGTATTTATATGGTCGCAGATTGTGTTAAAAGAAAGTAAAAATGGAAATATTGAAAGCGCACTTGCTTTGCAGGTAAAACAAATGCACATTTAAAAACTAAATCATGCAAGCAAGATGAAGTAGCTTCATCCAACAATTTTATTATCTGCAGATTAAGTGCCTAGACACGTCTCTTTTTAACAGCTCCTGTCTTTCAATTGTCTATTTCCATGGCTTAGCTTTAAACCTACAAGTAAAGCACTACTTGGTCATTTATTTAGTCTTAAAAATGGCTGAAAATTTTAACTTCTGAGACAACAAACTGTAGACAGATAGCTGTTCTATTGATTCAGAACTCATATTGGTGCTTTCGCAAAATCATGAACCATGCTTTCATGTTTTCTATGTACTTGTACCAACAAACCAAGACAGACAGTGGCACACTGACCCGAGCATAAGCTTTATAAATTCCACAGTTGAACCTTTCTAGTGGGAGTGGGGTGCTAATGAGATGCAGGACATAATGAAGTAAAATTATTTTACTACCTCAGAAGTTACCACAGCTCAGACCCACACAGCGAGCACTCCGATCCAACTATATTCACATGCTTTTCTCATAGTGATGTAAATAGAGTCATTGTCTGTCAGATGGTTTGGAAATTAGTTGGAAAAGGAGTGAGCATGTTTTGTTTGGCTTTATGTACATTTTATTATTAGGTTTGGGAATATCACACAAATGATGTAGAGACCTTGTAGTTCACTGGTTGAATGCTGGCAGCCAAATGTTTGGAATAATCATGTTTTTAAAAACTATTTCTAAACAGAAGTCTCTTCTGCACACCAAAGCTGAATTTATTTGATAAAAAATACAGTAAAAAGTAAGTATTTTCACCAGTCACATTATTGTTATCAATGTGGAAATCAGTTTTTGCTGCTTAATATTTCTCCGGAGACCGTGAGATATTTTTACAGGATTCTTTGATTAGTAGAAAGCGTTTATAGCGTTTATTTGAAATATATCGTTTTTTCTTTACTGTCACTTTAATGCATTCTTGCTGAATAAAAGTATTAATTTTAATTTTTAAAATCATACTTAACTTTTTAAATTAACGTTTAAAAAGGTAGCCTATCACAGTTTCCATACAAATGTTAAAAAGCGCAAATGGTTTTCAGCATAGATAAAAACAAGAAATGTTTCTTGAGTGCCAAATCTCACATTAGATTGTGTCCTAAAGAATCATGTGAAATACAGCTTTCCTATTATAGGAATAAATTACATTTTACTATTACAAATCATATATTTTGTATATTAAAATAGGAAATAGTTATTCACAATTTAATAAGATTTCACAATAATACTGTTTTTACTCTATTTCTGATTAAATAAATGCAGTTTGGTGAGCATAAAAACTAAATCTAAACCATTTAAAAAATCTGAATTATTCTAAAGGTTTGGCTGCCAGTATCTATTTGTCCTACATGTTTTCCAGGACATACAGAGTGAAATAAATTTGTCATATTCATCCAGTAACATTCTCATGGTTGTTATTTTCATTAGGCCTGATTAAAGGCAGTAGAATGGTTAAATGTTAGGTCCTTAAATAGTTGTCAAAAATAGAATGTTTTAATGTATCATCTCAAATAGATTATGGCAAGTTGGTCTCTAGGTATCTGACACAGCTTGTGCTCGGTCCTCAGCTACAGTGCACTGTGAACATAGGATTTTAACTTCATCTGTGCAGAGAAAATGTACCCAGTTTTTGTTTGTTTGTACAGTAGTTTCTATCATATGGAGTGGTAGAAATACAGTGTTTCATGGGAGAAAGAGTAGTGAGGCCTCAGTGAGGGAAATGTGCAATATTTGTTTCTTTCCTTTGTCTTGTTTTGAGATGAATATGTATATTGTACAAACAAGTGACAAGTTGTTCGCAAAAACAACAAAATCACCAATGTCTTCCATTAAATGATGTATAGTTTCATCCGCTTGCTTTAGGGTGGCGGGATTTGTAGTGCCAGCATAAACATGGCCATGCATGTACGGTAGCGATGCTTGCTGAGTTTAATAGTCGTAGTGACATTCAGTATATGCTATAATAAAGTCGTTTAGAGTATAAAATTAGGCAGATAAAGATTTAGTTAGTAACCACCATGGATGCAGCATCCACATCTTGATCGATTTAATTAAGAGGCGACTAGGCGAGTCATTTTCACTTCGTTTTAGTTTTTAATCGACAAACGCAGTTGTTTATTCACAGGTAATCACTATTAGTTAAGAATAATGTGTTGTAGCATGCTGAGGATTAGAAAAATGGCGGTTGGTATTGACATGCGGCTAGCCATGCTGAAATACAAATACATGTATATGTTTCATAAGCACTGTGTGAGTTTGTCCTAGTTTGTACTGTGCAAAATGAAGTTCTGGGCCCAAAATAGTTGCCTCAGACAGTCCCTAACGGGCAGATAATTAGGCTCTGTGGCCTAGAAGATATTACAGGTGTTGAAGTTAATCTGTTTCAAGATAAGTCCTTATTATTGAAACAAAACAGTAGATCCTGAAGCATTATTTGGTCCGTAATAAACAGACACAAATGAGTATTCTCATCCTGATTAGAAAGGGTAACCTAGAACTGTGTTTGTATTCATACCTCTAATATTGCATTCTCCATCAGGTAATGTTGTCTCAGACTAGAGCTGTGGGTAGATTTTTCCTAGTAGCAGAAACTCTTAAGTAACATGTAGTATATTAAGTGGCATAAAGCAATTATCAAAGCATTGTAATGTAGATAAATACCTCAATGACTGGAATGCAAACTATATTTTTTAAATATACTCAAAAATATGCAAGCCATGATGTGTATTAAGTTAAACGTTTAGAAGCAATAATCAGTTTATGCATGAATTATAGTGTTGGAATAGTTCAGTGGTGTTTGTGAAATAGAAATCTGTAGCATATTTGTGACAGTGGTAAGTGTTTGATCCAGAACATCCCATTGCTCATATTTCGTAGTATAGAACAGTACCATTATTCATTGACACCAAATAAATATGTAAAAGTTGTAAAAGTAGCACTGAGGGTTTGACAAATATTAACAAACTTTTTACATTTTGGACAGGAGGAAGAAAGTTGATAGGTAGTATATATATATATATATATATATATATGCAGGGCTTACGCCCTATATTGACCTTGCATGTATACATATAAACCATTGTGGAACACACGTAAGTTGTATGTATGTTTGCAGCTTATGTTCATTAACAGCAATATGAGCAGTATTCTGGTAGCAGTTTGTGACACTTGATGATTCGTTCAGTCTCAGTGAATCCTGGGTAAAATATATACCACAATACATTCACAAAACGGAGAAGATCCATTGGAAATTAACTAGTATTTTTATAATAAGAGTGCAAAAAAAACATTTGCTAATGCATGGTAGAAGTGGATAAGAAATGTTTTGTGCTGCATGCAATAATAAAGCTTTGCTTGAACATATTTATGCAGAAATGTGATAAATCTATGAGTGGACCAATGTTGTGACTTTCTTTTCAAATGCATGAAATCCCAAAGGTTTATCGCTACTGTAAATTATTCACAAATTATTTGAATATTGTATGATGAAAATGTAACAAGTCTGTGATTCAAGAGGCAAGATACAGTAAGTTTTAGCAAAACCAACAATTGTGAATTTAAATAGAATAAGTTGTTATTCATGTTCAATGCAAATAGTGCAGAACATGTGTTTATATGCTTTGCTGACCTGATTTGTGTTGCTGGTTTTGCCTCTGAATGTGAAACTCTATGCTTAGTCTGATCTATGCACTACAGATGCGCCCCGCATGATTTTGTACAAAAAAATAATTTTAGCAATAAAAAAGCAGCATGGTGCCAATCATAAACATCTGTTGTGTTTTCTTTCTTCAATAGTGTAAGAGATTAGTCATTTTTCCTTTAATAATACCACAATATATACATTTATTTACTCTTATACAACATTTTTAAAAGCATGAAACTGTTATTCAATACATAATACAAAAATACTTTATTTCAACTGTACATATTACATGCCTGGTATTTCTTTAGCTTACACTGTCTGCGCACAATTTTTCCATCATTTCTTCCAGAATCTTCACCTGCTTCAGCTGAGCTTCTAAATCCTGCTTCAGCTAGAAAGAGAAAGCAAAATTCACATTGTTCAATCCAGCTCAGTTGAGTAGCTGTAAAGGCAACCTATAATATCATTTAATAGAATAATATTATATTAATATAATATTAATAGAATAGAAAGTGTGATTTATGAGATTTTTGTTTTTAAAAGCCACAAAGTTAATCATACTGATTTCAAACTTAAGGATTCTTTAGTTTAAATATACACTGAACCAAACACTTTCCGTAGTGATATTTTTAGTGATAGTAATGTTTTGGTAGCAACCATTTCACATTACAGAATCTTAAACCACATACTAAAACACTACTAAAATACTAAAAATGTGCATAACTGTACTAAAATGGTTTATTTCCCCCCAAAAAAGGAGTATGTATTCCCTTGTGTCACTACCGAAACAATGATGACCTTTCGGTAGTGATTTTTGATCTTAACCACTATGAATAACCAATGGGATAACACCCCAAAAAATATTTTGGTCTTGACTGTTTTGGTAATGACAATTTTAGATACTTTTGAACCTAGCTCAAAGATGCTAATCAGCACATGGTTAGCTAGCACAGTTCTGAACAGTTGTACACACATAAAAACTAAATGTTATGGAATAACTCCCAAAAAAAGTGTGTATAATTATAGAAAAATGGTGTTAGGTAGTAACAAGTTACACACAGACTGTAGTGTAAGTATTGTAGAATATTTTCTGATGATAAATGTAGGGGTGTAGTTAAAATCAGTCTCAACCAATGGACTAAAACATACACTGTTTTGGTAGTGACATAAAAATGCAGGACACATAATAATAATCAAAAAGATCTTTTTAAAAACAACAATGGAATAAAGTGCAAAAATTATTTCAATATAATTTAATTAAGCTTACTGATATTTTAAATATTATTGTGGGTTTCAGTAGATAAATGGATCTTAGTAAACATCTAAGATTTTAATACTTAAATGCATTTTTTGGATGTGGGACAGCAATTTGTGTCAATTCTTGGAAAAAAGTACTCACCTCTATAATATTTTTGTCCATGAGTCTGTGCTTGAAGTTGATTTTGGATGCTTTAACACACGTGCCACTTCTTAGCATGTAGCTAAAAACCAAACATTTGTCATAAAAATATGATACATTATAATAAGTTATTTGTTTTCTTAATTTTCAGCATAAAAAGTGATGCAACAATTAGAAAAACACATCTGACTAAAGAAACCTTCATAAACATTGTTAAATGAATGGTTCACCAAAAAATAAAATGAGATATGAAAATTAAATGAAAATTTACTCACCCTTAGGCCATCCAGGTTGTAGATGAGTTTGTTTAAAAATCTGAATAGATTGAGTATTTTAGCATTACATCACTTGCTCACCAATGAATAATTAGCAATGAATGGGTGCCGTCAAAATGAGTCCAAACTACTGATGAAAACATCAAAATAATCCACAAGTAATCCAGACGACTCAGCAAAGCAGAATATTAGATCCTTATTTCTGAAGGATCATGTGACTGGAGTAATGATGCTAAAAATTCAGCTTTAAAATCACAAGAAAAAATTACATTTTAAAATATATTCAAATAGAAAACTTATTTTAAATAGTAAAACTATTTCAAAATTGTACCATTTTGCTGTACTTTGGATCAAATAAATGCAGGCTTGGTGAGCATAAGAGACTTCTTTAAAAAAAAAAAACATTAAACATCTTATTGTTCAAAAAATTTTGACTGGCAGTGTACAAACACACAACTTGTTACTTCACAAGACGTTAATCGATGGACTTGAGTAATATGGATTATTGGGATGTTTTTATCTGCTGTTTGGACTCTCATTGTGACGGCACCCATTCATGTAATGCTTCATTTCTCCAAATGCATCCTGAAGAAGGAACAAATTCATCTACATATTGGATGGCCTGAGGGTGGGTAAATTCTCAGCAAATTTTAATTTTAGCTAAACTATTTCTTTAAAGAAATGCACTTCTGTCAGTGTGGACATTACTACAAACTACACCCACCAGTTAATCAGCTCTTTTCGTAAAAGAAAGAGATTTCGTAAAGCAGACAGGTGCTCTGGGGTGGAGTGAAGAGCCAGGCCAACAGCTCCATGGCAACCAGCACAGTGAAGGACTTGATAGGTGCTGCAGAGAGAAATCACAAAATGATGAACATCCAGCACATGAGTTGAGGTGGTTGAGATCAACAAACAGCAATACTTACGAGAAAGCCAGCTGACCATTCAAACTCATCTCCAGCTTTTTATTCACCCTCACATCCTCAGTAACTTCTGCAAAGGGAAAATTTAAAATGCAACCGTTATAACAACACAGCCACCCACGTGTTTGGTGCCTTTTACAAGACGTATTCACGACTGCATCCATATCTACACGATTTTGAGTCTGCATGCTTTTAAAAGTATTCCCAAAACAACTTACTTAAACAAATGATACTCTGAAGGCTCTGGACTTCCCCACAGATGCCGAGAGAGTCTCCGAGCACTGTGTTGCATGTCACGCATTGTAGCACACTGCAATTCCTATAGTCTACCATACAGATTTCTCCGTCCTTCACCGCTCTTAGCTGATCTGCAATTGAGCTAGTCTGTGTCGAGTCACATAGACCGATATCATAAGAGCTTTCGTGAAAACTTCGAGTGCTGTTCGACATTATTACATAAGCAAGTTTTGTTCTAGCTCACACAAGTTCAAAAGAAGCAACAACCACGTTCATTTATTTATTAGCTTGAACTTTAGGGGGCGCCCTAAAACCGCTCACTCGTACCCCGCCTTTGCAGAAGCCTGTTTAAGCCAATCAAAACCAATGATTCATAAACGACACTTCTTATTGGATGTAGCGCAGTGTCGTCATTGGCTGCTCAACCAATCACCTAGTGGAGAGAGCTGTTTTTGAAACGCGTTATTTTTCAAACGGCAAACCCACCCAAACATACTGAGCTGTAGATTTTACAGAGACGTCAATTTCAGTATTACAGTTATATCTCTGCAGTTTTTACATTGAGTTTATCCACAATATGGATTTGGATTCGCTTAAATATGCGGAATTGCAGCGCCTCGCGAAGGAGGTTGGACTGAAAGCAAATATGAAGGTAAATTGCGTTTACTAGGGTAACTTAAACGATGCAGTGCTGCATATCTGCATCCATTCCATGTGTACTAAACGATCTGTGTTGTGTAAACTGCACGAGTAAAAGTAGATTCATTACGTACGTTTTTCTATGCGAACGCTGTACTGTTTCAAGTATGGTACTTTTTCCTTTCTGTTTTGGGTTGTTTTGTTGTTGTTTTTTTTTATGTATTAAATACTCCGTGCTTATTTGTTTCTAGGCTGAAAAGCTGTTGAACGCCTTAAAAGAACACTTTTCACAACAACAACAGCAGACGTCTGAAAATGTGAGTGTTATTTTTGTGTATTGTCGGCATTATCTTTCTGAAATGAGAAGAGTTGCTGTAACGGAATTACATTGCATTGTTTGCAGGGGAATGATGCAGCCACCACGGACGCGCACGATCCTGTCCCAGTCGTGGACGAGCAGAACGCACACACCGCAACGTTTGTGACTGAGCGCCGAGGAAAAGGCCGCACTGCCAAGAGAAAGCTCAGTGACTCCACACCTGTCACTGCTCAGGTAACAGTGAATGAGTTTATGTGACCCTGGACCAAACCAGTCATAAGGATTTTACATCATCTGAAAACTGAATAAATAAGCTTTCCATTGATGTATGTTTTGTTATTAGCCACGACTCAGCTATTTGAAAATCTGGAATTTGAGGGTGCAAAAAATATTGAGAAGATCACCTTTAAAGTTGTCCAAATGAAGTTCTTAGCAATGCATATTAATACTCAAAATTTGTATTTTTGATATGTTTATGGTAGAAAATTCACAAAATATTTTAATGGAATGTGATCTTTACTTAATATCCTAATACAATGTATTCTTGGCTATTGCTACGTATTTACCGGTTTTCATTTTCAATCAAGACATCTTTTAGTTTTAAGTATTCACGTTTTATCCACATCTTGGGTCTTGTAATTAATTTTATTAATTCAAATATGTCATATTTAGGCTGAAGAAAAGCCAGCACAAGAGGAGGGCCGAAGGGGCTCCAAAAGGAGGAAAGTGTCCTCAGCCAAGGATGCACAGACTCCAGTTCCACCTGAAACTTCTACTAAAGAGGATCCTGTGGAGAAATCTGGGGAAACTAATCCAGACTCTGAAGATGCTTCTGCAGAGCCAAGTGTTAAAGGTTTTTACAATAATAATAATTTAGAACTAATAGATGAGAGCGATAAGTTACCTTGATTTGTTCCTGCACAGTATATGTGGTGTTGACTATTAAAATGTACATCTTGCAGGTGTGGGGAGAAGAACAGTGGGTAAAATCCCCCGTCTTGAGGGTCTGATGAAGAGAAAACCTGCACTGCGACCGACAACTCCTAGTAATAAGATCCTTCCAACTTTATATGTTAAAACAAAATATATTTTCCAGTTCCTGTACTATTCAAAAGACAATTTCTTGTTTTTGTTTAGGCTTCACTTGAGCTTAATTAACATATGTAACCAAATATTCTGAGCTCAGCCCTTGAGTAATGTAATCATGCAAATGATTACAATTGCAAATCACTCTTCCCCAGACTTCAAGAAACTCCATGAGGCTCACTTCAAAAAGATGGAGTCCATCGATTCTTATGTCCAAAGGAAGAACAAACAAATGGAGGAGCTAAAGAATTCTGCCAAAGAGCTGAAGGTAACAATGAGAGTGAAACCCTAGCCTTTCAAATAATAATAACCAGTGTTGTTGTTGTTGTTAAAGGGATAGTTCACCCAAAATGAAAATTGTCATTAATTACTCATTCACATGTCATTCCAAACCCTTAAGACCTTTGTTCATCTTTGGAACACAAATTAACATATTTCTGATAAAATTCAAGAGCTCTCTGACTCTCCATAGACAGAAAAGGTCCTACCACGTTCAAGATACAGAAAGGTACCAAGAACATCGACAAAATAGTCCGTTGGACATCAGTGGTTGAACCATAATTTTATGTAGCTACGAAAATACTTTTTTTTTCTTTTTTTGCACCAAAAAACTAAAATGACTTTATTTAACTGTTCTTTTCATCCACATTAAAAAAATACATGGTAGGACCCTTGCTGTCTATGCAGGGTCAGAAATCTCTCTGACTTAATTAAAAATCTTAATTTGTTTTCCGAAGATGAACAAAGGTCTTATGGGTTTACTAATTTTCATAAAAAAAAAATTCTGTTATCATTTAATCACCCTGACGTTATTGCTTATTATCTTCTACAGAACACATACTGACACAAAAAAAACTAAACTAAAATATTATTTAAAAACAAAACAACACTGGTTCGAACAGTGTAGTTTGAGTTCCAGATGTTTTATTTACAAATGGTTTGTTTATTTTTGTCATTCAGACCCTGTCAGAAAAGACGCTGATGAAATCGGTTGAAAGAAAGGCTCAAACTGTAAGTCACCAAACAGCTTGAATATCTGCTTTGTGTGTGTGTGTGTGTGTGTGTGTGTGTGTGTGTGTGTGTGTGTGTGTGTGCGCGTCATCATGATTCACTGTGAATTCACATACACCTTTATCAAGTTATGTGTCTCATAGTGACCTCTTTATAATACTGTGGAGAAAAAAAAATCTCATGTCTTCGTAAATGAGAATTGTATATTGTGTCGGAGTCAAACAAGTATGTTTTATTTTCTGGAAGACTTTGACCCGTATCATAAGCAAAATTTGGTATTGTCTCCCATCAGAAGGTGCCTGCTAGCCGAGTGTCTCTCTTCAGTCCTGGAGTGCAAGAGAAAAAAACATTGGCAGAAAAACGCAGGCTCACTCAGCAGGCTGCCAACAAGTCTGCTTTGAAGGACAGTGCCACCTTCAGACCAACTGTCCTCACAACTAATAAAATCAATGTTAGGTAAGTACACCAATGGGCTGTAATTCACCTACATTTATAATGCTTTTAGTATTGAAATTGAGTTGCTAAAGTCTTAAAGGGGATAGTTCACCCAAAAATGAAAATTCTGACATTAATACTCACCCTCATTTCGTTCCAAACCCGTAAGACCTTTGATCTCTGACCCTCCATAGACAGCAAGGGTCATACCACATTCAAGATCCAGAAAGGTACACATGTTCTTGGTACCCTTCTGGACTTTGAACGTGTTAGGACCATTCTGTCTATAAAAGGTAAGAAAACTCACATTCCATCAAGATTTCATCAAAAATATCTTAATTTGTGTTCCAAAGACAAGGTCTTATGGGTTTGGAACAAATTGAGAGTGAGTAATTAATGACAGGATTTTCATTTTTGGGTCAATTATGCCTTTAAAGTAGAAAATGGCTTACACATTTCTACAGCTGTACTTAAATGTTGACTTTTCACTTGTTTCCATCTCTAGGTTCTCGCAGACCACTCACGATAATGAATATAAGCGTTCCTTGATAAAGACTCCAGCTCGTATGTCTCCTCTAGTCCCTCTTACCTCCACTCCAGGGAGGAAATCTGGTGTTCACACCAAACCTGAACTTAATAAAAGTGTTGGAGCCATCAAAACACCTGGTAAGATTAATGGCATTGCATTACACTAATCATTTATATAAAAAAAAGAGAGATTTTCTGAAGCATTGATTTCAATTGTTTTTTGCAGGAGTTACTCCATTTGTTTTTAATGGGAACAACAGCATGTCAGCCACCCCTGGTGTCACCAAGAAGAACACATTTGATCTGAAAGCCAGTCTCTCTCGTCCACTCGGCTACAAACCGCACAAAGGTATGTCCACATTCAGACAAAAATATGAATTGAATGCCCAAGGACTAACATGGCAGGCAGTGCTTCATTGTCGTCTTTGATCTCTACAGGAAAACTTAAACCTTTTGGAGCTCCACAGGAGAACACAGAACTTAATAAATCTCAGACTGTTCCTTCCCACCAGAAAAATTATAAACAGCACCAAGTTCAAACCAGGTGAGGTGTTTATTTTAGTTTTAGTCATTACTGTTCAAAAGGTTGAGGTAATTTAAAATTTAAGAAAATAAACGCATATATTCAGCAAGGATCCAATAAATTGATCAAAAATGACAGTAAAGATGTATTATGTTACAAACTTTAATTATTTAAAAATATTAAGCAACTTTTTTCAAAATTCATAAAATGTTTCTTTGCTGCAAATCAGCATATTAGAGTGATTTTAAATTGTAATAATATTTCACACTTTTACTGATTTTTACTGTATTTATGATCAAATAAATGCAACTTTAAGCATTTAAAAAAAAATCGTACTAACCTCAAAACTTTTAAACTGTAGAATTTCTTGCATTTCATTGTCTGAAATGAAACTTCTCCGAATTGAATAAGCTTTGCCTTTTAACTTTCAGAGAGGAGCGACGCGCCAAGCACACAGAAGACCGAAAACAAAAGAAAGAGAAGATGATGGGTGCTAGACGTGGTCTGGTTATGGCCTAACTCCAGGGTTTTTACTGTTTTGCTGTCTTAGACATGTTTAGCATTTGTCTTCTGTCTATTTTATTCCAAACTTTTGTACATATTTTGCTCTTCTGTAAATGTTTGTTTTTTTGCTAGGTTGATATGCTTAGTATGAAGTGAGGTCATCCAACAAAAGCTTTCATTTTTTTGAGCTCATTTATAGATAAGAATTTTTATACTTTTTAAATCTTTTGTATTTTTCTTTTTTTTTTTTAAATGTATGTGTTAAAAAAAAAGTATTTTACTTGGTATGAATGGTTATTTGTACTGGTCTTCAATTAATTGTAAAGACAAAATAGTAAAGCCACTCACACAATTCACACAAAATGTTTATTTGAACTTCAGCGATTAATCATAAATATCATTTTGTACTTCGTCTTTAATGTGGTCCTTTTTTCTGTAAATATGTGTATGTGTAAAAGATTTCGGCCTTCAAAAAATACGTCCATGTTTTAATTAATAAAGCTCTGTCTGTCTGTCATCTGCGATTGCTGAATCTTGTATAATCCAACTAGACCTCTGGGTTTCTCTTGTAAAGCTCATATGCAAACTCTTCTGTGTGGGCAAGGTCATTGCACAGGCCAATGAAGTCAATCTCCAGCTGAAATGGGCCATCTGCTTTATCCCCCAATGTAAAACCAATACTCTTTACCTAAGAGGACAAACAAGCTTTGATTTGAGAGTCTTAAATATATCAGGAAAAATAAGAACAAAGATTAAATGCTCATATCAATTACTAGATAAACTAGACATGCTGACCTTGTCTAACCAGAGAACATGCTGGTCATCCTGTATTCTTCCCCGGCTGGAAAGGAAAAACTTGGAGAACGGGATCTGTAAAAGCGTTTTACAATTAACAGTTTGAACTAAATAAATTAAATGAACTAATCAAAAGTTCTGAGCTGAATAAGTAAGTAAATAAATATATTACTTTCTTTCCAAAAAAATCTTACTGAACCCCAAACTTTTAAACAGTAGCGTAATATGGATTCACTTGGATGCACTTTCATATAGTATGAACTGCAGACAAAGTATGTTCTAAATTTTTTTTTAAGACTTGCCTTGACATCCTGCCAGTAGGGTCCTCCTCTAGTGTAGAGGAAGTAACTGTAGATGTCATCTCTCTGATGAGAAAAGAAGGTCTCAGCAGACACGTTTACCATCCATGGTCTTCCATCTCCCCGGATACGCATGTGTAACGCATTGAAACTTGACCAGTCGTAATGTTTTTTTCTGTCAAATGAGGCCTGAAACAGAAAAGAATATTTTAAAGGTCAAATGACATGTTATTGCTCCTTTACTGCTCACTTTAAATGCATGTAAATTGATGCAAATAACAACCTCTAAAGCTGTGTTTCTCAATACTCAATCTGTTTCTCAATTACAGAGACCTCAATTTACTTTCTTTATAAATTGTACAATTATTAATTGAAAACACCTATCTAGTCCCTCAGTGTGAAAAGATGGATTCAAAATCATACAGTCATTGTTGGAAAGGGTTCAAATATACAAAAATTCTGGAAAACTAAAAAATTTGTGAAAAGCAGCAGACATTTAAACTGTTCAGGACAAACAAGGGACTCATGAACAACTATCACTAAACAAAACACAGCTGTGGATCATTCAGGTAACAACACATTATTTAGAATCAAGGGGATGTACATTTTTGAACAGGGTAATTTTTATAAATTCAACTATTCTTTTCTTTTGTGGACTATATGTAAACATCTTTTATGTGAAATATCTTATTCAGGTCAGTACTAAATAAACAAAAACATTAATTTTGTATGATCTCTCTTATTTTGGTAAAATCATTAACATTTTGCAGATTCTGAAAGGGGGGTGTAAACTTCTGACATCAACTGTTTACTGTTACAAAGGTTTCTACTTCAAATAAATAATGTTCTTTTTAACATTCTATTCATCAAAGAATAAAGAATCCTGGAAAAAGGTTTTCACAAAAAAAATGAAGCACAACAGTTTTGAACAGTGATGGCAGTAAGAAATGTTTCTTAATATACATAAGCATATAAATAAGCATAATAATGAATTCTGGGGATCATGTGACACTGAAGAGTAATGGCTGCTGAAAATGAGCTTTTCCATCAAAGGAAAAAATTACATTTTAGAATGTATTACAATAGAAACGTATTTTAAATTCTATTAATATTTCTGTTTATTATACATTTTTAATCAAAGCCTTGGTGAGCATTTAAGATTTCTTTAAAAAAAAAGTGTGTTAGTGCAAATCAAAGAGTTTGTCTAAACCTTGTTTTTCATGCAATTTTTACAAATCAGATGGAGTTCAATAAACAAAGGAAATACCACTGGATATCAATGGAATAAGTCATTATATTACAGTTTCATCTACACTTTTCCATAATATTGGTGGTCCCGGAAAATATTAGTCATTAACCCATACAGAAATAAGAAAAGAGCAAAAATTGCTAAGATAACATGCATAAAAACATGATGAACAAGGAACTAAATTCTGAATCAGATGGAGAGATGTTGGATTTTGGCACTGACCAGAGGTTGTTTGGAGCGCAAAGTGCAGTATCCACTGTATCGGGTCTCTCCATCACGGGGAGGCGTGGAGCACAAGGTCCCATACAGCAAACACGTGGTGTTGTTCTTGCCCAGTTTGATGTATGCCTCACTGCGACCTCCAATCTCCTGATCAGAAGATACCACCCACTGATTGAGACTCTCTGGTCCACGGAACTCCCACTGGACACGTGTCTGTTCCAGCATGTGCTCTATCAACGGCCTTCCCTCAGGTCCAGTCCAGCGCTGGACAAACTCATCCTTTAACAATCCAATGTGCTTCTTGATACCTTCCATACCTTTGGAGAAATCAAACTGTATCTTTTGCCAGGGCCAGCGAGTGTCTGGAGGCTGGCCTGGTCTGCGGTAATCACGATCATAGATGCTCCTGGTGCTCAGTATAATGGAGCATCTGAGGGTAGATGGCAATAACAGAGACTGTCTGTGAATGACACCATAAATTCCAAACAGAGTTTTTAATGTTGTCTTGGATACAGCCATTTGCTAGTGGTAGCTCTTGCGATCAGATCAGCATCCAGTAAGAATCCTGAAAAAAAAATTAAAAACATCATATTTAATGAAATGCCCTTTTTTTTTTTTTGAGCTGCTGGATTTAAATGTTTTCACTAATCCAAATCTAAATGTCAGTTATCTAAAGGGGTTGGAATAAGAACTTATTTCTAAAAAATCTTATAGTTTCTAAATGTCTTTACAGTCTAAAATAATTAAATAAATAGTACAAGACAATAACAAGACAGTAATTGTGAAAACACTTAGATTAAGATATGTAAATAATTAAATAATAAAAATATATTAAAATAAATACAAAAAAAAATGAATTTAAGGTGAACCCTACTAAAGTGAGTTTGTAAAAAAATATGTATAACTTATAAACACTAAAAATATGTATAAACACTAAATATTTTCCAAATTATATTATTATTATGAATGAGTATAAAATGGGTGTTTTAATCTAAAATTTAGGATGGGGGTCTTTTGCGTGAGGACGATCATATTTGGTGGCATCTAAAGAATTGAAACCCCTGGTCTAAAGGAATAGATATCATTTGACATTATATGACATTCACAGGTCAATACATACAAGAGCCACTGCGAGATTAACTGTTTCAACGACAGCTAGTTTGTTACAACACATTTATCATAGTTAAAAATACAGAAATTCACGAATAAACACAACATATGACTTGAAACGCCACTACGTCTTACTACTCATTTGTGACACTCAAACATGCCATTACGGTCCGTCATATAATCTGTCCTTACCTGAAACAAGCGCATGTGTTTATGGTCCTACCGACAAATATCTCTGGCGGTTGATTCCCGCGTACATCACATTTAGCGATTAACAAATGTCACTATAATTTTCGCCAACTGTATGTACACACATAAGGTATAATTATTAGATGCAGCACATTTCTGACCCTGCATATCTCGTCGGTGTTTATGGGAGTGAAGTGTGCGCATGCGTGGTGCAGCTCTAGCGCCTTTGTGTGGAGGAGTGCGGCGCTGCTGTTTAAACACACACACACAGGGGAGCCAGGCAGCTAACCATGGTGAATGTAAAGAAACGGAAAGGTCGGGTCGTGATTGACTCTGACTCGGAGGATAGTGCAAGCGATGATAATTTGGATCAGGTAGGAATATCATCCATGTGAATGTGATCCAAAAAGCGCGCTGTTTACCGATCTCGGAGGCACTAAGGTGTCAGAACTGTATGTGTGTGTTGAAGTCCCATGCTAAGTGATGTGGGAAAGCTAGCTGGTTAGCAGGGGCCTGTATTGTGGCGTCGTGTTGGTAATGAGACTATTACACCTGCATTTTTGATATTTGACGTGCTTTTTATTGTCGCCTGCAGGACGCGGGTAATTCGGCCTTACAAAAGTGGCCGCGTGCGTTTAGAACCTTTTCTGCTTCATGACGTCACGGTACCGCGGCTAAACTTCTATTTCGGTTGTAGCTGTAGAAATATGACGAGAGACTAGAGCGGACTGAAGGTTCTAAAACACGTCCCAAAAAGCAGCTTTTTAATTGGGCAGTTAAAAGTCACATGATGTATAAGAAAATAAAAATATGGAGACATATTCAAGTAATAAAAGTTACTATACTGTCAGAAGACTTCAAACCAGATGTGTTTTATGATGTGCTAAAAACGGCCAGTGGCCATTTGGCCATTGTTTTTTTTTTTTTTCCCAAACATTCCAGTAGACAAAGAATAAATAAAACATTTGTGCCATTTCAACCCCAAAAAAAGTTTTAATGTTGGGATGTGCAGTACCAGTGAAAAGTTTTTGAATGGTATGATTTTTTTTTTATGTTTTAAGAAATCTCTTCTGCTCACACAGCCTGCATTTATTTGATCCAACGTACAGCAAAAACACTAACATTTTGAAATATTTATTCATGTGATCAAAGCTACATTTTCAGCATCATTACTCCAGTCTTTAGTGTCACATGATCCTTCAGAAATCATTCTAATATGCTGATTTGCTGTTCAAAAAACATTTATTATTATCAATATTTTAAAACAGTTTCAGATTCTTTGATGAATAAAAAGATCCAAAGATCAGCATTTATTTGAAATAATTAGAAAATAAATTAATATTATTGAAATGAATACTTTTATATAGCAAGGATGTTTTAAATTGATCAAAAGTGATGATAAAGACACTTGTAATGTTAGAAAAGATTTTTCTTTCAGATTAATGCTGATCTTCTACATTTTCTATTTGTCAAAGAAACCTGAAAAAAAATCTTCTCTGCTGTTTTCAACAACAACAACAACAACATAATAATAATAATAATAAATGACCAGCAAATCAGAATATTAGAATGATTTCTGAAGGATTAGGTGAATGGAGTAATGATTATTAAAAATGTAGCTTCAAAATCACAGTAATAAATTACATTTTAAAATATATTCAAATAGAAAACAGGAATTTAAAATAATAAAAATATTTCAAAATGTTTACAGTTTTGCTGTACTTTAGTAAATGCAGGCTTGGTGAGCAGAAGAGACTTCTTTAAAAAAAAAAAAAACTTTTGATCGGTACTGTAGGTATGCCGGGTATCAGGGTTGACAGTTTTACAGTTGATGTAGTCATCAGTAGCGTTTGCTAAAATAAAATATGGTTTCTATTAAGTTGAATTATTGCATTATTTTCTATTACCTATGGTACTGTAATGTTTATTTTTGTCTTTTTATTTATTTATTTCAATATTTTTCATTTATTGTAATCTAATTGAATCTAATTTTTAAATTAACTTATTTTATTTTATTTTTTTTTTAATTTAGTCATTTGCTTAATTTAGTTGTTTAATTGATTTATATTCATGCTATAATTTATTTAGTTTATAACAGGTTTTTCGTTAAAACTTTCCACAGACACCCTTGCAGCCTCCTGGGGTCCCTTGACCCCATTTTGAAAACCCCTGCACTATGCTGAACAAATTAATTTGAACCATGATACTCCCCCTATAGGCAGCACTCCCTAGTACACTTCTCAACAACCTGTGCACTTAATTTTCATTTCACTGGTGTTGACAAATTTCAGAGCTAGCCAGCTAGCAGCCAAACAGAACACAACACAAACACTAACCGTGTTGTGTTTACTGGCACCTATACAGAAATGCAAATACTTTTGGAGTTCCATGCACATGATATTGCATGCATATGACATGCTGAAAAGTTCAAAAGTGAAAAGCTGAAATTTTATAAATGCTAACAGATCAAATAAGTACCATTGCCATCCAACACAGGTCATAATTGCACTAAAGCCCCTCAGTGCTCAGTGGAGTTTGACATCTGTCTGTACATTAGACTCTATTTAGCCATATAGTGGCTTATTGAGAGTGTTGGATTATTGATATCCCAAATCCCTCTGTGTTATATGTTCTAGTACTTATTAAAATGGCAAGCATGCTTATAGATCACTATTTAGGTTTACTAAAGAAGATATAACAACTGCTTTTGTTATTCATAATAGCTGTACAGCATTATTTATGCTGATGCACCTGCCCTTCAAGCTTTAAATTTAAAGCAGCATTTTGTGGAGAGGATAGGTTTTATTATAACAGATTGTACACATGTTCTTGTTTTTTTTTAATGAACAACAAAGAGAAGATATTTATAAAGTGCAAAAAATATAACTTGGTGGTTGAAAAAAATTGTAACTGTCTGTCTTCCTCTGCTTGCAGGAGTTGCTGTCTCTTGCCAAGAGAAAGCGTGTGGATTCTGATGAACAGGAAGAGCCTGTTAGTAAACCTGCCGCCTCCACAGACTCAGAGACATCAGACAGCGATGATGAGGTATGAAGCTTTTCCATTAGTAAATGTTGGTGCTGAGTTTTTGGATGTCCTCAGTGCAGTTTGACATTTGGGGTATTCAATATTTGATTTAACTGTCTAGAAATATCAAGTTGGGCAAACAGTTGTTCGTACTTTTATCTGATGTAATTTCATCACATTACTTCACAAATGAAAGGACTAAGAACTAAAAGTGACCTTTGGTGGCAAAATTAGTCACAATGAGCAAATTTTCAAAAATGAGTACTTTTTAATTTATCTCCTTTAACTTAAAAATGATGTGTGGTTTGTTGGAATCGACTGAAGTTTTCTGAAAGTTCCAAACCAAAAACACCTAGCAACTAGGGGTAGGAATCTTTTGGTATCGCTTTCATTCTTAGGGTGACGATTTAATAAAAAATCGATTCACCTTTTTTTGCACACTGGACATTAAATGCACCAGTATTTTATACAAAACACACCAGTGTATACTAGGCTGTGAAGGTCATTGTTTCCTATTAACTATTAACCTCAATAAATAAAAAAATATTTACACTTTCCATTAGGGGTGTGTCCAAATCCAATCATACCTTGTTCAGAAAGGAAATGACATGTATTATGAAACCCCTAAATATGAAATGGGAGGAAAATATATATTCCAATTCTTTCTAGTGCACTTACATCACTGGGTAATTATACTGTATATAAATTGCGGGCATCAGGGAGCCGTTATTAATATGCAGGGCGTTGAAACTGCTTTTGAATACGGGTTTGCGTTTTACTTTCACTTTTGAGATTCGCAATCTCACAGAGCGGCAGTAGGCCTACTTGCCACATGTTTTGCATGATTAGATGTTTGTCAGTGGTGCTCAGGATCTGCAAATAATTTGCCATCATCCTATAAGTCATCTCTCTTTACTGTTTCACTGTTTATGTGGTAAGTGAAATATATATTTTCTCTAATTTAACAGGCTACTTCTAGCAAGTCCCTTTAGTGTCTCTGTAGAACATGTTTTTTGTTTTCTGTGCCTTTCTGAATATGGATTCACTATTTGGGCACAACCCTACTCCCCATAATAACAAAAGATCAATAATTAATATAATATTTTTCCAAATAGTTGCCCTCGCCGAAAACAGGGCAGGGTGTATTTGTTTTTCCTCCTCAATTGCTGTTGCTGTTTTGCTCTGAAAACATCATGCTACTGTTATTATTGTTATAATATTAACAAAAAATAAATTTGTGAAATTTGTGAATTGATGCGAATTGCTAGAAGACTGAATTGCGATTCATATGTGAATACATTTTTTCCCACCCCTACCAGCAACATTGCATCTTTAATTCCACTTCTTTTCATAATTATTATAATAATAATAATAATAATAATATATTATTAATTACAATATAGCTATTTTTATTTTCTTTCTTATTAAAAATTAGAACAAAGATTCAAATAAACAGTAGAACAAATATAAAATAGTGCATTACTTTTTTCAGCTTATATCTGAACAGAAGCATTCAAGTAAGAAGAACAAATTGGCTAATCAAATGTAAAAATCACTTCAGTGTATTGGTTACAAATAACAGATTATTAAAACAACAAAAGCAGTTCAATTAAGAGCAGCGAGTGATTATATATGTTTATATATAGTATTAATATGGGTAGTACTACATCTGCCATGTTGTTATTATCATGTGACCTACTAGCATCTGTTGCATGTGTCCATTGAATGTGCACCTCAGTCATGTCGGAAATAGTTATTCATCCGGGTGCTTTTCACCTATTGTTTTTTGAATATTGTGTATTCAGACATACTGCTTATTTGGTGTGCTGTTTTCCACATATTATGTAGTTGGGAAGTATATTTTAGGTGCACAGCACTTTTTTTTTAGGTGAATTCTAATTAATTCCTGTTAATTTTCTGGTAACACTTTTTGCAAAAATGTATTTTGGTATTTGTTTTCTCTTTAGTTAATCCATTAGTTTTCATGAAATTTTCGAAAAAATTTTACAGCTTTTGTAAAACTAGGTTAATGTTAATTGAGAAATATAGTTAAATAGTTAAAGAGAGTGTTCACTTTCTTCTTTCAGGCGAATACTATCTGAGTTATATTAATAAATGCCCTGGCTCTTCCAAGCTTTATAATGGCAGAGAATGGCTATTGAGATTTTGAAGCAAAATAAAGTGCATATATCCATCATTAAAAGTGCTCCACACAGCTCCAGGGGGTTAATAAAGGCCTTCTGAATCGAATCAAAGTGTTTGTGTAAGAAAAATATCTGTATTTAAAACTTTCTCTAGCTTCCGCTAACTGTTGTACACGTGTTTACGAGAGAGTGGCGTTTCAGCGGATGTGAAAGTAAGCTATGCTGAGGAGTAACCAAAGTGGAAACGCAGAGGAGAGAGCAAAGCAAAACAGTCATGAATTAGAAGTACAAAATGAGGATTTGTAAAGAACAATGTTGGAGGATTTCAGTATAAGCCAAAAGGAAACTGTAAACAAAACTTGGTTCTCGCAAGACTAGCATATTCTCACCAGAGTGTACACTATGTCCTACGTCCTCCCCTGGAACACCTCTCTCTTGTGAATGTGCATACGGCAGTTAGCAGAAGCTAGAGAGTACAATTTATTTCAAGTTTTGAACATAGGTATGTAATGCATCGATTTGCTTCAGAAGGTATTTATTAACCCCCTGAAGATGTGTGGAGCACTTTTAATGATGGATGGACAAACTTAATTTTGCTTCATAATCTCAACCACCATTCACTGCCATTATAAAGCTTGGAAGAGCCAGGACATTGTTTATTATAATACTGAATGTATTCGTCTGAAAGAAGAAAGTCATAAACACCTGGGATGGCTTGAGGGTAAATCAGGGGTTATTTTAATTTTTAAGTGAACTATCCTTTTATTAATGCATTGATTTGTTTAATATTACTTCATGATTCCTACTGCATTACCAAATTTAACCTTTTTGTAAAGTGTACATGTTGACGAAAGGCTATTTTAAGTATAAGCTGGTATAATGAGAGAGCATCTCCACTTTATTCCTGAACTAAAAGTAAAATATGCTAAGAGTATGCTCAAAGTTAGCAAAAAAGTTGGTTTTGTTTATTTATATAGTAGTTTCTTTTATTAATAAAGCAGGTAAAGTGCAGACCTATAAAGTCTTGATAATTTCAGTGTCTGACATGTGGAGTTAAATGTGTGCTGTTGCTTATTTGAAATACTTTCATCATGGATCTGAAAGAAATCCTTAGTGTCCATGTAAAAAAAAATGTGTTATTTGTGTGTTCTATTGATCTTTTAGTGGACTGTCGGAGGCACTAAAACCAAAAAGAAAGGGAAGCCTAGCAAAGGGCCCGAAAAGAAGAACACGGTCAAGAAAAGAAAGGGCAAGGCGGCTTCATCTGGCAGCTCAAATGGAGACAGTTCAGGAGAGAGTTCGGCTCCAGAGGAGGGTAAGACAGCGATTTGGATTCTGTAATGCTGTTTTTTCCAATACAACACTGGAACTGGAAAAGTAAAGCTGATTCTCCCTGCTTTGTTTCTTAAGGTGAGGTGTCGGACTCCGACAGTAACAGCTCATCCTCCAGCTCAGATTCTGACTCGTCGTCGGAGGATGAGGTTTTCCGGGACGGTTATGGGGACGATCTGATGGGGGATGAGGAGGACAGGGCCCGTTTGGAGCAGATGACAGAAAAAGAAAGAGAACAGGAGCTGTTTAACCGTATAGAGAAGAGAGAAGTCCTCAAGAGGAGGTGAGAGAAATTTTCGAAACTCATACCTGAGCAACCAAGGTCTGAATTTGTATTACCATTTTCATATTTGCAAGAAAACTCAGAACTGCAAAATTAGCCTAAATGACAGGGTCTTTAGGAAAAGGTTTTTGCAAATAAAAAGAGCATTACATTATTGCAATATTTACAGTGTTGCATTCTGTGTTATTTTATTATTATTTATATACTATTAAAAAGTATGTTACATTTTGGTTTAGGTTTTAGTAATTGTGTGTTGTTTTTTCAGCTTAATTTCAATTACCAACATTTTTTTTGTTAATAGTAGCTAATGCATTAGGCATCAGTAACTGAAAATTGTTTTTAATTTTTTAATCTAGCTATGAATGAGAGAATTTAAATCATTTGAAATGAGAATGTGCTTATCAAATAATGACCAATGCATTTCTCCCAATAAGGTTTGAAATCAAGCAAAAACTGAAGACTGCAAAGAAGAAGGAAAAGGAAGAAAAGAAGAAGAAACAAGAAGAGGAGCAGGAAAAGAGAAAACTGTCTCAGGTCCCTGACACTCAGGTGGTAAGTGAACTGTGTAGCTAACAAGGCCTTCCTAAAATATAAACGCAAATATGGTCTGACACTCGAATTTCCTCTGTCTATTCATACAGGTGATGTCCCATAACAAAGAGAGACGGATCAAGAGAGACGAGAAGCTGGACAAGAAGTCACAGGCCATGGAAGAGCTAAAAGCAGAAAGAGAGAAGAGGAAAAACAGAACTGGTACATTGTTAATCAATACTGAATAACAGACTGGATTAAAAAAAAAAGAATTAATGATAGCTGGATGCCAAACTGCACACTAGTGTTTGAAACACTGAAGTACTGTTTCACTGTTAAAAAATAGTAAGCAGAATACAGCGTACTGTGCAGAAAATTAGTATTCTGTAGCAAGTGTTGCTAGTGTCTGATCTGTAACTTTTGACCTTTTTAGCTGAGCTCCTTGCCAAAAGGCAGCCACTGAAGACAAGTGAGGTCTACTCAGATGATGAAGAGGAGGAGGAAGATGACGATGACAAGTCTTCAGTAAAGAGTGACCGTAGCTCAAGGTCATCATCGTTTGATGAAGAGGAGGAGTAAGTATTAGACATACTACATTAACCTTCTTAGTATTAAGCAACAGATTGTACAGCTACAATGATGTTGCTTTGTCAGTTTAAAAATGGAAAAATTATAATTACATTGCTTATAGAGAAATACCATGTTTATGTTTTAAAAATACTAGTAATATTGTGAAATATTATTATAAGTTAAAATGCAGTTTATTAACATTATAACATTTATATTGCTCATCAAAGTTCCATTTATTTGATCAAAAATACAGAAAAACAGTTAATTATGAAATATTGCGATTAATCGCATCCAAAATAAAAGTTTGTTTACATGCAATATGTGTTTACTTTGTATACTTATTATGTACATATAAATACACACACATACATGTAAATATTAAAACAAAATATTTATATGTATATATATTTATACCTGTATACAATTTAATTATAAATAAATATAAATATTTTAGATACAAGTCTAAAATATTTTTCCTTAATGTACACATGCATGTGTGTGTATTTATATATATATATATATATATATATATATATATATATATACATAATAAATATACACAGTACACAAATATATAGTATGTAAACATAAACTTTTATTTTGGATGCGATTAATTGTTTGACAGCACTAGAAAGATCATTACAATTCAAAATAAGTTCTCTTTTTTAATATACATTTCAAATATAATTTATTTCTGCGATTTATAGCTGAATTTTCATCACCCATTACTCCAGTCTTCAGTGTCACATGATCCTTCAGAAATCATTTAAATATGCTGATATATTATTAATGTTGGAAGCAGTTGTGATGCCTAATGTTTTTTGCAACCTGTGATATTTTTTTAGGTTTCCTTGATCAATAAAAAGTGCAAAAGAACAGCATTTAGTCAGAATATAAATTTTTAAACAACAAGTCTGTTACTTTTTTATCAATTTAACACATCCTTGCTGAATAAAAGTATTAATTACTTTCAAAGAAAGACAGAAAGAAAAAAAGTACTGAATCCAAAATTTAAACAGTAGGTATATTGTTACAAAAGATTTCTAATTTAAATAAAAGCTGTTTTTAACTTTTTATTTATCAAAGAATCCTAAAAAAGAAAAAAAAAAAAAAAAGTATCACAGGTTCCAAAAAAATATTAAGCAGCACAACATTGATAATAAATCGGCATATTAGAATGATTTCTGAATGATCATTTGACACTGAAGACTGAACTAATGATGCTGAATATTCAGCTTTGCATCACAGGAATAAATTCTAATTTAAACCATATTAAAATAGAAAACCACGATTTTAAATTGCAATAATATTTTACAATATTAGTGTTGTTGTTTTTTATATTTTTAATCAAATAAAGATGGCCTTGATGAGCAGAAGAGACTTAAATCATAAAAAAATCGTACTGATCCCAAACTTTTGGATGGCGCTGTGTGTGTATATGTCTAAATCTATATGCAAATATAGCAGGCTTACAGATTCATAAATATATATTTTTTAAACATAGTGCAATATAGCATAGAAATATAACGGTTTATCAACCGTGCACCTGTATTTTAGAAAAGAGGAGGCTCCGCCCAAGTCCCAGCCAGTATCATTACCAGACGAGCTTAATCGGATCCGGCTGTCCCGGCACAAGTTGGAGCGCTGGTGTCACATGCCGTTCTTTGCTAAAACTGTTACTGGTTGTTTTGTTCGAATTGGCATTGGAAACAGCAGCAGCAAGCCTGTTTATCGGGTTAGTGAAACATTTCTCATCCTCGCAACCTGAAAGCACACATTTTAAGATCCAATATACAGAGTTATTGATGGACATTTTCTGAAATGAAATCCTGCAGGTGGCTGAAATCATTGATGTGGTGGAAACAGCAAAAGTTTATCAGTTGGGGTCCACGCGGACAAATAAAGGCCTTCAGCTCCGGTACGTTTTAACAGAAAAAGCTGATTATATATGCGTTCATCTCTTTGTCTGCCACCACTTACGTAATGTGTCATGTTTGCAGACATGGAAATGACACACGAGTCTTCAGACTTGAGTTTGTGTCCAATCAGGAGTTCACTGAAAGCGAATTCATGAAATGGAAAGAGGCGGTAAGTTTAATGTAGTTGCATTTTAGGGTAATTGTAGAACTGTGGTCAACCTATAGCATTATGGGGTGTACATGATAGTAACCTTGTTGTTGCCCCATAGATGATTTCGGCAGGAATGCAGTTTCCTACTCTGGATGAGATCAGCAAAAAAGAACAGTCCATCAAGGAGGCGGTCAACTACAAATTCAATGACAAAGACATTGAGGATGTATGTCCCACTGATGTCATTGTCTTTAATACAGGATATTTTAATAGTTGTCAGTTGTATCACTGTATAACACTGTTTTTTTTTGTTAATACAGATTGTCAAAGAAAAAGACAGATTCCGAAAGGCTCCTCCAAACTACGCCATGAAGAAAACGCAACTTCTCAAAGAGAAGGTTGTAATGTTTCAGATACATCACAAGTGGATATGCCTTTGGTTGTTGTATGGTTCTGTTTAGGTACATACTTGTGATCTCATGCTAATCATGTGTAATGTGTGTGTGTGCAGGCCATGGCTGAGGAGACCGGTGATGGAGATAAGGTGAAAGTACTGCAGGATCAATTGAATGAGCTGGAGGAGAGGGCAGAAGCACTTGACCGACAGAGAACCAAAAATATCTCTGCCATCAGGTCAGAAATATACATACACTACTGCTACTATTACTCACTACGCAACTACTCAATAGTTTGAGGTCAGTTGTGTTAATAATAATAATTAATACATTTTTTTTTCTGCAATACAAAGCTTTACTGCGATACAAACATTATTAAATGCTTAATAATTTTTATTAAATTATTAATAATTTTTAATAATTATTTTTTTTTCATGAACGGAAAGAACCGTGTTTATTTGAAATGGAAATATTTTAAATTATTATAAATTTTTTCTAACATTCTTACATTATAATTGTCCTCACTGTTATTTTAATTAGATTTTTTTTTTTTTCCAATTTGGTGTGGCCTTGCAGAATAAAAGTAATAATTATTCAAATGAATCATTTTTTTTTTTTTTTTTTTTTTTCAGCTATATCAACCAGAGGAATCGGAGTTGGAACATTGTGGAGTCTGAGAAGGCATTGGTGGTAGGTGTTTTTCTCAGAGCTGTTACTCTCCTGAAGAACATTCTGAAATCTGAAATGTCTTGGATGTGTTTCAGGCGGAGGGTCAGAACTCAAAGAACCAGCAGATGGATCCGTTTACTAGACGGCAGTGTAAACCCACTATGGTGTCCAATGTGAGGCATCTTTCTGTCAGCTCTGCTGTTTTCCTTTGCATTTAGGCTCATTTGGTCGTTTAAAAAAAACTGAATGCTCGCTATTTCTTTCTCAGGCAAGAGATCCCTCAGTCCACGCCGCTATTTTGGCTCATCTCAACCAGAAGTACGGTTCAGGCTCAGGCCAAGACAACAGCCAGCAGGCTAATAAACAGGTAACACTCATGTACAAACACCCACAGCAACATGAGCCTGATTTGACCCAGAACTCACTTGTGTAATTTGTTTATTATGCAGGGCCAGGCTAGCCAGAAAGACAAAGACATTACCAAGCCAACCAGTGACCTCTCAGAGGACCTTTTCAAAGTTCATGACTTTGATGTCAAAATTGACCTGCAGGTTCCTAATGCTGGTAAGTTGAAATTTAATTTAAATTGCTTCTTGTCCAGTGGGAAAGCACAATTAAATGATGAGTTCACCTTCAGAAAAAAAATGCCTAATAATTTACTCATCCCCATGTGATCCAAGATGTTCATGTCTTTAGTCGCAAAGAAATTAAGATTTTTGAGGAAATCATTTCTGGATTTTTCTCCATATAGTGGACTTCAATGGGGATCAGCGGGTTGAAGGTCCAAATTGCAGTTTCAATGCAGCTTCAAAGGGCACTACACAATCCCAGCCAAAGAAAAAGAGTCTTATCAAGTGAAACTGATCAGTCTTTTTTATAAATAAATAAATAAATAAATACAAATTTATGTACTTTTTAACCACAACTGCATATTGCTTGACTACTAGACTTGAAGTCTACGATTTCACGCATAATGTAGTCATGTTGGAAAGGTCATGTGTGATGTAGGCAAAAGTACCGACCCAGTGTTTAAAAAGCAAACATTTTTCCCCTACCCTACCTTTTTGAACCAAAGTACAGAGACTAAGAACTAACCATATGTGACACTTCTAACGTGATTACCCAATGCGTAAAGATGTACATAGCAGAGCTAGTGCAACACAAGCACTTGTGGTAAGAAGTATAGTAATTTGAATTTTTTATTTTAGACAAATCGTTTCGCTAAATAAGAACCTTATTCATCGACTAGGATTGTGTAGAGCCTTTTGAAACTGCAATTTGGACCTTCAACCCATTGGCACCCATTGAAGTCCACAATATGGGAAAAAAAAAATCCTGAAAGGTTTTCCTCAAAAACTTTAATTTCTTTGTGACAGAAGACAGAAAATCATGAACATCTTGGATCTTGGATGATGGGGGGGTGAGTTAATTATCAGGAAATTTAGCTTCCAAGCAGTGCAGTGCAATACATTTTTTAAATAAAAAAAAATAGTTCTTTTATTTAGAGCTGGGCGATATGGACAAAAAATTATTTTTTTTCATATCAGTCGATATCATTGTTTATCATGATAAATGCCACTTTTTTTATTTCTTTCAAGTTCAAAGGCAAATTTTTGGTCCAATATGAAAGTTGTAAAAAATAGACTGTTAATTGTGGTTTTAAACTGTTCTTTATGGTCAGAACATGAAAAACATTTTTGAATTCTTTACACTTTTCCAGTCATTTTTCCTTAACAAAAGAAAAAAAAATTACTTATTTCAGAATGTTCTAATGAGTAATATTAGCCCCTTTCACACAACAATCCCGGTAAATTGCCGGAAAATTACCAGTATGACTTTACCCGTAAATACAGAAATATGCTGTTCACACAGGCAACAGTGTTCTGGCTTTTTAACGGTAAGAGACCATTCACACAACAGCACCAACATGCCGGTAAATTCTGTGATGTCATGAAACGCTTTAGTTTCACTATTGATCCAATTTGACAATGAAGTATAGTGACCGGCATAAGGGGATGATCAAACAGAACGTGTTTTTTGCTCTTATAAACCCGAGACGTGCATTATCCAACTGCAGAGCTGCAGCACTGATGAATGAGAAAGAAGGCCGGGTCTCGAGCGCAACACTTGAAACAGCTGCGAGACGAGGCACGGTGGTAAAAGATATCCATAAAGTGCATATTTACTTAGAAAAACTAATTTACACAAGCAGCAGAGCTTTGTAAACAGCTCAGAGTAATAACGTCACCTCCATAAGAACGTTATAATTGGCCAATTTGGACCAAAGCAGACTTTATTCACATGGCGTTCTACGCGCTCATACCGGTAATCTTCATTCTGCGTTCACACATAGCAGCATTCCGGCAATTTACTGGTAATGTTACAGCTACCCTTACTGGTAAATTGCCCGAATGAATTTACCGGTATTTTTGAAAAGGTCCTATTCACACATGATCTCGTAACGGCAATTTACCAGTAAAGCCTGTATGTGTGAAAGGGGCTATTGTTTCAAATCAAGAAACAGATTTGTGTTGCCTCATAATATTTGTTCATTATCAAAATCAGTAATATCTGTAAATATTGTAGCAACCTCATTTTTATATAGTGGAATTTAATTATTCAGTTTTTATATATATATATATATTTAACCATTGGTCTTCCATAGTAGTATATATTTAGATCATGATAATCACAGGTAAAACAAATATACCACTTTAATACCATGTTAAAAATTTAATATGGTTTCTATGTATTTGTATGGAAAACGGTACGTTAGTCTAAATTAATTTAGTATAAATTCATTAACAACATGGCCAAATTACTGTAATTATATTCCATTACTCCTCCATTAATACATTTACTACATGTCTGCATTAAAATGTCTACATAAAATTTCACATGAATACCTACATCTGACACAATACCATGGTGCAGCTCCTACATTATCGATGTGTCCCCCAGCCCTACTTGTATTCAGTAAGGAGACATTAAATTGATCAAAAAAATGTTACAAATTTCTATTTCGAAAAAATGCTGCTCTTTCTCTTCATCAAAGAATCCTGAAAAAAAGATCATAGTTTCCACAGAATATTAAGTTTATTGTTTGAGCATCAAGTCAGCATATTAGAATGATTTATGATGGATCATGTGACACTGAAGACTGGAGCAGTTTGCCATTTCAGGAATAAATTAAGTTTTAAAATATATTATAATACAAAAGTTATTTGCAACAGTAATAATATACAGTAGTAAACGATTACTGTTTTGAACCATTGTGTATTTGAATTTTACAATTTATTTCATTCATCCACAGAAGCAAAGTCTTTGGCAGTGAGTTCGAATGCATTACCCGTTAAAGATGGAGCACCACGCCGATCTCTCAACCTGGAGGACTACAAGAAGAGACGAGGACTCATCTGACCTACGTTTTTTTTTATCTTCTCCTGCATGATTGGACACCTGTGCCGGGGGTCTACACAGCTGCGGTCACCCCTGTGTGTGTGAGTGTGTTTGGGAAAGGATGTGGACGAGTGTGTGCGAGAGTGTGTATGATAAAGAGAAAGTATAAGTGCATACCTTTAAGACTGAATGTGTCTGAGACTGAATGAGTGTGTGTGTGTGTGTGTGTGTGTGTGTGTGTGTGTGTGTGTGTGTGTGTTTCACCTGTTTGTAAGAGGAAATATTGATGAATAATGATAACTTTCAGGTCTTTTCCTGCGAAGGGTCACTTTTTGAGAGATGAAAAGTCCACTGCGTTATTTACGGCGTGTGCAGACGTGAGAACAGAAATGCATTACCTCTGATTCTCCTTTTCGTACCAATGCATTCAGCATTTTTTGTCCCTCTCAGACCCTCTCAGAAACGACCCTTTTATATCCAAGCTTGTGAATGACTATCTCAAAGGACACTATTAAAAAAAGACAACACAAATCTTGGGGTTTTTTTGAAAGTTGTAATTAGTTGTCAATAATGTGATTGGGTCTGCCTCGTTCCTCCTGAAAACGCTCTGAAGTTTTTTAAACAAGCATTTTCTTTTCTTCCCCCCTGACCCATATGTAATGGGTTGCTAGGACAGTCCTGCTTTACTCTGCTTGCTGGTTTAAAGGCTGAGCGGCCGACCAATCAGAGAGGGAGTCTGACAATGACATCACACTCCCTAAATATAAACGTTTGTTTCATGTAAGACAGTGATCAAATAAACGTGTCTGCCATGGACAAGAAAACATTGAGAATTGATGTATCTTTTTGTTTTTACTGCTCTTTTTTTCACTATCATATCCCTCTGTCTCCCTCAGAGCTGATGTAAGTGTTATTGATCTTTAATTATTGAAGTCTTTTAGTCAGTTCTCGTATCGTTGTGGCATGCCTTGTAAATAAGCGATCCTGAGTGAGTGCGACTGAATAAAGGAGGAACTGTTTCATAATTCATGTCTTTGTGTATTTACTGTTGTGTATTTACTCTTAGTTTTAATTTTGAAAATACGTTTAATACAATTTCAAATATATTTCTGTAACATTTAAAAAAAATATTTTTGACATCCTGGGCAGTTTCTGCAATTTTAGACCCAACAACCTACTATAACCATAAAATTCATTAAGTCTATTGAAAATACTTGCTCAACTTGTGTTAGAAAAAGGGCATAACAAGACTAACTGGGTGGAAAGTAATATTGAGAATGCAGTAAAAACCCATGAAGAATTACCAATTGTTTGTTTAAATCATTTCAGTTAGAGAAAACAAATACACCTGAAATATTTCTTAAAGAAATTCCTAGTTTTTCATGGAAGTTTGAAGATGAAATGTTGAAGTAGTAAAATTATATACAGTAGTCAACATTTGAAGTGGATCAAAACCTTCAATTAAAGTTGTCCTAAAACCAAAACAATACCCGTTCTTGTCTTAGGACAAATTTGATCCACTTTAAATGTTGAGTATTAAAAATTTATCATATATTCAATTATCAAAATAAGAGTTTGTAATAACAATAGATTTTAAATAACCGTGAATTAATTTGATCTTTTTTATTTGATCTTATTTGATCTTATTATTATTTAATTTCATCTTTCATCTTATTTTATTTGAACTTTTTTCATTTTAACTCATATTTATTGTATTTTAATTTTTTTGATTTTATCTTAATTTATTTTATTTTATCTTATTTTATTTTTGTTTATTCATATTTTATTTTATTTTATCTTACTTTATTTTATTATATTTAATTTTATCTTCTCATTTTATTTGATCTTATTTGATCTCATTATTATTTTATTTCATCTTTTTTGTCTCATATTTATTGTATTTTAATTTATTTGATTTTATCTTAATTTATTTTTATTTTGTTTTATTTTATTTTATCTTTGATTTTATTTAACCTTATTTTAACTTATTCATATTTTATTTTATCTTATTTTTTATTTTATTTTATTTATTCTATCTTATCTTATTTTATTTTATCTTTTATTTTATTTTATTGTCTTATTTTATCTTATCTTATTTTATTTTATCTCATATTTATTGTATTTTAATTTATTTGATTTTCTTAATTTATTTTTATTTTGTTGTTTTATTTTATCTTTGATTTTATTTAACCTTATTTTATCTTATATTTTATTTTATCTTATTTTTTATTTTATTTTATTTTATCTTATCTTATCTTATTTTATTTTATTTTATCTTTTATTTTATTGTCTTATTTTATCTTATCTTATTTTATTTTTGTTTTATTTTATTTTATTTTGTCATAATTTATCCCAATTACATTCGGGCACAGCAACATCATTTAACCTTTTCTACTCAGGCAGTGTGCAGGGCGCACTGTTATGGGTCCTTCGTGTAGTTCCTGGTCCACGTCGGTCTGGATCAGAAAGAGTAACAACGGGATAAAAACAGTCACCGATAAACGATCAAGAGAGCAGTAAACACAGTTTCCCCAGATACTCTCCGAAACATGCCACTGCAAGATTTACCTACCGCTTTCTAAGAGATCGGAGCCCCTTAAGGTACAAAAATCTGACCTTAAATGCAGTTATTGGGCAGAAGACGTGAAACTGACGTGTAATGCTTAGCACTGTACAGGTTTAGAGGATTTAACGTACACTACAAACGAACAAGTGTCATTTAATCGATAACTAAACAAAATGTAGCCGATAGTGTTTATGTGATCTAACAGTGACAGCTGACACTTTTGTGTAAATGCACAAGTGTTAAGTGGAATCGGACGCAAAACATAAATACATATTGCTCAGGGAGGAATGAAAAGAACTAAAAGGAAATGTCAAAAATTACAGATGAATAACTATTGCTTGAATATGCTAAGTGTAAAACATTGGCGAATTTTGTATTCATCTATAAATTTGACAGACAAGTGTTTTCATGCTAGAGATGATTAGCTTTGGATGTGGTTGTGGATCCAGAGTATGCTTTAAGGGATGGGTTTTGTTTTTAGTTTATGTTTGCATTGAAGAAGTCAAACATTACAGATCTGACTCTTCAGTGTTCGTCTCTCAGATGTGAAAATGATCTGATTTTCTCATGAACATGAAAAATTATAACTATAAAGCACAAAGATGTGGTTGAGTTGTACAATGCAAGAAACTGAGGTGACATTAACTATATAGCATGACAGGCTTATCACTTTTAACATCTCTGCAATCGTGTTTTTGTTTCCAGAGAATCTCAGGATGTCTTGGTTTGTTGATCTTGCCGGGAAGGCAGAGGACTTCCTAAATAAAGTGGACCAGGGTGCAGCCACCGCTTTGACGAAAAATGCTCAGAAATCCTCCCTGTCATACAACAGCCCTGACACAACAGATTCGATCCAGTACAACTCTGCAGATTACAGCTCCACCCAACAACACAGGGACTCCATCTCGTCCTCCTCATCCCAAGGAACTTCAACTTTCATCTCCGCGGCTGCTGGGAACATAAAGAAATCCAAAGCCACGGTTTTGGCCGGTACAGCTAATGTCTCCAGCACCACGCCTTTGGGTTCTAGCAGCAAGCAGTCATCCAATTTTGTGCGACCCAAAAAGCCAGAAGTAAACGATGATTTGCTCTTTGACTTCTTGAACAGTTCAGACCCACCACAGAGCGAAAGAAAAGAGGTCAGAAGAGAACCGGCATCCACGGTTTTGGGTCCTACAGGGGGGTCAACTCAGACCCAAATGCCCCCTATTTCTGTGAGCAGCGACCTGCAGATTGGCCCCTCTGTTTCTGCAACCTCGTCCTCCACACAGGGCATGTCCAGAAATTCGAGCCTCGGCTCTCTCTCCAACAGCTCGCACAGCATTAAAACCGATGATGGCTCTACTCGAGACCAAAGCCAAGGTACAAAATATATATCATTTGGTCCGTTGCATTATTTTGAGGGCATTTTCTGTTATGCGCAAAAACTGATACATATTTATACTGTAGAGGGTTTGCACTTACATCACGGTTTGGTCAGTCACCCGGATGCGCAGCCATATTTGAGATACTCAGATGTAAACAACAGCATGGATTGCATAGTTAATATAATACTTAATACGTTATTCTGCACATTTCTGCTGTCTGAACCACGTAAAAAAAGATTCTTGCTCTGGAAATCCTGTTTCAGTTTGGCCAACCACAAACGCCTTTTGTTCCTCAGACAGTTTTTTGAACTCCTCTCCTTGAGTCTATAGTACTCCAAATGTTTTTCCTGGTCCGACCGATTAGTACAGCCCAAAACATGAAAATAATTGACCAATTTCAGCAGCAATAATCACCAAAATTTACAAATTTCGTTTGGTTCAGTGGCATTGTTCATGTTTTTTCAATGAAAGTACAATGAAACTATTGTTATAAGTTTTGTTTGAGTTTATTGAATCTGTGTTTGCCATAGAATAACCTATAAAGATTAAATGGCACTAAATGTTCTTATTAAACTTATTATTTTTTCTAAATCAAATGTATACTATTCAAAGTTATTGTAGTTTATTAAAACTACTACAAAATAAAAAATGGCAACAAAAAATATAAAAATACAATCTTATCAAAAATATTAACAAACTATGATAGTATATCAATAATACTAAAATGACATGCATACTATTTCAATAATTTTGTCCAAATATACACTGCCATTTAAATGTTATGGGATCAGTAAGATTTTTAATGTTTTTTTTAAAGAAATCCTTTTATTGCTTATCAAGGCTGTTTATTTGATTCAAAATATAAAAAACAGTAATACTGTGAAATATTATTGTCATTTAATATAGTGGTTTTCTACTTTAATATACTTTAAAATAGAATTTATTCCTGTGACGCAAAGCTGAATTTTCAGCATCATCACTACAGTCTTCAGTGTCACTTTTTTTTTTTTTTAACTTGTGATGCTTTTTCTGGATTCTTTGATAAATAAAATATTAAAAAGAACAGCATTTATTTAAAATAAGAAGATTTTGTAACAATATAGACTACCGTTCAAAATTTGGGGTTGGTAATTTTTTTTCTTAGTTTGTTTAAAAGAAAGGATGTGTTAAATTGATAAGAAGTGATTGTAAAGACTTATATTGCTAGAAAAGATTTCCATTTTGAATAAATACTGTTCTTTATTCATTAAAGAATCCTGACAAAGTATCACAGGTTCCAAAAAAATATATATATTAAGCAGCACAACTGTTTTCAAAATTGATAAATTAGCATATTAGAATGATTTCTGAAGGATCATGTGACACTGAAGAATGGAGTAATGGCTGATGAAAATTCAGCTTTGCATCACAGAAATAAATTATATTTTAAAGTATATTAAAATAGAAAACTCTTATTTGAATAGCAGTGTATATTTAAAATAAAACAAAAAATCAATTACTTTAAATGCTACAAATGAATTAAGGCATAATGTAGAGTATGAAAATTGGATATTCATTATAAGATCTGTTTGCAGTTAACAGTGATATTAAAGTATCCTCTATGAAATCCGTATTCCATCTGTTCTGTCCAGCTGATGTTCAGGAGAGTTTGGACCCAGGACTGGATATTCCTGCAGAGGCCCAGCCAGCACTTGAGATCCCACCTCAAGAGCTTCAGCTTCAGCAGCAGCAGCAGCAAGGCCAAGAGCAGGTGATCTCTAACCTTCGTCTCGAGAACCAGCTTTTACGCAGTGAAGTCTCTTCTCTCAACCAGGAAATGGCCTCTCTAATCCAGAGAGCCAAAAACATGCAAGAGGGTGAGCCAGTGAGCCTTTGTTGAAATAAATGCTATGAATAAGTGTTTTATTTATATACTTAAATATATTATAGAATTAATTAATATTTAGATTTTTTTAAATTTTATTTTTATATTTTATTTTATTTTAACTTTTTTTTTTTTTTTTATATTTAGCTTTAATTTATTTTTTTGTTTTTAATTCTAATTTTTGTTTGTTTTTCATCTAATATTTGTTTTATTTAAGCTTTATTTCAGTTAACAGAAACCATTTTAATACTTTTAATTAACAACAACAACACTGCTATAAATATAATAGTAAACCAGGCAGCCATTAAATGATTCTTTTCTCTACTTTTATAGAGGTGAACCTTTCCAGAGCTCGTGCTGAAAAGTGGAACTCAGACCAGTCTCGCGTTGATCGCACATGTCGAGAGCTGAGGGCACAGGTTGATGACCTCACAGAAGCCCTGTCGGCAAAAGATGGTCAGCTGGCGGTCCTGAAAGTGCGACTGGATGAGGCAGATCAGTTACTGAGGTCCCGAAGCTCTGCTCTTGAGGAAGCTCAGAATGAGAGGGTCAGGTGGGACAATTCAAGGAAGCAGAAAACACTTCTGGTTTAGTTGATCAAAGCACACAGAGGTTAATCTACATCTTCTTTTATCTGAATAAACAAACTTCTTCTGCTGTTTTTCTGTGTTTTAGGATTCTTCAGGATCACAGTGAGGGAAGCAGTCTTCAGTCTCAGGCTTTACAGACACTACAAGACAGAGTAAGAGACGCAGAAGCAGCGGTGAAAAGAGAACAGGAGAGCTACAGACAGATGCAGGTGAGTTATCAGGTATCATAGAAACAAACAGAACAAGGATTTATGTTGCAAACTTGGTAAAAAGATGTGCTGTTTTCTCACAGAGTGAGTTTGGAGCACGACTGGCGAAGGTGGAGGCCGAGCGTCAGCAGTTGGCAGAGTCGTTAACAAGCACAGAGCGTCGGGTGACAGAAGAGAAGCAAAAAGCTGAAGATCTACTTCAACAGGTCAAGAGCGCCCGATCTGCTGCAGAGTACACCAAACAGGAGCTGCAGGACTACAAAAACAAAGCCTCACGCATATTGCAGGTCTCATTCTCTCTTTATTTACTTGTCACTTTTTAAGTGTATGAAGGATCATGATTGTTGTTCCTCCAGTCTAAGGAGAAGCTGATCAGCAGTCTGAAGGAGGGCTCAGGTCTGGAGGTGCTGGAGGGGGCCGGGGCTGGAGTTGAACTTGAAGAGCTCCGTCATGAGAAAGAGCTGCAGAGAGAAGAGATTCAAAAGCTACAGGCCCAAATACAGAGCTTACGAACAGAGATACAGGTGAGATTCCAAGAGCTAATGAATGTGGTTATACACACATACAGATAAAGGCTAAAGGATATGGCCTAAAATCTTTTTTTTTTTTTTTTTTTTTTTAAATCTTTTAATTTTACACTTCCAGTCAAAAGTTTTTGAACAGTAAGATTTTTAATGTTTTTTAAAGAAGTCTCTTCTGCTTACCAAGCCTGCATTTGTTTGATCCAAAGAACAGCAAAAACAGTTCAATTTTGAAATATTTGTACGATTTAAAACATAATTTTATATTTGAGTCTATTTTAAAATGTCATTTATTCCTGTGATTTCAAAGCTGAATTTTTAGCATCATTACTCCAGTCACATGATCCTCCAGAAATCATTCTAATATTCTGAGTTGCTGCTCAAAAATAATTTATTATTATTATGTTGAAGAAAACAGCGCAGTAGAATTTTTTGTGTTTCTTTGATGAATAGTTCAGATAGAAAGTTCAGAAGAACAGCATTTATCTAAAATAGAAATCATTTGTGACATGATAAATGTCTTTATCACCACTTTTGCTCAATTTACAGCATCCTTCCTAAATAAAAGTATACTTTTCTATCATTTATTTCCCAAAAGAAAAAAAACTTACACTGACTCAAAGCTTTTGAATTCTATAGTGTATAATGTTACAGAAGCTTTTTGTTTCAGATAAAATGCTGATCTTTGGATCTTTCTATTCATCAAATAATCCTAAAGAAATGTACTCAACTGTTTTAAATGTTGATAAAAAAAAAATAATAAAATATTTCTTGAACAGCAAATCAGCATATTAGAATGATTTCTGAAGGATCATGTGACACTGAAGACAGGAGTAATGATGCTGAAAATTTATCTTTGATTTGAAAATGTAGGTTTTTTTTTGTTTGTTTTTGCTGTACTTTGGATCAAATAAATGCAATTGTGAGCAGAAGTGACTTCTTTAAAAACATAATTTTTTTTTGAAAACTCTCTTTCAAAACTTTTGTCTGGTAGTGTGTGTGTATAGTGTGTGTATTCATATTTTTGTTTTTGCTTTTAAATTACTAAAGGCTTTTTTTGCAAGTAAAAACCGTAAGTGGTTAAACTCTTGTAATTCTACACCACATTAACACAGCTCATAATTTGATTTAATTATTGTCATTTATATGCATCACCATAACAATACAAGTTCATAAATGGCAACATTTACTTATATTTTGCTAGAATATTTTTAGATTTTGATGCTTAATTTTAATTTCCAGCAACATATACAATACATTTTTGATATGTTATTAAAATTCTAGGTAAGCTTTTTAATGTTTTTAAACTTTCAACATAACTGTTTTTCTTTTCAAATGTATTTAACCGTATTAATTTCTGTGATGACAGAGCTGTATTTTCAGCAGCCATTACAGTCTTCAGTGTCACATGATCCTTCAGAAAACATTCTAATATGCTGATTTGGTGCATGAGAATTTTTTTATTATTATTATTATCAGTGTTGAAAGCAGTTCTGCTGTTTAATATTTTTGTGGAAAAGTGATATTTTTTAGGATTTTTTAATGAATAGAAATAATAAAAAAAATGAAATTGGAAAAAAATCAATTTGAATTAGAAATCTCTTGTAACTGAATTTTTTTACTGCCACTTTTGATCAAATGAATGCATCCTTGCTTAAATAAAAATATTAATTTCTTTAAAAAAACTGGCTCCAAACTTTCGAATGATAGTGTATGTTACATAATAATAATACATTATAATAAATTCTGGTTGTTAAACTATAGAAAACATTCTATAGTAAATAATCACAACTAAAAAGATTTAATTATGTTCAATTATATGCACCACTTTAATAATTGAAATAAATAGCATTATTTACTCACATTATACTAAAATATTTTATTATGAAAAACATCAAATGTGTGTTTTATTTTCATGAATTCAAAATATTTACAATGTTGCAGCAAAACTATTGGAAATATATAATGAATATTTGATATATAGCCAGCTGTAACACCAAAACAAACACACATTGCATATTTGATTTGCCACGTTTGTACTACCTCTAGGATCTGGAAACCCAGGCGCTCACAGAGACAGAAAACTGGAGAGAACAGCTGGCAGAAGTACAGGAACAAAATGCCCAGCAGATCAGAGGCAAACAGGAAATAGAAGCAGAACTGGAGAGATCCAAACAGGTACGTCATAGCACATCTCAATTTTTTTGAGCAGGTTTATTGTAGCTTGTTACGTTGTTTTATTTTATTTTAGTGTAATATTCTGAATAATGAGTGAATACTGCTACATTTTAATGCAGGAACTACAGTACATAGAGGAAGAGCATCATCGCACTAAAATCACCCTACAGGGTCGCGTCAAAGACAGAGAAGATGAGATCCAAAAGCTTAGAAACCAGGTACCCCTGTAGAAACAGTAATTAAGGTTTTATAATAAAATACACTGCCCTCCAAAAGTTTGGAAACACCCCTGTGAAAAAAAGACAGGCAAAGTGTGGTTTTGGACGATATCAGCATAAATCCTTGTCATTTTTTGGTGCAAATACATTAAAGTAACTTGACATTATCATTGAAGACCATCATGTCTGTCATGGAATGGCCTCCCCAATCACCCGACCTCAACCCAATTGAGCTACTTTGGGAGGAACTGGACCGTGATGTCTGTAAGAAGTGTCCAACCAGTGTGAATCAACTTTCAGCTGGCAGTCCTTCAGGAGGCTTGGAGTAATATATCAAGTCAATGTTTAAATAAACTGACAGCTCGGATGCCCAGATTATGCAGAGCTGTAATAGCTGCTAATGGTAAATCAAAAATTTATGTTTTCTCTATGTATAAACTGTTTATGAAATAAAATATGTTTTCGTAGTTTGTTTTGTTCCTTATCAGTGCAAAATTATCACAAATTAAAAATGATTCATACCAATATTGTCCAAAACCCCACTTTTCTAGGGCGTTTCCAAACTTTTGGAGGGCAGTGTACATCTGTGCACCTGTTCCAAGTTTTATGAATTTTTATGGTGAATTTTATTCTTCTGCTAGCTGACCAATAAGGCTCTGAGCAACAGCAGTCAGGTGGAGCTGGAGGGCCGTTTACACCAGTTAACAGAGACACTGATTCAGAAGCAGACTATGTTAGAGGCCCTGGGCACAGAGAAAAACTCTCTGGTCTTTCAGCTGGAAAGGCTGGAGCAGCAGCTGAAGAGCTTGCAGGGTGGTCAGAACAGCGGCTCACACATCAACATGGCTGCCATGGAGGGACCAGGTCAGTAGATGGGGAAATGATGGGAAATTCCAGGACTAACTTTTTAAATCAAACCAGGGGTTATAATCTTTAACTACAATTAAAAATAAAATGATAAAACACAGCAAATCATAATGAAAACAGAAAGTAATTGAAATTAATAATAAAAAAATATTTATGTGTGGGTAGGTGCAAGGCAGAGGAACACACCAATCCTGTTTAGTGATGCAGACGGACCAGGTACAGGAGTGTATGGAAAAGTTCGTAAAGCGGCCAGCACCATTGACCGCTTCAGGTAATTGAGTCTCTGGAAATTTTTATTTCTTTTTTTTCTAAATGTACACCAGTCAAAGTGTTTGCCAACAGTAAGACTTTTAATGTTTTTAAAGAAGTCTCTTCTGCTCACTAAGCCTGCGTTTATTTGATCCAAAGTACAGCAAAAACAGTAACATTTTTAAATGTTTTTACTATTTAAAATAACGTAATTTATTTCGTTGATCAAAACTACATTTTCAGCATCATTACTCCTGTCTTTAGTGTCATTAGATTCTTCTGAAATCATTCTATTATGCTGATTTGCTGTTTAAGATTTTTTTATATATATATATTATTAGTATTATCAATATTTAAAACAGTTGAGTACATTTTTTCAGAATTTTTTGATGAATGGAAAGGGAGAGGGGGTATATAAATTAATATTTTTACATTTCAAATTCATACTTTTATTTAGCAAGGATGTTTTTCCATTTCAGATAAATTTCTATTCATCAAAGAAACCTGAAAAATATCTATTCAGCTGTTTTCAACACAATAATAATAAAAAATGTTTTTTGAGCAGTAAATCAGAATATTAGAATTATTTCTAATGGATCATGTGACACTGAAAACTGAAGTAAGCTTTGAAATCACAGGAATAAATTGCATTTTAAAATATATTCCAATTGAAAACAGCTATTTTAAATAATAAAAATATTTCATAATTTTACTGTTTTGATGTACTTTGGATTAAATAAATTCAGGTTTGGTGAGCAAAAGAGACTTCTTTAAAAAAAACATTAATGATCTTACTGTTCAAAAATTTTTGACTGGTAGTGTATCTTACAGTGTCCCATTACGATTAAAATGTTTGTGGTTTTTATTTTTAATCTTTCTCTCCAGTATACGTCTAGGAATCTTTCTCAGACGTTACCCTATGGCCAGGGTCTTTGTTATTATTTATATGGTGAGTACACAGCACATTAAAGAACATTTGGCAGTTAAAATACAAAATGAGTAGTTTTAATTTGTGTTTACTTTGTATGTCATAATCTATGTTTTTCTATCCAGGCACTACTACACCTTTGGGTAATGATTGTCCTTTTGACATACACACCAGAGATGCATCACAATCATCCTGATGGGAGATAAAAGACTTTCTAGCTGTAACAACACATAATAACCAGTGTGATTAGTAATGGTTAAAAAAGGTTAAGCTTAGGGAAATTTCAGGCTGCTGTACAGTGGCTCAATATGCATTCATGTTAAATTTGCACAGACATGCTTTTTGGGCAGTTCTCTCTTTCTCTCGAATTTCCCCTCATCCATCCATTTATACTTGGCCCAACATGATTGAATGCTTTCAGTAAAATTTGGCGTGAGTGTTAAGAGGAGTATAAAGTGAAATATTTAAGGTGTAATTTAAAGGTGTGGTTTTATTCAATTAAGGTTATCTTTTCTTTTATTCAGCTATGTTTCATGCAAATGTAATCATGACTATTTTTGTTACAGGAAATAACAGATTGTATTCCTCACACTGTAAAGCAAATTTATCTTAATAAATATTAACATGGACATAATCTTAATTCTCCCAGCTGTTTTTGTGAGTCTCTATCTTTAAAAGTACAAAGGGTTGATAATAAGGAAAATGTAGAAGTTGCTATAATAAATGTATTATATATCATAATTCCTTATTATAATAAAAATAACACGCATGTATTTTAATATATAATAAATTATACATGCATACGTAATTATATACTGTTCAAAAAGTTTGGGGTTGGTAAGATTTTTTTTTAATGTTTTTAAAAGTTTCTTTTGCTCACCAAGGCTGCATTTTATGTTAAAAATACAGTATAAACAGTAAAGGTGAAATATTATTACAATTTAAAATAACTTTTTCTTTTTAAATGTATTTAAAGGTATTTATTCCTGTGATGGCAAAGGTACACTATCAGTCAAAAGATTTTGAACTGTAAGATTTTTAATGTTTTTAAAGAAGTCCCATCTGCTCACCAAGCCTGCATTTATTTGATCCGAAGTACAGCGAAAGCAGTACAATTTTTAAATATGTTTACTATTTAAAATAACTGTTTTCTATTTAAATATATTTTACATTTGAATTTATTCCTGTGATTTCAAAGCTGAATTTTTAGCACCATTACTTCAGTCACAAGATGGTATAGAGTATAATGTTACAAAAGCTTTTTTATTTTAGATAAATGCTGATCTTTGGATCTCTCTATTCATCAAAGAATCCTGAAAAAAGGTACTTAACTGTTTTAAATATTGATGATGATGATGATGATGATGATGATGATAATACAGCAAGTCAGCATATTAGAAGAATTTCTGAGGATCATGTGACACTGAAGCCTGGAGTAATGATGCTGAAAATGTAGCTTTGATCACAGAAATAAATTACATTTTAAAATAATATTATTTTAAAATATTAATATTGTTATTTTAAATAATACAAATATTTTGAAAAGACGTATTTTGGATCAAATAAATGCAGGCTTGTTGAGCAGAAGAGAATTCTGTTAAAAAAAACATCAAATTTAATGTTCGAAAACTTGTGACTGGTAGTGTATATTTTCAGCATCATTACTCCAGTGCCACATGATCATTCAGAAATCATTCTATAATGCTGATTTGCTAAATAAATTATCAATGTTTAAAACAGTTGCTTAATATTTTTTTGTGGAAATGTGACACATTTCTTTGGATTCTTTGAAATGGTAATCTTTTGTAACTATTCACTTTTGATAAAATGAATGCATCCTTGCTTAATTAAAATAATTATTTATTTTTAAAAACTCTTACTGACCCAAACTTTTGAATGGCAATCTTGTCGTCATATATTAATATTATAATATGTGACACACAATCTCATTTGGTGTCCTAAAAAGCTCAGTTTATGACTTTAGAGATATTAAAGACAAAAAAAAGTTGAAGTATGTTTTATCACATGATTGCAGGACTTATTCTGTCCTGTTGCGTCGCTGTTGATGCGTGTGAAGTGTGCGTTGGATTATGTTGGTCCTCCACCGTCCCATAATCCATCTGTGCTGTCCACGTCTCCGCTGAGGGATGATCAGTCCGGCTGTGATGGCCGCGGTCGAGCTGGCATTTTAACCGCGTGAAAAACACAGCGACCCAAAACAAACCCGCGCCAGAAACCTGCCTGTCCATATGTGGATATAACCCGGCGACCAGGTCTTCGCGATTCCTGTGGATTTAACACGTATAACCCGGCGTTTTGTCTTTGTTTATGTCATGAAGTTTTGAACCAGCTGGAATCCGGATCCACCACTGACTAATTAGTATCACGTCTATTAAAAACAAACCAACGTAAAACGCTAGTTATTATTAGTTAGCTTGAGTACATGAAGCTCTCGTTCTCACGGATCTGTGTTGTCAATGCGTTGTCTGTGTGTCTGAAAGGCCCGGGTCCGTAATTGAGGGTTAGATCCGGTTCGGCTCATCATGTCGTCCTGGCTGGGAGGGTTAGGCTCTGGCCTGGGCCAGAGTTTGGGTCAGGTCGGGGGAAGCTTGTCTACTTTTACAGGACAGATCTCTAATTTTACCAAAGATATTCTACTGGAAAGCGCCGAGGAAGTGGGAGGTGAGTTGACCACAGTCATCAAGATCATATCACTTCCCATACAGACATTTAACACTTTTACAGTCTTTGTACAGTAAGGTCAAGCTGTTTTGTTACTTAATTGTCATTTAAAACAGCTAACGTTAAACTGTCAATTTGTTTATTATGCATTTATATTTAAGTTAGTGAGCACAACTGTAGGATAGACTACTGAATGTCACAGTTTTATGTTTATCAGTTATGGTTGATACCATGAAATGTTTTAGTTGTTGTAATATGACTACTCTGGCAGGTTTTTAAAATCTGATTTTGTTTACATTGGCATCTCCTCAAAGAAATTAAAGGGAAAGTACACTCAAAAATGAAAGTTATACATTTAGAACCTAAATGGCTGCAATGAAAGTGAATAGCGAAAGGTGACAGTGCCTGTCATTTTGAGAAGACAAAGCCAGACAAGTTTGGAACGAGAGGTTTAGGGTGAGTAAATTTTTGGGTGAAGTGTCTCTAGGATTTCCATTCTACAGCACACTTATATAATAGGCTGAAGTAATTATAGTAAGACAGAGTTTGTAAGTAAGAGGTTTGTTTGCATACAGCCGTTAAATCCCAATGAGAGATGTAGCTTCTGATGGAGTTTAGGCACATGATCTTAATCCAGAAAGAGCTGGATGTTTCTTAGTTCTGTTGCTTGCATAGTAGTATTGAAGTACTTTGTGTATATATTGTGCCTTGTTCCTTGTTGTACCCGCCACATTTATTCTGCAAACACAGAAGGACAATTGTTTACCAACAAAAATCTTGCTAGTGTTAAAAGTAAATATGCCCTTTTTGACCACTGGATGAGTAGACAGACCCATACAGCGCACTAAGAACTTTGATCAGCAGCTTCCAGCAAAGCAAAAAGACCTTGAGTCAATATGTCATGTCTCACGATGCATCGACTTGCCTGTTTCAAAACAGTTTCAGGCTTACAAAAAATTACCTGCTTTTGTTGTCTTTTAGATTATACTACATAAAGGTGATGTGTCAGCTTCACCTAAAATTCTGTTTGTTGAATATATAAAAAGTTTACATACACTTGATTACATTCTTAATACTGTGGTGTTACCTGAATGATCCACAGGCTGTGTGTTTTTTTTTTTGTTAAGTGATAGTAGTTCATGAGTCCCTTGTTTGTCAGTTAAACTGCCTGCTGTTCTTCAGAAAAATCCTTCAGGTGCCACACATTCTTTGGTTTTTCAGCATTGATTTTGAGGATGATTTTGAGATCCATCTTTTCACACTGAGGACAACTGAGGGACTCATATGCAACTATTACAGAAGGTTCAAACACTCACTGATGCTCCAGAAGGAAAACGATGCATTAACAGAACAAGGGGGTGAAAACTTTTTGAATTTGAATATCAGGGTAAATTTAGCTTATTTTGTCTTCTGGTAAACATGTAAAAATGTTTTCCATTTGGAGCATCAGTGAGCGTTTGAACCTTCTGTAAAGTAGAGTCCCTCAGTTGTCCTCAGTGTGGAAAAAAAAAAAGGATCTCAAAACCATATCGTCATTGTTGGAAAGGGTTTAAATACACAAAAATGCTGAAAAAACACAATTTATGGGACTGAAGGATTTTTTTCTGAAGAACAGAAAACTGTTCTTTACTGTACACAGTATAACTGTTCAGGACAAACAAGGGACTCATGAACTAAATACACACACAGCTGTGTGAATTAGTTTCTCTTGTGGACTATATGTAAATATACTAGTACTAAATAAATATTAACATGCATTTCGTGTGATCGCCCTTATTTTGGTAAAATAATATTTTGCAGATTCAAGGTGCAAGTAAACTTTTGACTCAACTGTATATGCAGAAATAAATAACAACCAAGAAGATTAATAAATGCTGTAAAAGTATTGTTCATTGTTATGTCATGTCATCTATTGCATTAACTACTTTTAGCATATGAAAACGTGCTGTAAAAAGGTTGCCAATGGTATTCTGGCAATTTTCTAGGCTGACTGCTTTAAAGTGGCAGGTGTGACACGTGGTAGGTGTTTGTCCTCTTCCACAACGACAGAGACCACAATGTGTATGTGCTTATGTGCAAAACAACTTCAAACGGATTGTCGCTATTATACGTTACTTTAGATGAAGACTACACCGAAGTGATTCCATTGCTTTTTATTCTGCACAATATCAAGTAATCATTTATTAGGTGCTGTCAAATTGTAAAGTGGTGTTTCAGCTAAAGTGGTTTGGTTCAGGTGCCGTGAAATTCAAGCAATGAGCCATGCACATTGTTCCCTTAAAGGGTTACTCCACCCCAAAATGAAAATTTTGTCATTAATCATTTACCCCCATGTCGTTCCAAACCCGTAAAAGCTTTGTTAGTCTTCAGAACACAATGTAAGATATTTTGGATGAAATGTCACTGTCCCGTTGACTGCCAAGTAAATAACACTGTCAAGGCCCAGAAAAGTATGAAAGACGTCATCAGAATAGTCCATCTGCCATCAGTGGTTCAACCATAATTTTATGAAGCTACGAGAATACTTTTTGTACGAAAAGAAAACAAAAATAAAGACTTTATTCAATAATGCGTCACTGTAGCGCCATTTTGGAGAGTATTTGCTGGACGCAAACACTGATTGTTGAATAAAGTCATTATTTTTGTTTTCTTTGCCTCTTGCCTCTTGTGAACCTCAACTGTGTCGAAACAGAATCTTACTGTTTAGAGCTTAGACAAAAACATGGTATTACATATTATAGTTTTTTAACTCTTAAGAGTTTTAGTTATATTGTGCTTTTTTTTTTTTTTTTTTAAATAGCTTTTGTTATTTACCTCCTAGTCTGTGTTTGTGTATATACATGTCAGTTATAGATATGTAATATTCTGCTGTGGCTGTGCAGCTGCTGGGATAAAATATCTGAACTTGATCCTCATGGAATGTTGGTATTTAAAGGGACAGTCACTCAACAATTGACTGCATGTGTCCTTGAAAACCATGACTTTGAATAATTCCTATGAAAAATGCAAATGTATTAGTCCTTGGGTGAATTTAATATGATATTTTTACTCTCTGTACACTTGGCAATGATAGTTCACCTTTAACTTTCTCATTCAATGAGGTCTTGTAGTTAGTTAGTGTAAAATCTCCAGTGATCTGAAAATGTTAGACACTTTACGGAAGTCAGAAGGACTCACTCTATGACTCACACTTGAGACAATTGCTGTATGATAGAGCTGCATGTACAGATGTAGGCTCAGCTATTTTAGGAAACATGACTTTATTAAATGTCAGTGTGTCTGTCTTTCTTACAGATGCCACCTCTGAGCTGCAGGTGTCCAACTCTAGATTGCAGGAACTGGAAACTTTATATGCAACACAGAAATCTGAGGTGATTAATTGAGCACAAAAAAGTCCTAGTCTGATGCACAAAAATATCCTACTGATATTTCTCAATTTTATTATGACACCTGATGTGTGCTTTAAAATAAAGACATTTCTACTTTTTATTTGCACACATTATTTGAAGAAATGCCCAATTATGCATAATAATTCAGTTACAGGATGAGTTGTTTCAAAACATTTTGTCAGTGCATTAACATCTGTAATTGAACTTTTTTATGTGTTTTAGTATGAGCGCTTGCGGAGGATAAACTCTGAGTTGGAGGAGAAGCTAGAGGCGGCAGAGATTCAGGTCAAACAGCAGTCAGTGGAATACAGAACCCTCCTTCAACAGAAAGAGGTTTGGGCCTAAAACTAACTCCAATTACACATATCTAATTATAGTGGGAGAATTTCTAAAATGTAGAATCATACTGATGATATTGTGTGTATGTTTAATGTTGTGAAGGTGGAGATCAGTCACCTCAAGGCCCGTCAGAGTGGTCTGCAGGATGAGGTTCAGAAGCTCCATCATTCTGCTCAGGCTGCGGCCAGCACATCCTCCTCTAATGCTGCTGTACTTCCTGTTACCACTGCTGCCACTACCACTACTTCGTCTTCCTTTCTGCACCGGTCTTCAGCTGTCCATCAAGGCTTCCATGGCGATGAGGTGGACCTCAGTGATGTCCTGTGGTCGCAGCAGGAAATTAATCGTCTTTCCAATGAGGTGCATCGTCTAGAGGCTGAAGTGGCCCACTGGAGGAGAGTTGCTCAGGTTACTTTTAATTAATTACCTCATTTTAACAATTACAATTATATAATGAGAGCTAAGAACTAGAATTAAATTATATATTACATTTTTTTTTTTATCAATTTCCCAGGCATCCAAGCTACCAGGAGTTGATGGTAATGGAGACCAGGGTGAAGTTCTGAAAATGCAAAGAATGATCAAGGTGAAAAAACTTTTAAACTGTAACAAAGAGTAGGTGCTTGGAAGCAAGTTGTGTTTTTAACTTAAATGACATTCTGACCCAATCAGGAGCTGAGAGAGGAAATGGCACGGGAAGTGGATGAGCACCAGCATGAACTGACAGCATTGCAGGATGCCCAGAGGCAGAAAATGGCTGAAATCTCAAAGCGGCACAGGCAAGAACTGGCAGAGTATGAGGAGAGAATCGAGGAACTTGAGGAGCAGCTTCAAAGTGGTGAGGAGAAACATTGGTGGATATGAAAAATGGAGTCAGGACATTTTTGTATTATGCAGATAAAAGTGTTTGATTTGAATTTGGTAGTTGAACAGTTGAACTTTGAGTACAATGCTGTGTTTAACTCCGTCTTTTTCAGAAGGTGGAAATGCCATCCAAAAATCAACCACAGTACAGGACTCCGGCAAACTTCAAGAGTTGCAATCAACCATACAGTCTTTACAGGAGGAGGCGGAGCATCAGCGCAAACAGCACCAAGATCTATTGGCCAGCTTGGAGGAGGCGGAGCATCAAAAGGCCAAGCTAGAGAGGGAAAAGGAGGAGGCTACAGCAGAAAATACAGAATTGTTGCAGAATTACAGTCGCCTTCAAAAGTCTGTAAATGAACTCCAGGCTCGAGTACAGGAACAGGAAGGAAAGTCTATGCTGAAAGCCCAGCATGACAATGAGATACAAAACCTGAAAAAAGCTCTGGCAGGTATAGAGAACATAATAAGTTGTGTATAATCATATAAAATCACATACTTGAATGGGAAACTCAGTAAACTGCTGTCTCTGTTATATTTTTGTATTTTATTTTTAGGTGCAGAGAAAGAAATGGCCAGATTGAGGACTCTCAGTGAGGTAAATTTGCTAAAAAAAATAAAATAAAATCCTCTCCAGAGTTTAGAAATTTGTAGCCCAATAGCATTGTCATAATATATATTTTTTTTAATTCAGAGCAGTCATACAGAAGAAGTAGAACATGCTGACATCCTGGAGCTCAACACCATCATTGATACCCTCAGGAAAGAGAAGGAAGAAGTGGAGAGAGAAAAGGTTTGTATATGTAATACCTGTTGTTTCTTGTTTTTGATCAGAAGTACAGTATCTGTGATGGGGTGGGGTGATCAATGCTTCCTTTTTACCTGTTTGAAAGGACTCTTGCATCTTATGCAAATAAACTGACATTAGTTTCATACACTTTTCTTTTTCTTTATCAGCTTGCATTAGTTGAGAAACTGACTCTGACCGAGGAGAGACACAAATCTGGAGAGTCGGAAAGTGCTGTGGAACTGTCACAGGAAGTTTCAGACCTAAAGAGCCAGCTACACCAACAGGAGCAAGCATTAAAGCAAGCTCATCTTGATATAGAGACACTCAGTGCTGAACTGGAAGAACTGGACAAGCAGAACCAGGAGGCCACACAGGTACTCATTTTAAGCCGATGTATGTTTTAAGTTTATTAGACAGAATCTTACAAAACAATTATTAAATCTGTTGAATGTATTTAGAATTTGAATTAATATAATACATACTTACCTAATTTTGCTTCTCTAGCATCTTATTGCAGTGAAGGAGCAGCTGTCTCTGCAGAAAACCCAGGCTGATGCGGAAAAAGCCCATCTTCAGTCAGATCTCAACTCCTCTCTTGACCAGAGACGGACTCTTCAACTGGAGCTGGAAGCTCATGGGGAGAAGCTAAGTCAAAGTGCCTTCTCCTTGAATGAACTGCACATGACAAAGCAGCAACTGGAATCCACAGTAAAGGAGTTGAGGGAAAAGTTGTGCAAGTCACAGGATCTGGGCAAAGAGCTGAGGCAGGAGTCCTCTGACCTCAAGAGGGTGCTTCAGGAGAGAGAGAGAGAACTTACTGCACTTTCTGAGAAGTTAAGACATTCTGGGGAGGAAGGGAGCGAGTTAGAGAAATGCAAAAAGGTACTTGAGACAAGGGATAAAGAGATCCAGGACTTGAGAACAGAGTTAGCAGAAGTGAAGACCTCCTACGAGAAGGCCGTTTCAGAAGATTTTGAATTGAAAATTGAAAATAGGAAGTTGAAAGAAGATAGCACTCAGGCTTTGGAGAAGATCGACAGTTTGGAAAAGCAGATCCAAGATAGTCAAGCCTCTATAAGTAGGATATCCCTGGAGAAAGATACCCGCATTGAAGCCTGGAAACTAGAGAAGAGCCAGTTAGAATCTGAGCTAAGTCAGACTGAAAAACGACTATCAGATCAGGCCAAACAGTATCAACAAACCATCGATGAATTGACCAGAGCACGCTCTATGGATGCATCTGCACTGCAGACTGAACATGAGCGAATGGTGAAACTGAATCAGGAGAAAGATCTCACAATAGCAGAGCTCAGGCGTGAGATGGAGCAGATGGTTTCTGACCACAAAGACACCAGTGAGATGCTGGACATCACTGTGGCAGGCCAAAATCAACTCACCGAACTCCTGCAGGAGAAGGACGCCTTTGCCGAAACCCTAAAAGCTCAAGTTGCAGAAACACAACAAGAATTAGAGCGCAAATTCTCAGGAGCAACTCAAGAGTGTGACTCTCTGAGAAAGTCAGTGGAAGAAAAGGACAAACAGCTTGGAGCCATGAAGGAAGAAAACAGCCATCTTAAAGAAGAGATTGACCATCTGAGGGACCAGCAAAGCAGACCGCAGTTATTGTCAGAACCGCGGACACTGGACATCATCACAGAGCTTGAGACTGAGGTAAATCAGCTTAAAGCTGCCAGAGAACAACTTGAAGAAGAGGTCCAATCTCTGAGGATGTTATCAGAGGAGCATCAGGCCACAGCACTACAGTCCCAGCGTTCTCTGCAGGTCCTCCAGAGTGAACTAGAGCAAGCACGGACAAGACATGAACAAAGCTCACTCAATTACGAAAAGCTCATTAGTGCTAAGGATGAGGAGATTGCCCAGCTTCAATCAGAAGTGGATGGTCTGAGCACACAAGGGCAGAGTCAAATACAGTCTGTAGAAATCCTACAGGAGGACAAGACCCAGTCGCTGAATGGTGAAAATGGTAACGAGAAACATGACCTTTCAAAGGTGGAGATTGAGAAACTTGTGAAAGGCATCAAGGAGAAAGAGACGGAGATTAACCAGCTAAATGAAAAGAACCTGTCTCTAACCAAGCAGCTCGACCAACTTGTGGTCTCTCAAAATGAGCTCGGAAAACTCTCGCAGATGGTTCTTCAGAAAGATCTAGAAATCCAGGCGCTCCACGCTCGAGTGTCTGGTGGCCATGGTCAAGATGTGATGTTCCTACAGCAGCAGTTGCAGGCGTATGCGGTGGAACGTGAACAGGTGTTGGCCGTGCTGAACGAGAAAACCAGAGAAAATAGCCAGCTGCGTTCTGACTACCATCGCATTATGGACATTGTCGCAGCCAAGGAAGCCGCCTTGTTAAAGCTCCAGCAAGAAATCCAGCGGCTCTCTACTATGAGTGACCCTTCAGGCAGTCAAGAAATGTTTCGAGAGACCATTCAGAACCTTTCCCGCATCATACGCGAGAAGGATATCGAGATTGACGCCTTGACTCAGAAATGTCAGACCCTGGTTTCTGTCCTCCAGGCATCTGGTGGTGGCGATTCTGTTAGCGGTGGCTCAGGGGGTGTTAGCAGCAACCAGTTTGAGGAGCTTCTACAAGAACGTGACACCCTCAAACAGCAAGTGAAGAAGATGGAGGAGTGGAAGCAGCAGGTGATCACGACTGTGAGGAACATGCAACACGAATCTGCTCAGCTACAAGAGGAGCTGCTCAAGCTGCAGGGGCAGGTTTCTGCAGATAGCGACTGCAGCTCAAAGCTCTCGGTGGATTACGCCAGACTTATTCAGAGCTATGAGCAGAAAGAGAAAAAGCTGGGATTGTTGAGTCAAGAGCTGGCACAGGTGCAGCAGACCATCAGCAAGCTGAGCAATACCAAAGACGTCCTACTTGGGAAGCTTGGCAGTGTCAAGCAATCTCCAGAAGCTTCTGCTTTGATGGGTACCCAGGCTTTTGCCCCTCCAAACCTCAAGGGGGCAGCACCATCTGGCCAAGATGAGAGCCTACATCAGGAGTTGCAGACAATGCAGAGAATTGTAGCAGAGAAGGAGAGCATGATAAGAACTCTTCAGGAAAACAACCATCGCTTGTCAAATTCTGCATCTCTGTCTGAAAGTGAGCAGAGAAGCCATGCGGAGGAGCTCAAGCAGGCCAGAGAGAAGCAAGAATCGCTACAGCGCTCCCTCAGAGAGAAAGACCTGCTCATTAAGACCAAGGGAGACCAACTCAGTCAGGTGACTTACAATTCTGATTTCCTGAATAGCTGGTAGGGAAAGCTGTACGATGTGGAACACCATAGGTACTGTAGATGGTAGATTGCAGAGACTTTTATTTATATTCCGAAGTTTGCACATCAAGTGTAGTATGATTTTTTAGAACTCTTTAGAATAATTTTCCTAACCTTTGTGACATTTTTTTCTGTATACTCTAGGTGAGTGAAAGCTTACGTAATCGTGAAAACGACAACGAGGTCTTAAAGCAGGCTGTAACGAACCTGAAGGAGCGTGCGCTGATCCTGGAACTCGATGTGAAGAAGCTAAAGGAGGAGAATGAAGCGATAGTGGCAAAAGCTCGTGAGAAAGAGACAGAGTTCCGTGCCCTGCAGGAGACGAACATGCAAGTTTCACTGCTGCTTCGGGAACGAGAGTTTCAGTTCAGTGCTGTGAATGAGAAGGCCACTGCCATGGAGAAGATGCTAAAAGATAAAGAGCAGGTTTATCTTTTTATGTATATATGTTTATATATATATATTGCCGTTCAAAAGTAAAAAAAAAAAAAAAACAAAAAAAACAGTACGATTCGTAATGTTTTTTTTTTTTTTAAGTAGTTTCTTCTGCTCATCAAGGCTGCATTTATTTGATGATAAATTTTGTAGTATTGTGAAATATTATTATAATGCAAAATATTTTTTTCCTATTTTAATATACAATAAAATCTAATTTATTTATGTGATCAAAGCTGAATATTAAGCATCATTACTCCAGTCTACAATGTCACATGATCCTTCAGAAATCATTCTAATGTGCTGATTTATTATGAGTACTGGAAACAGTTGTGCTGCTTAATGTTTTTGTTAACCGATGCTTTTTGTTTAGATTCTTAGATAAATAAAAAGTTAAAAAGAACAGCAAATTATTCATCAAACCAAAGTTACTTTAAATTGTATTAATGTTTCACAATTTTGCTGTATTTTTGATCAAATAAATGTAGCCTTGGTGAGCTTTTTTTTCAAAAACATAAAAATATTGCTTATCCTACAATTCTGAAAAATGCTAAACTTATTATTTTTTAATTCTCTCCTGTTCACCCACCTTCTAAAATAATTGCAGTGGGAACAATTCACTTTCATAATGTTAATGCCAATGAAGGCATACAACTTGTTCTGGACTGTTCTAGTTCTACATGTGTTGTGCTGTGAAGTTGACCTGTTCTGCCTTTGCACTGCAGGGTAAATCTGGTGAGCTGAACCAATTGTTAAATGAAGTGAAGTCCATGCAGGAGAAGGCAGTGTTGTTTCAGCAGGAAAGAGATCAAGTAATGATGGCCCTCAAACAAAAACAAATGGAGACGACTGCGCTTCAGAGTGAGGTAGCAAAGGCCAATATTATACATTATTACTATGCTTCACTGCCTTACTAAACAATAACATTTCAATTCAATTTAATACCCAATGTTCATGTACATTCATGTTCTTTCTGTATGTAGCTGCAACACACACGAGATAAAGAGCAGCGCCTGAAGCAGGAGGTCGAGCGTTTGCGCAATCACTTGTTAGAGATTGAGGATTCATATACACGTGAGGCTTTGGCAGCTGAGGACAGAGAGGGAGAGCTGAGACGCAGAGTGGCACTCCTGGAAGAGCGGTTAACATCTTCGTCTAATGCTGTGGAGAGCGCAAGGTGGGTCTGTTTTAGTATGTTAGTGTGATTGTCTGCTTCAAACCAGAGTTTGCTTTCAACATCTTTCTCCTGCCCTCACTGGTCTCTTTTATACTGTTATGCGTTTCCATATCATATATGCTTATATACTTAGAGGCTCGAGCACCAAAGTTTAAAAGACACCTTTATATCCATTAGGCAGCTTTGTCATCTTCTCCTCCTCCTTCTTGTGGTGATAAGCAACAATTAAAAATGCAATACATTATGACAAATTATGTCATGATTAGGGTTGGGTATTGTTTGAATTTTATCGATTCCGATTCTGCTTATTGATTCCTAATTCCGATTCCAATAAGATTAAAAAAATCCATAAACGTCAAACATTTTATTCTGTCTTTTGCCTATGGTTAAAAATACCACAGAAAAAAAACAACTAGACTAATATAAATTTCAAACATTAAATTGTTAAAGACAAGCAATAAAATAGGAACAAACAAATCAATTAGCAATAGCATAAATAAATCAAACTGAACAAATGTCCGGTACAGAAATTTAAATCAAAAGTTTAAAAAAACTGAATAGTTTTCTTTACATAAATAAAATGTAGATTAATCCTCATTAAATTTACGAAAGATTCAGCCAGTTAATTATTTTCTTTTGTTCTTTGGTTAACATTGATGACAGGCAGCACGCGTATTAGACGGCTGTCTAACACCGAACACAGATCTAAAAATACTGTTACACATGCTTTTTTCTTTCTCTTCCGTTTACGTTCACTTAAGACAAAAACGCTGTGTTTATAATGATATAGTGAGATATTTCGTGCATACTGGTCAATAATTGTGAAAGAGAATTCAGTTCTGCAGTGGAAATGCACAGAACTGTTCAAGAAGAGACACAGGTCAGGAACCCGCGTCGGGACCGCTCGATACCCAACCCTTTAGTGTTTTTAGAAATGACTACAGATTGCTTTAACACCAACTAAATTCTGACATAAAGACTCTGGTCAAGGTCTGCACCAAAACCTCTTATGTGAAAGTGTCCTAAATTATGTTTTTAATGTTGGTTTAGCTGACATTAACTTTGTGTGTGTGTGTGTGTGTGTGTAGTCAACAGGCTAGCCTGCAGGTCGAGTCTCTTCAGGAGCAGCTGAATGGTGCCGTCAGACAGAGAGATGAAGCACTTATTCAACTCCGTGCTGCTCAGGATCAGGTCAACCAGTATGCAGTTTCACTCTCTAACCTGCAGATGGTGCTAGAACAGTTTCAACAAGGCAAGTGTGCACATTATTTTTGCTATTCTACAGGTCCTTCTCAAAAAATTATCATATTGTGATAAAGTTCATTATTTTCTGTAATGTACTGATAAACATTAGACTTTCATATATTTTAGATTCATTACACACAACTCGAAGTAGTTCAAGCCTTTTATTGTTTTAATATTGATGATTTTGGCATACAGCTCATGAAAACCCAAAATTCCTATCTCAAAAAATTAGCATATTTCATCCGACCAATAAAAGAAAAGTGTTTTTAATACAAAAAAAGTCAACCTTCAAATAATTATGTTCAGTTATGCACTCAATACTTGGTCGGGAATCCTTTTGCAGAAATGACTGCTTCAATGCGGCGTGGCATGGAGGCAATCAGCCTGTGGCACTGCTGAGGTGTTATGGAGGCCCAGGATGCTTCGATAGCGGCCTTAAGCTCATCCAGAGTGTTGGGTCTTGCGTCTCTCAACTTTCTCTTCACAATATCCCACAGATTCTCTATGGGGTTCAGGTCAGGAGAGTTGGCAGGCCAATTGAGCACAGTAATACCATGGTCAGTAAACCATTTACCAGTGGTTTTGGCACTGTGAGCAGGTGCCAGGTCGTGCTGAAAAATGAAATCTTCATCTCCATAAAGATTTTCAGCAGATGGAAGCATGAAGTGCTCCAAAATCTCCTGATAGCTAGCTGCATTGACCCTGCCCTTGATAAAACACAGTGGACCAACACCAGCAGCTGACATGGCACCCCAGACCATCACTGACTGTGGGTACTTGACACTGGACTTCAGGCATTTTGGCATTTCCCTCTCCCCAGTCTTCCTCCAGACTCTGGCACCTTGATTTCCGAATGACATGCAAAATTTGCTTTCATCCGAAAAAAGTACTTTGGACCACTGAGCAACAGTCCAGTGCTGCTTCTCTGTAGCCCAGGTCAGGCGCTTCTGCCGCTGTTTCTGGTTCAAAAGTGGCTTGACCTGGGGAATGCGGCACCTGTAGCCCATTTCCTGCACACGCCTGTACACGGTGGCTCTGGATGTTTCTACTCCAGACTCAGTCCACTGCTTCCGCAGGTCCCCCAAGGTCTGGAATCGGTCCTTCTCCACAATCTCCCTCAGGGTCCGGTCACCTCTTCTCGTTGTGCAGCGTTTTCTGCCACATTTTTTCCTTCCCACAGACCTCTTGCTTGAGGGTGTCAATGATGGCCTTCTGGACAGCAGTCAGGTCGGCAGTCTTACCCATGATTGCGGTTTTGAGTAATGAACCAGGCTGGGAGTTTTTAAAAGCCTCAGGAATCTTTTGCAGGTGTTTAGAGTTAATTAGTTGATTCAGATGATTAGGTTAATAGCTCGTTTAGAGAACCTTTTCATGATATGCTAATTTTTTGAGATAGGAATTTTGGGTTTTCATGAGCTGTATGCCAAAATCATCAATATTAAAACAATAAAAGGCTTGAACTACTTCGAGTTGTGTGTAATGAATCTAAAATATATGAAAGTCTAATGTTTATCAGTACATTACAGAAAATAATGAACTTTATCACAATATGCTAATTTTTTGAGAAGGACCTGTATTTTTATTGTAGTTTTTGTAGAAAAGTCTTTCTTGTACAGAGTGCTGACCATTAAAGTCATTACAAATGTAGATTAGAGTGTAATATTCGGATCTTTCTTTTTTTTTTTAATGTTTGGATTAAAAAAGGAACCTGCAATCTTGAACAATGTTGACATTTGTATCTCTGTGTTTACAGAAGAAAAAGCCATGTACTCAGCAGAACTGGAAAAACACAAGAGAGAGAAAGAAGAATGGAGAACTAAAGCAGAAAATGCTCAGGATCAGGCAGCCGCTCTGCAAGTCAGTTCATACAAACATATACAGTCAAACCAAAATTTATTCAGACATTTCTCACATTATTACAGTTTATTCAATATAGTTTAGAAAATGGTCATGAAACATGACAAGAACTCAAGAGTTATACTGTGTCAAAACAAATTCATCTTGATAATGTCAGTAATGTAATGGATGTAATATAACTATCAATACTTTGTTAACCAATTACCAAGCAGTGCTTAATTTTGTTCAGTCTGTGTTGTAAAAATGTCACATTAGTAATTAAAGAAAAAACATGGTCGGGTCAAAGTGTCTAAATAATCTTTGGTCCCAAATTTGTATCAATTTTATTGGTAGTCCACTGTATGAAGAATTTTAGAGTATAGTATGTCACGGTTTACTTTATTTTGCTATCCTCACTTACATAAATGAACTATAGCGTCCTGCACCCACTAGTAAAAAATATAAAAAATTAGATCTGGTATCTGAATAATTTTTTGGTTTGATTGTATACAAACCTCTATTCTTTCTGCACTGTTTGGCACAAGTACTTATGTTAATGTTGTATGTCTGCATGTGTAATCTTAGATAAACCTGGATGAAGCAAACGCTGCTCTAGAATCTGCCTCCCGCCTCACTGACCAGCTGGACCTCAAAGAGGAACAGATAGAAGATCTGAAGAAACAAGGTGAGACCAAAGTGAATAATTATGTTGAGAGAATTTTCCTAGTAATCTTGTGATTGTTTAACAAGAACCTTTTGACTTAAAAGCCCCCCATTGTCCAACACAAGATTCACAAGCCCACACAGATAATTCCTCATTTTTTCTTCTGTAATTATAACAGCAATTAATTTATTTTTCGATAATGTAGGAATTAAGCTACTGATTCTGTGTGGTTTTAATGAAGATAATAGTTATTTGAGGGGAAAATATTTATTTACATCTTAATTTCTGAGCCAAATGATTTTACCTCATGATTTACTCACCCTCAAGCCATCCTAGCTGTATAGGTCTTTATTATTTCAGACAATGACAACTGGAGTTATATTAAAAAATGTCCTGGCTTCTTCAAGCTTTATAATGGTAGTGAATCGGTGTTGAGATTTTTAAGTCCAATAAAATGCATCCGCCCATCATAAAAAGTACTCCACGTGGCTCAGGAGGGTTAATAAAGGCTTTCTAAACAATGTGTTTTTGTAAAAAATAAAATAAAATCTGTGTTTAAAACTTTATAAACCATAATCTCTAGCTTTTGCTAATTGTCATACTCGTGTACATGAGAGAGTGGTGTTCCAGCGGATGACATAGGATGTAGACAAACGCACTGACAAACGTGGAAGCGCAGAAAAGAGAGCAAAACCAAACACTAGACATGAATTCAAAGTACATAAGGATTTGTTAAGAAAAAACGTGGGAGTATTTTGATATAAGCCAAGAGGAGACTGGTTTTCCTTTGCTGTAAACAAAACTTGGTTCTCGCAAGACTAGTATATTCTCACCGCAGCTTATGCTACGCCTACATCCTATGTTATCCACTGGAACGCCACTCTCTAATGAACACACGTACAACAGTTAGCAGAAGCTAGAGATTGTGGTTTATAAAATTTTAAATATGGAAAATTTCCTACAAAAACACATCGATTCACTTCAGTAGGCCTTTATCAATTCCCTGTACTTTTTATGATGGATGGATGCACTTTATTGGACTTAAAAATCTCAACACCCATTCACCACCATTATAAAGCTTGGAAGAGCAAGGACATTTTTTAATATAACTCCAATTGTATTTGTCTGAAAGTAAAAAGTCTTATACACCTAGAATGGCTTGAGGGTGAGTAAATCATAGGGTCATTTTCATTTTGGGGTAAACTATACCCGAAATGAGTTTTGTCCCATGGACAGCACGTATAATATTTCCATTACACCAGACATAATCCCATAAAACACTGAGACTATAGGCCACAAAAAATGTTTTGTGAAAAGCCTAGCTCTCAAACTCAGCTGACACAAAACTCATGGCACAGTATTTGAGATTGTAAACCATTTTTCAGAAGAGACTCATGAGCGTCAACAGAACTAGGAACATCAGGAACCATTAAATTATGTTTGACTTGTTGAGACAGTGTTTTAATAGTGGTTTAAGTTTGATTCATATCAGTGCGGACATTTTAGAAACACACGTTTGCATTGTAAGAGAGATGCAGAGAACAGCCAGGTTTGTAGATGGTATAGATGTTTAGCATTCCTTCGCATCTCCTCTCTGTCAGAGAAATCATATTTATGGCATGTCGGTAGCCAAAATGTGTAGACACAGATTCTCTTTTTCCATCCACCCTATCTTTCTATCTCACCTATCCCTTTCTTCTCTGTCCGTATCAAGCCCCAAATCAACAATGCGGTGCTGTCAGTTGGAGAGGGAGAGGAGGGTGAGGGATGAGTGCTGGGATTTTTACTGCATCTGTCAAAGAACGACTGAGGAGACTGTAGACAGAATGATCAAGAACGGTTCATTTTTGCTTAGCAAAGCACAAGTGCAGCCGACAGACATTCCAGGGTGTTTAGTGCAGACAGGAACTCTCTCACCCTTCCTTATCGCTTGGTTCGTGTGGCCTCAGGAGGTAAAGTCTCAGAGGAAAAGGGTTCTCGAGAGCCAAATGGTCTGGACCAGTGAGGGGTGTTTGTGATAAAGGCATTTAGAGCACGTCATATTCTCACACTTTTTTGTTTTTACTCCACGAGACATTCCCAGACACACTGAACCCCATACCACTGTTATTACTGTTTATGTTAAGGTGCAGACATGCATACTTTTTAGTTCAGTGCAAACACTTGTTCTCTACTGTTTGCATTAATGCATAACAAAGTCATATACCACCTCCTGCTGACAGCTCTGCAAGCATTTCATAAACACAGCGTCCAAAATTAACACTCACAAAGTAAAATTGGCTTTGTCTAGAAATAAAATTTACTTGCAAGTGCCTTGTGACTTTATAAGGAACTTGAGATCCTTATATGAAAAAATGTTTTTGAAAGAAGGTTCTTATCACCAAGGCTGCATTTATTTGATATAAAAAAATACAGTAAATACGGTAATATTGTGAAATATTGTTATAATTTTAAATGGCTGGTTTCTAATTTAATATTTTTGTGTTGTGATGACAAAGCTGACTTAACAGCATTATTACTTCAGTGTCATGTGGTCCTTCAGAAATCATTCTAATATGCTGATTTGGTCTTAAGAAACATTTCTTATTATCAACCTTGAAAGCAGGATACATTTTCAGGATTGTATCCTAAATAGAATGTTTGAAAGAACAGCATTTATTTAAAAAAATAAATATTTTTGTAACATTATAAACATCATTACTGTCTCTTGTGAATAGTGTAATGCGTCCTTGCTTTATAAAAGTAATAATTTTCAAACTGTATAATAAATTATTATTATTATTATTATTATTATATTTTTAATTGCAATTTTTTTCCTGATTTCAAAGCTGAATTTTTCACATGATCATGTCACATGATCCTTCAGACATTATTCTAATATTCTGATTTGCTGCTCAAAAACATCTGAGTAGAATTTTCTTCAGGTTTCTTTGAATATAAAGTTCATTTATCTGAAATAGAAATCCTTTGTAATATTATTAATGTCTTTATCGTCACTTTTAATCAATTTAAAACATGAATGATAAAGTCATTTAGACATTTATAATGTTGCAAAGGAATGCTGATCTTTCTACTCAAAGAATCCTAAAAAATAATGTACTCAACTGTTTTAAACATTGATAATAATAAATAAATGTTTCTTGAACAGCAAATCGGGCATATTAGAATGATTTCTGAAGTATCATGTGACACTGAAGACTGTTATGATGCTGAAAATGTAGCTTTGATCGCATGAATAAATTACATTTTAAAATGTATTAAAATAGAAAGCAGTTATTTTAAATAGTAAAAATATTTCACAATATTATTCTTTTTTGCTGTATTTTGGATTGAATAAATGCAGGCTTGGTAAGCAAAAGAGACTTCTTTAAAAAAACTTTAAAAATCTTACTGTCCAAAAACTTTTGACTGGCAATGTATAAATTGTAATTATTCAACTTCATGGCCGGAAATTAAAAGGAATCGTGTGTGTAGGGAAAAGTATGTTTTTGGACCCTTATACACACAGCCATATCTGACAGAAGCCAGACATTTGCAAAGTAAATTATTTTTGTATTAATGTGTTGGTTTTATGAATTAGCCCATAACTCATATAGCTAACTGTGACAGCAATGAATGTGAAAAATACCACAGAATACTCAAACTTGTAACTGTGTGTTTCACAGTGGATGTGAGACAGGAGATGTTGGAAGAGGCTCAGAGAAAACTGATGAACCTCCTGAACAGCACCGAAGGCAAAGTGGATAAGTGAGTCCAAAACGCATCTGCTTTGGAAACATATTTCACATATATGTAGATCCAAATATTTTCCAATGGGTGTTCCTGTGAAATATCAGCTAACATGATTAACTTCTGACACAGGGTCCTGATGAAGAATCTTTACATGGGCTATTTTCATACCCCCCGAAACAAGCGCTGTGAGGTGCTGAGGCTTATGGGTAATGTGCTTGGATTGGACCGAGATGAGGTGACCGAGGTGGGTCAGCGCTCTCTGCTTCTCATACTGTAGATTTCTCTCAGATCTTCCCATCTGCATTCACTTTTTTTAAATGCATTTGTGCACGTGCCTGCATATTTACATTCATCAGAAGTGCAAGTCCAATTTTTTCAAAGAGGAGGAGCAGCCATTCACCATTCTATCTGACCCATTTTGTGAAATCCCTCCTCCTTTTCATCACTCTCAAATGTGTCTTTGCTCCAGTCCTTGTCTCACCCTGAAAACGTGACTGTTAAACGTGTGGATTTAACATTTGACCTTCTGACTCCTGATGTTCAGTTCTCCACCCAACCTCTAATTACATTCTTTTTTCAATTATCTCTTGTTTGATGTCAGCGTGAAGGTTTTTATCAGATGTTAAAAAGATTTTTCCACTCATATTACTTCATGTGTTTAATTTGGCACAAACCGCAAGCTGCCCACGCTGGTCTTGTTGGAAAAGGTCCTTGTTTTGAGTCCTTTGAAGGATGACTTCAAGTTGCGTTCAGCCCTCGCTGGTAATCTGGGTATAGAGATTTCTGCTCTGTACTAAACAACACGTCAGCATCCCCGGAAACTCTGCAAGCATATGACCACATTCATTTGGCTGACTGCTAATAGAGCTGATTTGTTTTCTGTTTGAATTGCTGTTTTTCCGTTTTGATTCTGGTGGGGCTGATTTTCTCAATAACAGGAACAGATCATTTCTGATGATAAAGCAGGATGTGGCTTAATTTTTTTTCTTGGGATGCCATAATCTTTTTAGCTATTGTCCTCAAAGGGTCAAAAGTATGACCCAGTATGGGGTTTCTCCTTTTTCAACAAATTGCTCTGCAGTTGTTTGTAACCCAAGCTGTATATTCAGTAAGGTGATTTATAAAAATTGGCCTTACAAAAGTAAAAAAAAAAAAAAAAAAAAAAATGCATGTACACTGCCGTGCAAAAGTTTGGGATCAGTAAGATCTTTTTAATCTTTTTAAAGTCTCTTTAATGCTCATCAAAGTTCAATTTATTTAATCAAAAATACAGAGACAATAAATATTATGAAATATTATTGCAATTCAAAATGACAGTTTTTTTATCAAATATAATTTATTTCTATGATGCAAAGCTGAATTTTCCATCAGCCATTACTCCAGTCTTTAGTGTCAAATAACCCTTCAAAAATCATTCTAATATACTGATTTATTGCTTTTATTATCAGTGTTGGAAACAGTTGTGCTGCTTAATTTTTTTTTTGGAATCTGTGATGCTTTTTTCAGGATTCTTTGATGAATAAAAAATGAAAAAGAACAGCATTTATTCAAAATAGAAATCTTTTCATACAATATAGGTCTTCACTATCACTTTTTATCAATTTAACACATCCTTGCTGAATAAAAGTATTAATTTCTTTTAAAGAGAGAAAGAAAGAAAAAAATAACTGACCCCAAACTTTGAAAGAGGTGTTTATTGTTACAAATGTTTTTTATTTTAAATAAATGCTGTTCTTTTTAACATTTTAATCCTAAAAAAAAGTATCATAGGTTCCAAAAAAAATATTAAGCAGCACAACTGTTTCCAAAACTGATAATAAATCAGTATATTAGAATTATTTTTGAAGGATCATGTGACACTGAATACTGGAGTAATGATGCTGAAAATTCAGCTTTACATCACAGGAATAAATTATATTTTAAATGATTTATATTAAAATAGAAAACAACTATTTTAAATTGCATTAACATTTCACAATATTACAGTTTTTTCTGTATTTTTAATCAAATAAACAGCCTTGATGAGCAGAAAAGTCTCCTTTTAGAAAGCATTAAAAATCAGACTGATCCCAAACTTTTGAGCGCCAGTGTATGTGACTCAAGCTGGATATTCAGTGAGGGGAAAAATGGAAATTAATTGAATTGTGAAACATGGGCGTTACATACCAGAATGGGAATGCAAGTTTGCTCAAATCCTAATTAAATATTTGGCTATTGGTTAACATTATTTAATATCTTGTGCAGCCTAAGTGACTTTAGCAGAAAGGGAAACTTATTTCAGAGGAAGAGCAAGTTGTTGTTGTTGTTGTTGTTGTTATTATTATTTGCATTAGCATGCATAATTAACTGTTCACAGTAGGACCAGAATAGTGCATTAAGAATATAATATATATAATATAGTAATTTCCATAACATAACCTCATTATATAATTTAATACCTAACCACCAGGGTCAGAAATGAACTTTCCCAATAAAGGGTTAGTTCACCCAAAAATGAAAATTAGCCCATTATTTACTCGCCTTCGTTTCAGATGAATGCAATCAGAGTTATAATAAAAATGATCCTGACTCTCCCAATAATGTTAACCAATAGCCAAATATCTAATTAGGGTTTGAGCAAACTTGCATTCCCATTCTGGTATGTTAACGCCCACATTTCACAATTCAATTGATTTTCATTTTTCCCTCACTGAATATCCAGCTCAGGTTATAAATTAGCATTTTTACTTTTGTAAGGCCAATTTTTATAATCGCCTTATTATAAAACCATACTATGTTGTCTTTAATGTCAACAACTTAAAGGGTACATAGCATACACAGTTTCACCTAATCTCATGTTAATCCTGAGTACCTATAGAGTAGTAATGTATCCTTAATATCTCCAGAAAGTCTTTAGTTTTATTATATTTATAAAAGAAAAATACAGCTTTCCGATTTTCTCTGGAAAAAGCCGAACTTCTGGAGGCGCGCCGTGGGTGGAGCTAAATTCGACGGTCACTCGCGCTGGGATTGCCAATAAAAAAGACATTTGATGTTGTTTCACTTACCATCTGCAGTTCTGAATCATTACCGGGATCTTTTATAGCTGGGACCACTCCATCTTTCAGTATCAAACAATGTGCAAATCCAGCGTCAGACTGGTCCTCGTGTATGAAACATTCACTTGCTAAACTCCATTGCTGCCCCAGAAAAAGGAACTGCATCCACTGTTCACGTAAATCTGGGTTCTTCAGGAAGCTGAGCAAAGTTATCTTTGCCTTACAACCATAACCACACTTCTTTAGAGACTTTCTCCCCGAATAAATCCCTTGCAGAGTGCAGCCGAATGAAGCACGTTGATGGCGAGCTCTTTCTCACGGTCTAGCCGACGTTATTGCGGGCGCTACGGATGCGCTTTTCCGGGAGAGATGCTCATATAAGGAGTTCCACCACCACTGATTATGTCATTAATGCCACGATCGAAAAAAATCAGCCGAAACTTGTACCAACCTGGAAGTAAGATTTTCGGCAAAGAAATTCTCTGTCATTTGTCCAAATTATTATTTCAAACTTTGGCCATATTTAGCATGAGAATCCAACTCTTTAACACTGTTAACAACTCTGAATATACAAAACACCATTGGTACCCCCCCCCCCCCTTTAAATTTAGCCAATTACATCAATGTTTTAAACTGTTGTCAGTAACAATAGACTGTTTAGACAAGATATTGATTTTTTATTTATCTATTGATTTGAATGTTTTTACTACTTGTTAAATGTTTTTGCGCCAAAAAACACATCGGCCACTGTTATATATGCCTAATGTCATTGCACAGGAAATGGTATCAATTATAAAGTTCAACAGAAACATGTTTGATTGGTTATAAGGCCCTGCACTGCACAAAACTGTGTGTAAAAGCAATCTGATGCAGTATAAGCGAATCTAAATGTAATTTTGCGAATTTACACTTTTCATTTTCACATTTAATTTTAATCACTACAGCCTTAATACGTTATTTAATTCTGCAGGGGCGTTTTTGCCCTTTTGTGTTGAATTTAAGGGGCATTTTTGTTCATTGCGAACCTTGCTAATCACACACCAGCATACACTTTTGATCTGAATTAAGATACAAAGTCGTTTTCTAGATGAAACTTACCAAAATGGCATTTATTTCTACCATTAATACAGTTTTTTTCACACTTTTATAGTTTTTTTTATTATTATACTGAGTATGCTGTTCATATATTAAAATTTTAAAACAGAAATGTGAGATTGAGCAAGCAAACAATATGAGATCAGACGGCAGGCAGAAATCCTCGCAGAGACTCGCAGGAAGAAAGAGAGAGACTGCGAGACAGACAAAGACTGAATTAGATGACGGCCCATGCCAATCTTACACCAAAAGCATTTCCTTACCCACAATCCCATAGAAGTAGGCTGGGGTCTGGCAGGAGAGACTACAACTATTCAGCAAGTTGTGAGCAGAATTACCCAACGAAAGTAAATATGAGTGTGTGTGTGTGTGTGTGTGTGTGTGTGTGTGTGTGTGTGTGTGTGTGTGTGTGTTTCTGGGTCACACAATCCACTTTCCATTTCAACCCATATTTTGTTTCTCCACACCTTTCTCACATTTTTTTTAACACTACACATTAAGTTTTCCACTTAAGACCTTTGTGTTTACAACTCTGAAGTCTAAAAATAATCGCAGTCCGTTTTTTGGTAAAAAAATAAAAGTCTGATTCAGTGGTTTTATTTCAGTTAGTATTCATTTGCTCTGATGTTCAGAGTGTTTTGAGGACAGGGGCATTTTTGTTTCCGTATCTCTTTGAACTTTAAACAGTTATCTTGTTTGAGTAAGAGGGGAAAAATTCAACTTTTTCTTTTATATACACACTAAAAACCACACACACACACACACAGACATTCCCTCTGACCTACTGTCCTACTGACTGTTTTCTCTTTCTGCAGTTGTTACAGGAAGAGGGCAAGAGCGGGGTGACCGGATGGGTCTCGAGTTGGCTGGGAGGCAGAGCTGTTCAGAGTGTACCCAACACGCCCCAAAGACCTACACATGCACAGAACCTTAATTCGGTAGGTGCACATACAAAAACATGCATACATTATTATAAACATGCATCTTCTGCTTACACTAGTGTCTCTGTTTTAAAGTCCTTTTCTGAGATGTTTGTGAAGTTCCTGGAGGTGGAGTCTACTCCAGCGCTTCCTGCCCCTAAATTGCCTGTTTATGATATCAAGCCTTTGAGTGCGCCCCCACCTGGCCGGAGTACTGCAAGCACACCTGCATCAGGTATAATGTCACACAAAACTAGGGATGCACAATGTATTGTTACCATATTGGTTATTTTTATATTTATTGGAATTAGCCATTGTTTTGTATCGGTCTCGGATGACATTAGATTTTAAAATATGCATGGTAATTTCCCTATTTTTACCTTTTAAAATTAATATTCAAAGAGGACATCGGATACAAAATACATATGCATTCATGTGCCTATGAATGTGTCTTAGCAGTGTGTGGACACAACCACCCTACAATGATAAACATACATTCAAAAACATACATAAATTTAAATAGTCTCAATTATCAAGCAGTTTAGATTTTCTGAGCTAGTATGATGTCAGGCTCTCTCCTATATTAATATATTTTCACCCTCAGCCAGTTCTATGCTGTCTGCCATTTTCTCTGCACTCAAGCAGCTGTAGCGACAAGTGTTTTGTAAGCAATGCAGGTGCTTTGTAGAAAGTGAAAATAAAAGGCTTCATTTTCTCCCGACATGAGAGCCACTGAGGGGTAGCTCATCAGCATTTAAAGAGACATGCACTGAAACGAGTCTCTGTGAGCAGAACTGTTTTAGACAAGGTTAAAAGGGTGTTGTTTTACACAACTGTTGAGGAATTTTAACCAAAGTATGTTGCAGACATTTCATGAAGACCTTAAAGAATCATACCAACTTGTGGAAAATGGACTTCTAGTGTTTTATAAATTGTTACATTTCTAACACCTATTAAATCTAATATTTAGTGCATCTCAATTTTGCATTTTATAAAAAAATAGTTAATAATTGTAATTAAAATATTTATTTTTATTAGTGCTGGGCAACAATTAATTGTGATTAATCGCATCCCCAAAAAATATGTACATAATATATGTGTGTGCACAGTGTATATTTGTATATTTATATATAAATACACACATGTATGTATATATTTAAGAAACATGTTGTTTATATATTAAATACATTTATATTTAATATAAGGTACATAAATACATGTAAATATTTTCAAAATGTATACTGTATGTCTTTTTATATACATAATATACACTGTACACACATATATTATATGAACAAATACTTTTAATCATTGTCCAGCGCAAATTTTTATGTTAACATAAATTTATAATTTATAATATTATAGAAATATTATATTTCGACAAAAAAGTATAAAACTTGAATATACATCAATTATCGGCCATAACATTACAATAATTATCAACTTATTGGAACTGGCAGTGGGCAGAATTTTAGTGTTGGTGCATCCATGATTAAAACTTTTGTCTTTTCATTTCATTTGTTAGGATTTTAACTAAAAGGTTTTAAACATTATTTTTATTCTTTGAAAATGTGGAAGTCTTCACACGTACTATAACAGTAGCAACACAGACGAACTGTATTTTTAGAATGACTTTCAAAATGATTGTTTTCCTCCTGATTAAATGATACAAACAAACGATACAAACATTGACAACCTGTGACCCTGGACCACAAAACCAGAATAAGCATTCCATTGATGTATGCTTTGTTATGATAGGACAATATTTGGCCGAGATACAACTGTTTGAAAATCTGGAATCTGTGTATGTAAAAAAAAAAAAATCTAAATACTGAGAAAATCGCCTTTAAAGTTGTCTAAATTAAGTTCTTAGTTTAAGTTTTGATATATTTCTGGTAATAAAAATTTACAAAATATCTTCATGGAGCATGATCTTTACTTAACATCCTAATGATTTTTGACCTGTGCTACTTAAGACTGGTTTTGTTGTCCAGGGTCACCAATGACTTTAAAAAAGTAGATAACATAACTGCAGTCCCTGCTAAGTACATATAGTACATTATCGACTGTTGGACACGAATATAGATATCATCATGATTATCGTTTTTGGTCTGATCAAGCCTGTATATCTATGATCACATCTAACACTGCTTGTGCTCTTTCAGGTGTTTCAGGTCCAGGTAAGCGCACTGGGGATTCAAACCCCTTCCTGGCGCCCCGCTCTGCAGCCGTACCCCTCCTCAATCCTGCAGGTGCAGGCGGCACTGCAGGTACTGGGGGTCACCTGCTTATGAAGCCCATCTCAGACGCCCTGCCCACCTTTACACCTGTACCTGTGTCTGCTGAAGCCAGCGGTGGAGCCGTGCTGAAAGATTTGCTCAAGCAATGATAACAGCCACTTGTACTGCCACTCAAAGCACTTTAGCTTATCAGGACACTACGTTCCGGCAGATGGAAACCGAAAACTGGGCCATGTCATGGATTCAAATATTTACTAAAATGGCTGATTGCCATCAGAATAAAAACAAGATAAAGCATCTAAGGGCTGCCCGTGCTTGGTAAATTTGATTACACGGAGGTCTAAGTTTGACAGAATCGAATTCTGTTTGCAAACTGGGGAAGATTACATTATCGAATATTTTTGTGACCTTCTCCCAACATTTATTTAATGCCGAGCAAACATTCAGCTTGTCGTTTTTAGACAAAGAGAGGTGTTTAATGTTTTTCTAGTGTGTTGAGAGACTGTCTGATGCTGTCTGGCATCCACTACACAAATGGATTTATTAAACCTTTTCCACTTCTGCAAAAACGCTACAGATAGTCTTTCAAAATCCTCCCATTTTGATTGCTATGAATGGTTGGCCGTATGGTATGTCAGGTACAATAACAGTTCGTCAAGAAGTGACATTCGATCTCGGATTTAGACTGCTGCTCATGCTCCCATGCAGTACAAGCGTGCAGTCACGTTATTTATTTGTACATCAATCATATTCTCACTGTTTATGCAGTGGGCTTAAGCTAAAATGTATTTGCAATATTCAGACCTTTCTAAGGTAGAAAGAAAACATTATGTATATACAATTTGGAAAACACGCACAGAAAGGAAAATGAAAGTGCAAATTCAGTGTAAAAACATTCTGTATATTTTAAAATGGTTTAATAAACAAATAGTACACCTCTGTTTTAATATAAACATTAGTTTATTATAACAGAGGACCTAATCAATGGATTTCAACCAAATGTTCCTTGAGGCCTAATATGAAGATTTTTCGTTTGTTTGGGTTTTTTTTTTTTTTTAGAGAAAATGGCCTTAGTAATTCTCTTTTTGGTTACTATATCTTTCATAAGAATTGGGTGCACTTGGTTATATAGATTTAGGATACATTTATACATTTTAGGGTATATATTTTGCGCTGGTGTTTATTTAAAATGAATCAATCTTTTTGAAGTTTGAAAGACCGCTAATGAAAGTGATAGTCAACATCAGTGTTCTCTTTTCTGCTGAATAAACTATTCCCTTCTCTGTATATTTACGTTTTCCAATTTATTTTAGTTTATTTATTCATTTATTTTTTTGTTAACATGAAGTTGTGATAACTATGCAAAAGGCACTCCTGCTGTTTGGTAATTAAGTTAATCTAATCCTTAAATTGTACAGTTCTTTTCCATATAAGACTTCTATAAGGAAACAGTGCATTTGTTGATCTTTTGCATCTGTGTTTTCTTTTTTTCCCTTCAGACTCTGTAATCGCAAGGCTGTAATTTAAAAGTGCTTATGGAGGCAGTGGTCTCCAGCATTATCAGACCAGATTAACCTCAAAAGGGAATGTCCGTCTTTCCCAATATGTCTCTAGGGAAAACCCTGTCTGGAATTCCAATTGTAATGTAACCATGTCTAATACAGACATCTGTAATCTCGTACGTAGATTTCTGGAACATTTAACCGGTTTAAATCAATATTGATATTTTGATGTCCAGTCGTAAATATACACCATCAGTCAAAAGTTTTTGAACAGTAAGATATATGATGTTATGAAGTTTTTTCGGCTCACCAAGCCTGCATGTATTTGATCCAAAGTACAGCAAAACAGTAAAATATTTTTTACTATTTAAAATAACTCTTTTCTATTTGAATATATTTTAAAATGTAATTTATTCCTCTGATCAAAGCTAATTTTTTTCAGCATCATTATTCCAGTCTTTAGTGTTACATGATCCTTCAGAAATCATTCTAATATGCTGATTTGCTGTTTAAGAAAGAAAGAAATTATAGAAATGAATACTTTTATATAGCAATATAATGTTACAAAATATTTCTATTTTAGATAAATGCTGTTCTTCTGAACTTTCTATTCATCAAAGAAACAAGAGAAAAAGAAAAAAATCTACTTTGCTTAGTTTTTAAAATAATAGTGTTTTTGGAGCAGCAAATCAGAAAATTATATTGGTTTCTGAAGGATCATGTGACTGTAGTAATGATGCTGAAAATTCAGCTTTAAAATCACAGGAATAAATTACAGTTTAAAATATTCAAATAGAAAAGTTATTTTAAATGGTGAAAACATTTCAAATTTTACATTTTTTTTGCGCTATATTTCGGATCAAATAAATGCAGGCTTTGTGAGCAGAAAAGACATCTTTAAAAAAACATTCAAAATCGTACTGTTCAAAAACTTTTGACTGATAGTCTACATCCACTACTTTCAAAAGTTTAGGGCCAGTAATTTTTTTGGATTAATACTTTTGTTCAGCAAGGATGAAATCAGTGTTTTGCTATTTTACTGTATTTTGAATCAAATCAGTGCATTTCGAGACTCAAAAAAATAAAATAAAATCTTACAGCCGCCAAACCTGAACGGTATTGCAAGTAATGGTTTGACATTATTATCAAGGTGTATTCTGTTTTAATGTGTTAAAATCAGCACAGAGGCAGCATCACTGTTAATTCTTCCTATACAAACAAACATTTTAATTATTATGCTGTAGTGGCCACGTTTGAATCCTTTCAAGTATTTGTGCTGCTTTGAAGTACATCCATTGCATTATATGGTGGAAACACTTTGAAGGGTGTTGGATATAGTGAACGTAAGCAGGTGTCAGATTTTAATGCGAACTCTCCTCACACAGCACTCACCAAGCCAGACAAAATAACCCTGCCCTCACCAGGGAACACCTGCTTCAGCCTCCCACATTCCTTGCAGCCATTTTTCCTGCTGTTAGATTGTGTACATTTGAACTATCATAACTCTGCTGTCTGTTTTATCAGCGTCAGATCAAGTCTAAACCTTTTTATATCTCAAGATCTCAATCCAAATGGGCTTTTGCCTAGAGGGCGTGTTAATCTGGCAGACTTTGATCACCCTGAACCTGAAAATATTTGTATTTAAGAGTCTAATGAATGTCTGAGTGCTTTAAAAAAAAAAGGTAACGTATCACTGATGCATTCAGTGGCTCACTGTGCTCATAACTGATGCAATTTTGAAAAAACTTGCTCTTTCATGCCTAGTGCTGGGTTCACACAATTGCCACTGAGCAGTTGAGTTATTTCAGGTGAGCAGCAAAGAGGAAGTGTGGCAGTGTGCTGCCTGGTGGATCTGACCACTGACTCCATCTTCTAGCCTGATCCGTGCCAAACAGCTTTGATAAATTGTCTCAGTCTCCCAACAAAGTCTTCCCTGCTGAATTCAGTCCACATCTGGCCTGCTAGATACTGCCAAACCTATTCTAAACCAATTAATCAATAGACAAAAACAAAAGCAAAGCTAGCTGACATAAAAGGATACAATAAAAACAAATTCTGCCATGTATGTGCAACCTTCCAGTCAAGCGTGTGGGCCGAGTATGTCAACAGCTCAAAGGTTAGCGGTACAAGGCTATTTCAGCATATTTACACTAGCCAATAACTATATAACTAAATAACTAAATAAGATGCAGGTCAGAGTGACACTTACTGTGGTCACGGTGTGCTGTCTAATAAATTTATAGAATGTTAGATAATTTACAAGAAGATACCTATTCTGTTAGTTTTAGCTGGTCTCCCAGCTTGGCTAGGGTGGTCAAGCAGGTTTTATCTGTTTTTTCCAGCTGGTCTCCCAGCCTGACCAGCTAAGGAAGTGGCCAAAACCCCTCTAAAACAAGCCCGCTAACTAGCTATGACTAGCTAAACCAGCCAACCAGCTTAGGCTGGTTTTAGAAGTTTTTTTTCAGCAGAGAGACCAGAAACGTTGAAAGACATACTTCAATGGCTCTGGGTGACACTAAATGACAGTTTGGATTGGAACTACTAAAAATACCCCAGCTAAAAAAACCAGTCTAAGGTGGTTGGCTGGTCTTAGCTGGTCTCCCAGTCTGACCAGCTAAAGGAGTGGCCAAAACCTCTCTAAAACCAGCCTGTTGACCAACTAAGACTAGACTGGATGACTAGGCTGGTTGGCTGGTTTTAAGTTTTTTTTTTTTTTTTTCAGCAGTGACACTAAAATCGTTGAAAAACATATTTCAATGGCTCTGAGTTACACTAAATGACAGTTTAGTTTGTAACTATTGAAAAAATACTTACAAAAAGCTTAGGCTGGTTTTAGCTGGTCTCCCAGTCTGACCAGCTAAAGAAGTGTCCAAAACCCCTCTAAAACCAGCCTGCTGACCAGCAAAGACTAGGCTGGATGACCAGCTAAAACCAGTCAACCAGCTCAGGCTGGTTTTAGGTTGTTTTTTCCAGCAGAGACACCAGAACCCTTAAAAAAACATATTTAAGTTTCTCTGACACTAAATGACAGTTTGCATTGGAACTGCTGAAGAAAAGAAAAATGCAGCTAAAACCAGCCTAAAATGGTTGGCTGGTTTTAGCTGGTCACTGGTTTTAGAGGGGTTTTGGCCACTTCTTTAGCTGGTCAGGCTGGGAGACTAGCTGGAACAACCAGCTTGACCGGCCTTGCCAGGCTTGGGAGACCAGCTAAAACTGCTTTTAGATGTCAACAGTTCCAATCCAAACTGTCATTTAGTGTCACTCAGAGCCACTGAATTATTATTCCGTTGTCTCTGCAGAGACTGCTAAAACCAGCCTAAGCTGCAGCAGGGTTACTAATGGAATTAGCTAAATGTCAATCATATTAATTTAATAAAAATCACCAGCTGACGTTGGTATTGGACATCAAATTAACATTGACATTACGTTGAATTGACATAGAATTTTTGGTCACCCGACGTCGCAAACGAAATTTAACCAAATTTCATCGTCTTATAACGTTGTGTTCCTGCTGGGTTGTTTTGGGAAATAAACAGTTTTTCTAATAAAGGCTATTTGTGATATTTTTGATATTTAAAAGTGAAACATTTCTACATCCAGCTAATAACTATGGAAACGCAGAGAACGCGAAAGCAGCCTACTGTTGCTATGGTTATCTACGATAATCGTTGTTTATTTGATATAAATGCGTGTTGTCTTTGACTAACTTAAACGTGAAGAAAAAAAAAACATTTAATTGATGAAGTAAAAATATTTAGTTTTTATTTTCTTGTTCAAAAAGAACTTTCTCTGAAATCTTTAACACACCTAGTCGAATTTGACACTTACTAGTCAGACTTTTATTTCATTAAAGTAACCAACTACTATTTTACTAATAGCCTTAACGACTAGTATTTCATAGTGATGATGAAACAGGGTCTGTCTGACGTGATGATTCGACACCAGTAAGTTACTTACAGTAGCCCTCTCTAAATTTAAGCAGGCTGACAAGCCCTACAATTTAATTATGCGTCATTTTATAGATTTTTGCTCGGTTTTCCTCACTGCCTTCTTCCTTCTCCTCGTTTGGGTCTGTGGCAGCTCCCTGTGCGCGCTTTCGTTCCAAAGGGGGCTGTCTGTCTTTGATGGGATCCAGCTGTTGGCCAAGTGCTCTGGGGGCCCGTTTATTTGCATTGCTAAACAATCCGTGGAGTGGGCCGAGTACGGGGAAATACAGCACATTTTCTCTTTTTTTAATATAGTAAGACCCTCCTCTTACTATTGGTCAATGTTCTCACACGTTCTTGCCATCGGTCGACAGGGCGGCCGCGTCGGGTGACCAAAGCCAAGTGTCTCGACATTCAAGTGAACGCGCGTACGCTGAGGGGGCGCTTTGGGCACTTCGTTTTGCGCTTTGGGTCCAGCGAACCCGTAAAGGTTGTAAAACCACAAAAATCAACTCTCTTTCTATTTCGAGGAGTTTACGGGTTGGCGGAGTGACGTTCTTTCCAGGGAAACCACAAGGATCCACATAAACATGTCATTTGAACTACGTGGCTTGAGTTGGTCGACCAACAAAAGGTGAGTTTAATTAGTCAGCTGGTGCTTCATGACAAGCCGTTATAGCTCACGTTACTCACAACTAACTAGTATCTATTTTATGCCATAGTGTTTGTTTCAGAATTAAGTAAGTATTCAACAGGCTATTGATTAGATACAAATGGCCTATTTATTGTTACTAGTGACAAGTTGCTAACTGCCATTTAAAATCAATGTGTTCAATTCCTGATACTGTTCCAGTAGTTACTAGTTATCTATTCCTAATCTGATAGCTGTCACATGTACCGAGAGAGTAGTCAGAAAGATTCACATTCATACTAATTTCCAATAAATAGCTGTTTTCAATTTCTAATAAGAAAACTTGAATAGATAGTGGATAGTTACTAGTAAAACTGGAAAGGATGCTAGTCAGAAGTGAACAATTAATATCTAAACCACAGATCCCAAAATAATTTAGTGGTAAGACATTTCTAATTTATTGAATAGTAACTAGTACGAAATTAGTAAATGCTAGTATGTAATAAATATATAATAGTGACTAACTGAACTGATACTAGGCACTGTTAAAATAAATGTCTAAATCTAAAAACTTGAAGACCCTGCTTGTAGCACATTTAACAGATATTAGTCACTACTGTATTACTTACTAGACAGTAAGTGATAGTATCAAAACAGATATTTCTAAGGATTCAGTGTTATCATTGTCATGGTGCTTCGAAAGAATATGTAAACCATAAAAAAAAAAAAAAATCCAAATTACTGAAGAGTGTTTGTTGATATTCTTGGACTTGAATGGGCATTCATAGTGCTTATTCCATTGAATGAAACTTAAACTTAAATATTTTCATGTGTTTCTGTTTTCGCAATGACTTACCAAGGTATTTTGTTTTTTATTTATAGAATGTTGTCAGTTTTAATATGTATCGTATGCTGCATTCACTCTGGGAAAAGTCAGGTAAGTATATTTCTGTTTTGAGTCATTCAAGGTTGGCACTTTTGCTATGTGTTTCGTAATTGTTTTCTTTTTTTTTTTGGTTTTCCAGTGCTGTTTTACATCTTTTACATAATCATTAACTTTAACATACAATAGCATTATCAAACTACTTCAACATACTTCTACTTACACATAAAAAACTCTGCTGTTTATCTGTTGGATTTACAATAAAATGCTTGTTTCTCTCCAGACTTGCTCGGATGGATTTACTTATGACCGTCGTGCCAGACAGTGTATCGGTTAGTGGTACTACTGCCATGTTATTTAAGAGTTCATTGAAACTTGTGTTTCAAATACAGCTGTTAATTCCACCTCTCACATTTACTTTCAGACATTGATGAGTGCCGGACACTGCCAGACCCGTGTCGGGGTGATATGCAGTGCGTAAATCAGAACGGTGGATACCTGTGCATCCCCCGCGGACTCTACTCCCAATCCTATGCCCGGAACAGTCAACGCTCCTACCCTGAGCCTTCGTATCCTGAAGAGTCCTACCCTGACAGATCATTGGGATATTCTGAATCATTCATTCCTAACGTTCCTCCTGTCGGAGCAGGACCTGGTCCAGGCCCTGGTCCAAGCTACCCAATAGTGAGCCGGTCCACTCCCTGCATCCTCGGATATACACTTGGTGCTGATGGCACTTGTGTTGGTAAGTTAGCCTCATGGTCCTATACATTCCATTATCCCAACCTTGCTAATCATGTTAGTTAAAAATGGCACCTGAAAAGTTGTATGTTCAAAACTCAAAGATCTGATACACGTTCCTTCCCTACATAATTGTGATTATTATGATTATGATAATTATGATCTTCAAAAATTTTATTTAAGACACTTTAATCTAAGATCAAAAGGCAAACTTACTTAGTCAGGAGTGTGCAGACTTTTGGCTGCTGTTGTAAATGACCATATATGAAAATATTTTATCATATGTTAGTTCAGGGATACACCGACTGTAGCAATACATGTCAACTAATTACACATTTGCTTATTAGATTAACTTTTTTTTGTTTTGCTTTAAATAATGTATTTATGATATCAGTATTTTGATATTTGATATCATAAAAAACGTACTAGCCTAAATAATACAAAAAAAAACTCAAGCTCACTGAAGTCAAGTAAACAAGTAAAGACAAGTAAAACTAGTTACAATCAATAGAACAAAAAACTACAGTAAAGCAAATAAATAAAAACAAATGTTTAAAGTAATCATATGTATAAAAACACTGCATATTCTTTACTGTGTAAATTAAATATTAGTGCTGTCAAACAATTAATCATGATTATTCCATGGAATGTCTGCATACTGGATTCTGATTGGCTGGCAGGTATGCATTAAAATCGTTTAATGCACAGGTAGTTCCAAGTCAGTTTAATCACCGTTCTATATTAATGCGCTGCTTTAATTGATGCACGCAACCGCACACTGAGAGAGAGAGAGAGAGAGAGAGAGAGAGAGAGATCGTATTGTGCTGCGCACATATAAACTTGTTGTCAGGGCTTCCTCTCAAATCATATTAATCAAATAGCCTGGATAATAGATCGCTACATAATATTCCTCAGCAACGAGATGGTAAGACCGCTGTTTTTGAATTAATTCGTTGTTTGTAGAGAGAGACGCACAGACGCGCAGCAGGCAGGTAAAACGCACATACAACTGTCATCTCTCCCTTTCTCCTTCTCTCTCTCTCTCTGTCTTTCTCTCGATCAATCGATAAGTAATTGAAATAAATGCTGTAATTCGTTCAAATAAATGTGATTTATCATTATTTCATGTCTGTGTCTGATTTGAATCGGGCAGAATGATAGAGCTGATGAGCTAACTGACGAAAATAACCGTCATTTTTACCCATTCAGTCAAATCTTGCGCTGCAAAGATCAATACTAGTTGTAACGTGCCTATAAATTTGCAAATAACCATGGAATAAGCGGGATAATCAACGGTTTGCCGTGCATTAAAGGATTTTAATGCACTTCGCGGAGGCAACCACCCTCCGCTTCGCGTCGGGCGGTTATTAGCCTCCACGTCGTGCATTAAAATCCTTTAATGCACGGCAAACCGTTGATTATCCCTTACTTAATCACATTCAACATACAGTACAGTATATATTCTGAAAATATTTACATATATATATTTATATTCATATAATTTATATTATATACCAATGCATATATAAACACAACATTTTTCTTCAGTATGTATATATATATACACACACATCCGTGTGTGTATTTATGTATACATAATAAATATGCACAGTACAAACACATATTATGTAAACAAAAACTTTTATTTTGGATGCGATTAATCACGATTAATTGTTTGACAGCACTATTTCTTCTTATTAAAGTTACATAGGTGAAATAGTCAAGAGCAGTAAGAGATTTTCTCTCATTTGTTGTTTGATTAACATGATTGACAGACAGCAGGAATATTAGACTGCTGTCACTTTAAGAGCTGCCCAGATCCAATATACTGTTACACATGTGTTTTCTTTACTTTCACTTAAGACCTAAATCACTGTGTTTACGAGTATACTTGCAAAGACTGGCATTTTGATACATACAAGTGTGTGTATTTAACCCTTCCAGGCCTATAAAGTGGCAAAAATAACTAATAGTTTAATACTCCCACACTCTTTGAGCACTGTCTTCATATGTCTTCATTTGTTCTCTGTCACTTCTGATTGCATTTTTAATGACTTAAAGTCACTTGTTTTCAAAAAATGCTTAAAAACGCCTGCAAAAGTTTTTGTGACCACGTAGTACATCAACGATAGAGACAATAGTCCAAAATTTCTACTGGTCAATTGTCTACGTTCTTAAAAATAAATGTTTCAAAAGGGTATTTTTGCAGTGATGCCATAGAAAACTAATTTTTGGTTCCCCAAACAACCTTTCAGTGAACAGTTCTTGAAAGAACCATTTTGAAGAACATTTAAAAAATCGAAACTTTTTCGACTATAAAGAAACTTTTCTGCATTTGAAAGCTTCCATGGATGTTCAAGGTTGTTCATGGAACCAACGATGCCAGTAAAGAGTGTACTGGTATATCGCCCACCCCTATCATGTTGTAGTGCTTTAAAAGAATATCTGAACCAGTTATCTGCAGAAGACACAGTACCAAATCCAAGTTTAGTGCACAAGATAAACCTCATACATTCTGGCATATGTAAAGCCATGTCTTTATTATAAATAACACAAGCTAAGACGTGGTCGATACTGGGTCACGTCAGGTTGTGGTCTTATGTTTACTTCATTTTCTGCAATGGTCCATGGGTCTTCTCGCTCTGAAATGAGGCAAAGACCCAGTTCTGTGCTGGACTGTAATTTAGTAATGGCTGCGGTGGGCTGAGTGGCATCTTAAAGACTTCAGCAGAATGAATCTTGTAATTTGGACTGGATCAGTCATTAGTGTGGAACCACAAAATACTGTGGAACCTCAGAACAAACTACATCTTGTGAAGAGGCAGGAAGACACACAGGAACTGGCGTTTAGCCCTGCGTTCTGGGATCCAGCTTTGCAATTCGACGAGACGGTTTTAGAGTGTCTTATTCACTGTCATAAATCATCATTTTGTAACTGACTCTATGTGGTCTGCTTCTGTTGAAGCCGTTGAGCTGAATGTGGTGTCGGTGATATCTCCTGGGTTTTATTGCTTTGATCTAGATAGGTGTTATATATTGCGTCGTCTGAGTCTTTGTGTGTCAGCGTGGTGACCTATTTCACGTGCCATTTGATAAATGCTTGCACAAATGACTGCTTGCTATATTTTTTGATATGGTCTGCGGATTTGTCTCGAATTGGTGCCAGTCTTTGCAGTTAATGCATTCTCCAGTCCTCTCTTGCTCTTCTGCAGAAACACACAATGATAGATTTGTTACCTTTTAAGCCCAAGACAGTCGTGATATAAAAGATACACGCACAGATACGCTTACAAACACGCGTGTGCATATATGCACATGTCCTGACCTGGGAAAAACTTGGACTGAGTAATGAAGATGGATGTTATGTCTTGGACACAATTTTGGATGCAGATAATGGTCTTATAGAGCCACTGAGACACAGTATAACAGCATTTTAAACTTTGTTTGGACAAAATCGTAAAGACAAATCATTGCGATTTCAGCATCTGTGGTTGCTCGTGCCAAACATGAGATCACTGGTTCTTGAATGAGATCTGTCATTGACCAGCTGTGCAACTTGTGAGCGTACTTTGTACAGTGTGAGGAATGCTGTTATGGAACAGAAAACATACAGGAAGCGTGTGTCAAACCATTCCATCGTTCATCTTACAGGTATTGCTGTAATGTTAGTGAGTGTGCTTGTAAACGCCAGGGAATGCCCTCTTCTTGCCAGTGGCGCTAAGGCTTGAAGGACTAAAACAGTCTACCCAGTCAGTGCCTGAAATGTGCCATGATAAATCCCATCAATCCTGTGTTTGCCTTAGTAAAGCTTATAGGCACTTCTGAAATCCATGCAAATCTCTGAAAGACAGTTCAGTTCAGGTGAAATTTGAGTAAAGAGGGTCTAAAGCTCACTTGTGATTCAGGAATGTGGATGCTTTGCATAATGATCTTATTCTGGGTGGGAACTTGAAAAATGTCCAAAATGATTTGATTTGTCAAGTTGAAACTTGCCTACTCAGGCTGTGGGACTGTAACCGGTGTCTGTCAGCAAATGTGGAGTGGCTCTAGTACCGCAGACTAATTAATGTGTTCTAGCTTAGTGGGACGTCTGGAAATTGAGGTATGATGTCAGTATTATTTCTGAGTCACTGAACTTTATGTGTGATGCTTTTTTAAAAAATATACAGTACTATTCAAGTTCGGGGTTGGTAAAAATGTTAAATGTTTTTGAAAGGAGTATGTGTTATGCAATTATATGATCAAAAATGCCATAAAAACTAATATTGTGAAATTTAGTTTTCAATATTTTTAGATATTTTAAAATTGTATTTATTCCTGTGGTGGCAGAGCTGAATGTTCACCAGTTATTACTCTAAAAACAGTTGTTGATTAATATTTGTTTGGAAAACATAATTTTCCCAAGGTAGTATAATGAATGTATTCATTTAAAATAGACATTTTTGCAAGATTAAATAATTGTAATTCTTACATTCAAAAAAATGCTGGGTTATATACAACCTAGTGCTGGGTATAATATGGAGAAACCTGTTTTGACCCAGCGGTTGGGTTGAATGTTTAACCCACCTTTCTGGGTGGTATTATTTTACTTAATTATTGTTTAGAAATTACTATATGGATGGCTTAAAATTAACCCGAAATAGGTTTTAAATTACAAGTCAGCACATAATTACTAGAGGGATCAGCAATAATCAAAACATGAACATGTATTGATAAGAAATGTAAAAAAATATATATATTATTTAATTATTTATCCAACATATTAATAAATATTAATTTATTAATTCATTATTCATTCATTTTAAGCAATAAATATAGTCATTTTTAACAAAACAACAGTCACTGAGTTTGTACATATTTTACCCAGTACTAAAAAAGTAGTATTAATTTATTTCAATCAATCAGTCCCTAATAAATAAGCCAAAAATCTTACTGACTCTAAACTTTTGAATAGCAAATAAAGAGCTTATTATATTTCTGGCTTAAAATGGGCTGGAAATTAAAAATACATTACAGAATTATAGAGGCAACAGCAATAATCAAAAGATGAACTTTTATTATTAAGCAAGAACACTGACCAAAATATAACACAAATTGAATTTATTTGGGTGAATACAGCATAGTTTACAATATTACATATAAAAGAAGTAACATTTAAAATAACATTTAAAAGTAGCATTTTAATTAACCAACCAAATATAATATTTAATATTTAATTTAATAACCCATTCAAAATGACCCAGCAACTTAAAAACAGAAAAACTACCCAGCTCCTGGGTTAAAAAAAATATAAATATTAAAAATAACCCCAATATTTTGGGTTATAAACAGAGTGCAGAAAAACTACCCAGCACCCGGGTAAAAATATTAAAACAACTCAATTAAATGACCCAGCAGTTTTTGGTAAGGAGTAAAAAGTAAGGAGTTTGTGATCTGCCCAGTTTATTTCCAAAATGTTTGCTATTGTTTTACTGTATTTCACTCTCAGATAGGACTCTTCTTGTGGCTAACCTTATGCACTAGACATTCCACACTAAACATAATTACTACCCTGGCTCACTGTACACCTCACGTTAGTAGGTCTGGCTAATTCACATAGGCTGTGTGAAGTGTTGCTTGACCGGCCTCGAAACTACTGCAGTGGTGGATTGTAAATGCCTTTGATGTAATTTATACAATCGGTGTGTGGCAACAGAACACAAACTTTCAATCTCTGGAATGAAGATGTGCGTATAGAAGCAAGAATTCTGAGTTGGTACCAGATTTGTGGGTCCTGGACTGACCTTCATATTAATCATCTACAAGGTTTGCATGCCTGAAATGTTTAGTCTTGCATGTTTCTTTTTGTTTGATAAATGGTTTTGCTTTAATAAGACAAACATGTTGTGTGAATATGAATTGCAATATCCATCATTCATATAAATTCCCCACCCTCTTGCATATTGGTTTGTTGATTTTGCTTTCAGCTAGCATGTTATGAGCTCAGTTTAACACATTTTAGCATTTGCCAATACATTTCACAGAATTGGCTTGGCTTGGCTCATTTTAAAGGGATTGAATATCTCTGATGTGAAGATTTGATTTAATGACCTCAGCAACATCTGGTATTTGAGCCCCTCATTAAATTTAATGAATTGTACCACAGTAAACTTGCTAAAAGTCTAGTAAAAGTCATGACTCTGGCTACATGAAAGATATCACCTGTCAACATTTTATATCATTGATCCCTCTTCCTCTTTTACTTGCAGACACTTTTCTCTCTCTTTTATTTACACACCATGTCTTTCCTCTAACCCTCATTTAAATCTAGTGCAAAATTTACTGCACAGTCTCTGGATCAGATCTGCTGGCATTCCCAGAATGCTCCAGATCTTTTCACCTCAGATCAGAGGTGTGTGATAATACACATGTAATCCAGATGCTCTCCTTCACTCTCTGGGGCCTAGCTGGGCCTCATGTCTCATATGGCTGCATCTCTGCTATCAGACTTGGCTCTTGGCTGGTATTAACAAGCTGTATAATAGTTAAGGATCTATTCCTGTTCAATTAATGCAAAACAGGTGACTGCCTTTGTGGTTATACTGTACAGTCAGATACTTTGGTTGAAAAGCCCAGTGCAAAAGAATAGGTCATTTAAAAGTGCACAAGTAACTTATAATGGAATTTCAGCTTGGTTTGCCAGGAGCCATTGCATCACTCTACCCATATAGTAACAGTGGGACTGTTGGCAGCTTTAACCAAAAGAATCAAATTATTTGGCTTTCACACGGTCCCCAACCCCCCAAATCCATCACACCCTCATCACTTTCATAGTAACATTTGCTTACTTTTAAAACATGTGACTTCATGGTCTGAGAACCAAGGGTGCTTTTTCGGGTATTTAAGACATACGATGCCCTCATAAGGAATTGTGCTGATAATGTGCGAGCGAGAGTCAAACAGAGAGATATGAATTCCCGTTTTGGAAATGGGTTGCGTAAGACTAGCTATTTGTGTAAGATGTGATAGGAAGGTAAGATTTATGAGGTCAGAGATGTAGTTTGACTTGCTAAGTGTAAAGTAAAGAACATCTGCTCACAGAGGGCAAGCTATCAGTGGGACAGATTAAGTATTTTGTATCAGTATTCTGATAATAAGGAATCAATTATGTGTTGTAAAGTTACAAACACTAAGATTAATTGTTTCAGGCGAGTTTCTAAAGTGGGAAAAGTACAAGTGCGAGCTGACTGTGGCTTTCTTTTCTTTTTTTTAGATGTCGATGAATGTGAGGCAGAGTCACACCAGTGTAACCCAACTCAGGTGTGTATAAATACAGCCGGTGGATATACCTGCTCATGTACTGAGGGCTACTGGCTGGTGGGTGGACAGTGCCAAGGTAAGATTTATAGACATTATGAATGGCTAGTTTGATGTTATATGCTTTAATTTGTGATGTCTACATGTATATGCCAAGTGACACATCATGTATACAGTAAAATACCCAGGGAATTCTGGGTATTAAGACTTGTATGGCTTAATATAACATAAATGATGTCTCTTACTGAAATATGTAGTAGAAAACCCATGAAAGATTTACATTATTTAATGGGGGACGCCATTATTTTGATTATGTAGAACGGTTGCACTACTGTCACCGAGCTACACTATTTTTACGGCAAAAAAAAATACTGATACGATGACCACAGCTACTGAAAGAGCTTACAGGTGGTGATAGATATAAGCATAGGCTTAAACCAAATGCTGTACCATTGATTTTCCCCACAAAGAGTCTAAACACTCACGGATATTGAGTGAAATTTGCGCTGAGAAACTTATTCAGTGGCTGTGGCGTCGACAAAGTAGCTGAGGTCTACTGAAAGCCTAAAAAGGCATCAGGGCTAAAGTGGAGAGAATACAGACGCGGGAAGTCCTTAGGAAGTTTTATTCGTCCACAGGCATTTTCCTATTCTTTTCTCCTCTTCTTATTTCTAGGAAAGCAGTGAAGACTTCTATCACTTCTCTTGTTGCCCTTTGACTGAAAATTACAACCAAAAGCTGATTAAACGAGTAATCTCAATAGACTTAACAATAGACTTAAAATACATAGCAGTGAGCCAGTAATAATTGGTCCAAATAAACAATCAAAAGTCTTAAGTAGCATGGGTATAGTTTTAGCAATAGCCAAAATTACATTGTATTGGTCCAAATTATTGATTTTTCTTTTATGCCAAAAATCATTAAGTAAATATCATGTCCCATTAAGATATTTTGTAAATTTCTTACTGTAAATATATCAGAATTAATTTTTTAATTAGTAATATGAATAAGAACTTAATTTTGACAACTTTAAAGACGACTTTCTCAATATTTAGATTTTTTGCACCCTCCTCAGATTCCAGATTTTCAAATAGTTGTATCTCAGCCAGATACTGTCCTATCCTAACAAACCATACATCAATGGAAAGTTTATTTATCAGATTTATCTAAAAGTTTTTTATCAGATTTCAGATGATGTATAAATCTCAGTTTCAAAAACATGACCCTTATGACTGGTGTTGTTGTCCAGGGTCACATATATTTATTTAATTGAATGGTTTAAATATTTGTGCATACTTAGAAAATGGTCTAAAGTGTTTTTCATGGATTCTTGTCTATGGAATGCACCATTTCCGGTATTTTGACAGTTAATGGAAATGGGCAAAATGCAATCAAGGATTTTACACATAGTTGATCAAGGAATCATAATAGCCCTAATTAATACTCTTATTCAGCAAGGATGCTCAAAACTAATGAAAAGTGACAGTACAGTTTTCTATTTTAAAAAATGCTGTTCTTTTGAATCTTTATTTTTCCTCACAAAATCATGAAAAAATGCATCATGGTTTCTAAAGATTAAGCAGCGCAACTGTTTTCAACATTGAGAATAATAAGAAATGTTTCATGAGCACCAAATCAGCATATTAGTATTATTTCTAAGGGATCATGTGACGCTGAAGACTGGAGTAATGGCTGCTTTGCCATCACAGGAATAAATTGCATTTTAAAGTGTACTAAAATAGAAAACATTTGTAGCCTTGGTGAGCATATGACGTTTCTTTTAAAAACATCAACAATCTTATCAACCCCAAAACTTGTAAATTAAAAAATTTAAATAAAAAAAAAAACAGTTAAATGATAAAATAGTCTAGTTTAGTTTGCTCTATGTTTACATGATGAAACAATGGAGTCTTAACTGACACTAAACAATGTCTTAATTCAGCTGTGACTACTGTTTGCGTATTTAGTGCTCTCTAACTCACCTTTCTTTAGACATTGATGAGTGTCGCTATGGTTACTGCCAGCAGCTGTGCGCTAATGTCCCTGGCTCATATTCCTGCTCCTGTAGCCCTGGATTCCTTCTTAATGCAGATATCAGGACATGCCAAGGTGCACACATACACAGAAACATGATATTAGTTTAATCATTACTGTCCCTGAAAATCTTGACATCTGCCATCTTCTTCCTCTTCCTCTCTCACCAGATGTGGACGAGTGTGAGACAACCCCATGTTCTCACGGCTGTTTAAACACATATGGCTCATTCATGTGCACCTGTGACGAGGGCTTCGAGCTCGCCTCTGATGGGACCACCTGCAATGGTAATCAGGAGAGAAAAAGAGATGATTAGAGAAAGATAGGTGACAAGTGCTAGTTTAGAGGTTTTAGAGAGATGTTTAAGATGCTGTTGTCTGAATTTTTATGTGTGACTGTGTGCATTAGTACTGTGTAATGTGTCCGTCTTTATCACTACCCTGTCTCAGATCTGGACGAGTGCAGTTTCTCAGACTTCCTTTGTCAGCACACGTGTGTGAACACACCAGGATCGTTCTCCTGCGTGTGTCCGCCTGGATATTACGTGTATGAAGATGGAAGGAGCTGTGAAGGTATCTGTACCATGTATATTGTTTTTATAAATGTGACCCTGATTTTATAAATGTTTGTTGTTATTGTTGCTGTTGTTAATAATGATGATGTTGATAACCTGACTTCCTTCTGTTGTGTTTGATTTTCAAGACCTCAATGAATGTGAGTCCGGTAACAACACTTGTACAGCAGCACAAGTGTGTTTCAACTTCCAGGGAGGTTACACATGTCTGGACCCTCTTAGATGTGATCCACCTTACATAGAGCTCAGTGACAAGTGAGTTCATGAATGCTGGCAGAAGAAACACGAAATCAGTCATTTGACTTGTTGCTTTTTTGTTAAACAGTTGCAGCATGTTCTGAATATATTTCTCTCTTTCTCTTTTAGTCAGTGCATGTGTTCTGCTGAGAATCCCGCATGTCGGGAAAGACCCTTTACTATCCTATACAGGCATATGGATTTGTCCTCTGGCCGCAGTGTTCCTGCCGATATATTTCAGATGCAGGCCACCACACGTTACCCTGGAGCATTTTACATCTTTCAGATCAAGTCTGGCAACGAGGGCAGAGAGTTTTACATGCGGGTAAATGGGCTTTTGTTTGTATAACTGCTGCCTGTTGCAAAACAGGATTGGGGTGTCAAAGGAATTAATACTGTTATTCAGCAAGGATGCATTCATTTGATCAAAAGTGACAGTAAAGACATTTCTAATGTCTGCTGTTCTTTTGTACTTGCTATTCATCAAGGAATCCTGAAAAAATTATATATAATGCATTCCACGAAAATAGTAAACAGCACAGTTTTCACTGAAATAAGAAATGTTTCTTGAGCCCCAAATTAATAATAATAAGATAATAAAAATAATAATATGTGACCCTGGAACACAAAACCAGTCTTAAGTCGCTGGGGTGTATTTGTAGCAATAGCCAAAAATACATTGTATGGGTCAAAATTATAGATTTTTTTTATGCCAAAAATCATTAGGATATTAAGTAAAGATCATGTTCCATGAATATATTTTGTAAATTTCATACCGTAAATATATTAAAACTTAATTTTTGATTAGTAATATGCATTGCTAAGAACTTAATTTGGACAACTTTAAAGGCGATTTTCTCAATATTTAAATTTTTTGCACCCTCAGATTGCATATTTTCAAATAGTTGTATCTCGGCCAAATATTGTACTATCATAACAAACCATACACCAATGGACACTTGACACTTATGACTTTTGACTTGGTTTTGGGGTCCATGGTCTCTTGAGCACTAATATTTTATAATATTACTGTATTTTAATCAAATGAATGCAGCCATGATGAGTATGAAGAGACTTTTAAAACAATTAAAACATCTTTCCTTATACTTTTGAATGTTTGTTTATATATAAAGGTGGCCACTAGAGGGAGCTGTAGGATTTCTGTGAAACTTTCCATCAAAATGACTCTGGAGCCAAACCACAAAGTCTTTATTGGTCCTAGGAGTCTCTTAGCTAATCAAATACCAGTTTAAAGTGTTGAAAGAGTTTGTTTTTATATAATTTGCCAAAGTGTGTGCAAGCGGTTTTTCAACTCGGAAGGAGTGAAAGACGGAATTAAATAATAAAATATGTAAACATGAACATTTCTTATTAAATTCCTATTCTTTCCCATTTTTTTCCCACAGCAAACCAGTAATATCAGTGCAACTTTGGTTCTGGCCCGGCCCATTAAAGGACCGAAGACCATCGTTCTAGACCTAGAGATGGTTACCGTTAACAACGTCATCAACTTCCGTGGCAGTTCAATCATCCGCCTCACAATATTTGTCTCCGAACATCCATTCTGAGGCTTTACAAATGAACCTCTGACCTCTCACCTCTTCATGGCCCCATACCTCTATCTTGGACTTCCTGTTACTGCACTACCCGTCAGGCAGCTGCATTTCTTCATTTTGTTTGTTCTGTGGATCTTGATATTTCTGATATTTCATAATGCAGGTTTTTGATTAGGCTGCCTGGCTGTCATTGTCATCTGCAGTCACACGCATGTACTCAAACACAGAAGAATATTTATGTTGTGTTTTTTGTCTTGTTTGTCTTACATTTCCCATTGTGCTTTTTCTTGCCACAATTGCAAATCCTGAAGTGTCTTGTTTTTTTTGTTTTAAAGCTGGATTTGTTTTTCTACTTTTAGTGGCACATGTGCCACAGTTTCTCACTGTGAATGTGAGTATTTGAGCGCCGCTTTTATTTGTTCTTGACCTTTGATGACCCCAAGCAGCGAGAGAGCAGCCAAGCTTGCACGTGCTACAAAATCACGTTTTTAAAAAGGTTCTAAATCAATCTGACAGGAGTCTGCAGCGCACCTTCAGCACCCAGGGAAGTCTAAAAAAAGTCTTTGTTTGGTCTCAGAATTTGTTATTGCATCTGTGCAGAATTTCCTGTATCTGTTTATTTGACAGGTAAAGAGAGCCTGGTCAATCAATAAACACAAATTTGATGACCTGAACTTTTGTTGGTTTGTGCTTACTTTTAGCACAAATGTATACATTTGGGCATTAGGGATTATAATTAACAATAAAGTGTTTAATAAAATGAGATTATGACGATTATAATAAGAACTTATGTCACAATTTGGTCCGTTACTCGGATGTAAACAACAGCATGGATTGCATGGTTAATATTCAATAATGGTCAATACGTTGTTCTGCTAATTTATGCTGTCTAAACCATGGAAAAATGTGTGGAAGCTGCTAAATCATATAGCGAAAGACTTGGTAAGCAGAAATATATTGACTAACTAAAGTTACTTGGTAGTAAAGAGCTGCATTAATTATTAGCCTAATATTTCACCTACCTCACCAGAATTTAAATAAGAACAAACACAAATGTTGTCAAGATTCTTGGCCTGGAAATCCTGGTTCAATTCACCACAAACGTCTTTTGTTCCTCGGTTTGTTGCACTCTTCTCCTTAATTTGTTATAACTTTTGTCAGTTTATAGTACTGATTCACCAGTTTGGCTGATTAGACCAAAAGCATGACAATAACTGAGCATTTTCAGCAGAAATAATCAGCAAAATATGCAAGTTTCCTGTGGTTCAGTGGCATTGTTTACGTTCAGTGCCGCCAATATTTGATGAAATCCGAGAGCTTTCAGAAACAGTAAAGACATCCTTAAAATAGTTCATGTGACATCAATGGTTCGATTGTAATTATATGAAGATGCGAGAATACTTTTTGTGAGCAAAGAAAACAAAAAATAACGACTTTATTCAACAATTCTTCACTTCCCTGTCATTGTTTGCCGCCATTCGCGAGAGTATGAAAGGCGGCAGACAGTGACAGTGGTTATTGCTGGTTTGGAACGACATGGGGGGTGAGTAATTAATGACAGAATTTTAATTTTAGGTGATCCCTTTAAAGCATCAAATATGCCGGAGACTGTGTGGGAGTGTAAACTTTGTTTTTTTTTTTTTTTTTTTTGTCACAGTGATCAAGAAGACAGTGGTATTTTTCCTCAACAGCTTTATTAAGTAAAGGCGGACGCTAGGACCCAGCGGTAGGCAGAAGTTTTGACGCTCACTGGATGTTTCAGACGCACCTGCTGCACTCGTCAGTTCAGAGATTTCAGCTCTTCGCAGACAGCAGCACAGGTACGTACAACCTTTTGCATAAACATGATGTTCTTTGATAAAAAAGGAAAAAAGCGGTTAATCTTGATGGTTGAAATAATTATAGCTTTATTATATATGTTTTATATTTAGGGTATATTTCTGCAACTTTGGGCTACTGCGGTCACTTTTATGCCTCAGCATTTTTCTGTTGATAATGCCTTAATTTATTTTTGCTGATTTTTAATGTGTTTGATCTGTAAATTGTAATGTTTAGACACAATTTTCAATCTTGCCATGAAAATTCATTATAAAACTTGGAATTATTACACAATTAAAACGTTGATACACTAAAGATAGTGTGTAAATTATAAAGGACTTATATAGTGACTTATTCATGTTGCCATTTATCTCTCTCTCAAAAATTGTATTTATTTCCACCACAAATTCCACTACACAGAAAGCATAAGTTGACGTGATGATACTGATTAGTTGATTTGTGTCTATGCTACATTTATACAAATCTTATTTTCAGTCGTTTCATGTGATTGGTTTGTGATTTTCTGCAGGTCCTCAACATGACAGAATGTATCAAAAACTGCTGCAGGACATTTTTGTCCAAGAAGAATGAACCAGAGATTCAAAGTAAGCCTTTCTCCCTTTTACCTCCTTTTGATTGTTGTTTTCATTATGCACACACACAATGTACTGTATATAAATATAACTACATATATGAATTATGAATTATGTATTTTTATACATTTACATGATTTATAGTGATTAAGGTTCGACTGCCTGGTAAATTAACTGCTGAGCCTGATGTGAAGAGGAATGTTGGAGTATCAGAAGATTATCTGCTGTCTAAACTGCCTCCGGACGGCCGGGAGGTTCCCTTTGTCGTCCCAACCTTCAAACCCTCCTACATCCAGCCAAGAGGAACACAGTACTCTGGCTACAACACTGGTCAACAGAGTAAGAAATATGAGCTATTTATTTATTTGGTTTAATTTAATTAGTTACATTTTATCATGGGCAGAGTGCGTCCCGAGTTCAAACCCCGACTCAAGGACTTTTCTTGATCCCGCCCAATTCTCTCCCGCTTCGATTCCTATCAGCTCTATACTGTCCTTCATGATAAAGGCAAAAATGCCTAAAAATAGATCTTTAAGTTATATTTTATTTTTTTAAAGTACATATTTAAGAACAAAATGATATGAATGATTTTAGGTGCCACAAGAACCACTTACGCAGAAAGGAAGGCAGAACTCGCAGGAGCCAGTCAAATGATGTACGACCCTGATTTGACCTTAAACAGCAGTCATATGATGAGCTACGTGTCACCAGGCTCACTGAGACGCCCCACTGTCAAAAACAGACCCAGCAACAGCCTTGGCACAGGTGAGATACCTTCAAATCTCCCTAAAACACCAAGCCTGTTTATTACCTGCGTGTGTTTAAAGAGTGCAATTTCACTTCCTCATAGCATCATTCATCACATAACTACTCAGCATGTAACCTCAAATATTTACATTTCTACCAACCTGTGCGTAATCCTTCAGTTTTATTCCTGTTCCTTAAATCCTCAATTGTTCATGGAAGATTTGCACTGACAATGCCCTAGATCTTATTGTTGAGAAGCCACATTCAGAGCATTCTAATGCATTACATACAGTAGCTGTTACCAGTGGCTGACGCACATTGTAAATATCAAACTGATGAAGACATTTTAAATGGAATCATTTTTGTTACATAATGTGATGTACTGAACCCGTGTATTGCAGATTTTTTCTAAGAGTAAAATTAAATGTTTTGTGTCTGTTTCACAGATTTAGAACACAGTGCCAAACAGAGACTCAGTCACTCCATGTATGATTTGTCAAACCCTCAGGGCCATGTACAGGTGAGTTCACACACTCTCTTAACAACCCAATCCATAAAACTGTTTCGCAATTAAATCTACAGCTTTTGCATGCCGCTGAGATCCCATACACCTGTTCGCATTTTATGATGTATATAAAGAAATGCCATTTATTCCTGTGATGGAAAAGCTAAATTTTTAGGAGCCATTACTCCAGTCTTTATCACATGACTCTTTAGAAATCGTTCTAATATGCTGATTTGGTGTTCTAAATAACCTCTTATTATTATCAATGTTGAAAATGATTGTGTTGCTTAATATTTTTGTGTGAACATGATACTTTTTTTAGGATTCTTTGATTAATACAAAGTTGATTAATTCTTTGTATTAATTGTCTTCATTTCTGCAAACCTTTAAATGGTAGTGTCTATTATAGAGAAATATATTAATTAGTAAACATTATTTATGATTGTTATGACTAGTGTTTATCATTATTTATATAAACACTATACTAGTTTATTGTCTTGTTTTCAGAAAACAGAAGTTAAAATTAAGTCAGTTTTTGCTTGAAACAAGCAAAATATTCTGCCAATGGGGTAAAAATCTTCTGCTTGAAAGAAGATTATTTTGTTTACCCCATTGGCACATTATTTTGCTTGTTTTAAGCAAAAAAATAAAATATATATATATATATATATATTTTTTTTTTTTAATAACATTTTTAGATATTTTGGCTGGAAAAGCCTATCTATGTAAGAAAAGCTTTTTTTTTGCAATGTGGAATATTTATCTAGTTAATAATGTAATAACTTCAGTTCTCATACTACGTCCATGCATTTTTAGTACACTACCAGTCAAAAGTTTTTGAACAGTAAGATTTGTAATGTTTCTTCTGCTCACCAAGACTGCATTTATTTGATCTAAAGTACAGCAAAAACAGTAAAAATTGTGAAATAGTTTTACTATTTAAAATAATAACGTTTTCTATTTTAATATATTTTAAAATGTAATTTATTCCTGTGATTTCAAAGGTCCAGCCACATGACCCTTCAGAAATCATTCTAATATTCTGATTTGCTGCTCAAAAAAAAAAAAAAAAAGTTGAAAACAGCAGAGTAGAATTTTTCCAGGTTATACTGATAAATGGAAAGGTCAGAAGAACAGTAATAAATGTCTTTATCATCAAATTTTTATCAATTTAAAGCATCCTTGCTAAATAAAAGTATACATTTTTGCTGTATTTTGGATCAAATAAATGCAGGTTTGGTGAGCAGAAATACTTCTTTACAAAAAAATCTATAAATTGCAAATCAGTCATGGTGCTGTTCAGTTTGGTGAGGTTTCTGTATTATTTTTCAAGTTAAATAAAAAGCAAGTTTGTGGTCTTTTATCAACCACATCAGATTAAATTCTTGATTGAAGTGTGATGTATATACATTAATACTTTGCTGTTTAACGATTAGCGATGTTGTTGTTCAATAACATTTATTTCTCTCTTGTTCTTCCAAGCGTTATGATTCTGTATCCAGTGTCCAGAGCAGCACATCCTCCATTCAGGATTCCTTTGGGAGCAGCCGTAGTCTAGGTAACCATTCATGACGAAATACTGAAGTCGTAACCGCAGACAAGCGCATTCCAAAAGAACCCTCAAAGTTGCCTTCAAATACAACTCTGTGGAAAGGGTTCCGCTCCAGTGTCACCTGGAATTTCCACTACAGTTTAATTTGTTTGGTTTTCCTTTTGTTTTTTTTTCAGGGTCTTCTTGGACCCTTTATTTCCCAACAATCTTACCCCCTCTCTCTTCACCCTGTACACAAACTCACACACACACACACACACACACACACACACACACACACGACTCAGATCACTGCAGATTGTGAAATCGTAAAGGGCAGACACAGTAATTACTTCCAAATGTTTTCCCTTAGGTCCAGTACACAAGTCCTCAGATAACTCTTAGGATGTAAAGAGGATCTTTACGTAACACAAATGATAAAGTGAAAATATAATTCAGTATATTCCATTTTCTGTTTACCATAATTTTATACAGTGGAGTTCAAACATCTGAGACCACTATTGAAAAGCTTCTATTTTGCATTTTTCTAATTAATTTGAAAGCATTTTTAATGAACACTGAGCAAAAACAACAGCACGTAAGCTAAATGTTAAATATTAAACAGAATATTATGTGTTTTTGTGGATGTGTGTGTGTGTATGTGTGTGTGTGTGTGTGTGTAGAGTCCATAACGCTGTCTAACGATGAGCGGGATTGTGAACCAGGAAAAGTGTGTGTGCACATGAAGTATGAAGAGGCAGTGGAGCAGGTGTGGATCACCTTAGTGAAGGTATGATTTCATCCAGGAGAGGTTTTGCTAGTCTACAACAGACCATTGTGTCCCATCTAGAGTCCAGCTGAATGGAGGCTCTGTGTCGCACTGAGAGACCTTTAACAAATGATCACATTTCCAACCAGCTATTTTAATCTCTCTTTTTCATATAATTGAAAAATAACTCTCTGTGTATATATCTGTCTGTCTTTGCCTCTTTATTTTAGACGTAATATAAAGTATATATAATATGTAAATGTGAATTAAATCTTAATTTATATTAATATTATGTACCATACACTACTAGTCAAATGTTTTTGAACAGTAAGATGTTTAATGTTTTTTTAAGAAGTCTCTTAATAAGCCTGCATTTATTTGATCCAAAGTACAGCAAAATTTTGAAATATTTGTACTATTTAAAATAAAATGTAATTTCTTCCTGTGATCAAAGCTACATTTTCAGCATCATTACGTCAGTCTTCAGTGTCACATGATCCTTCAGAAATCATTCTAATATGCTGATTTGCTGTTCAAGAAACATTTATTCTACTATTATTATCAATATTTAAAACAGATGAGTACATTTTTTTTTTCAGGATTCTTTGATGAAGAGATCCAGAGATCAGCATTTATCTGAAATAGCTTTTCTAACATTATACACTATACCATTCAGTTAGTATACATTTTTTGGAGTATAACTTTTATTTAGCAAGGATACTTTAAATTGATCAAAAGTGGTCATAAAGACATTTGCAATGTTACAAAACATTTCTATTTCAGATAAATGCTGTTCTTCACAATTTTCTATTTATCAAAAAAACCTGAAAAAATTCTACTCAGCTGTTTTTACGATAATAATAATAATAATAAATGTTTTGTGGGCAGCAAACCAGAATATTAGAATGATTTCTGAATGATCATGTGACTGTAGTAATGATGTTAAAAATTCAGCTTTGAAATCACAGGAATAAATTCGATTTTAAAATACATTCAAATAGAAAACAGCTATTTTAAATAGTAAAACTATTTACAATTTTTACTGTTTTTGCTGTACTTTGGATCAAATAAATGTAGGCTTGGTGAGCAGAAGAGACGTCTTTAAAAAACATTAAAAGCTTACTGTTGAGTGTGAATTGTTTTTAATATTAACATATATTTCATAATATTTACTGTTTTATTTCAGTCAATTATTTTCTAATACCAACAAGGCCCTGTCTCCTTTTCCTCATTTGAGAAATCCCCTTTGTTGACATATAGTGGTTTTATTGGTTGTAAAATCTCATTAACAGTACATTTTACTTTCATCTTTTCTTACTGTTTCTCAATTTATCTCTGGTTTTGGTACTCTTTTAGTGTACGGATTTGAGTGTGTATACTGATGGGGTGGAAGTGCAGAGGATTGGGGTCAAAGGGGTCATCACCATGCCGAAGCCAGTGCGATTTAAGAGCACCGTCAAGGAAGCATCAGAAGTGAGTGAAATCCAGCCATCAAGGGATAAGGATAGTTCACCCAAAAATGAAAATGTCATTAATTACTCACCCTCATGAATTTTGATGAAGTCAGAGAGCTTTCTGACCTTCCATTGACAGCAATGCAGCTGACACGTTCAAGGCCCAGAAAGGTAGTTAAGACGTTGTTAAAATAGTCAATTTGACTATAACTGTATTTTTTGAAGCTAAAAGAATATAAGTATAACAAAAGTTGTGTTCTGAAGATGAACAAAGGTCTTACAGCTTAGAAACAACATGAGGGTAAGTAATTAATGACAGAATGTTCATTTTTGGCTGGACACCCCTTAAAGAGAAAAAAAAAATGTGCTGAACCCAAACTTATGAACTATATGTCAAAATGTTTCCCATTACGATAAACATTTCCCAGAAATCATAAACCTCACTGATCGATATAACAAGAAATGCTTATTAAGACTGACTGTTCTTCATTCAAATTAATTGTGATGAATTATTCAACCTTCCCTGTGTTTTCTGAATGATTACCATTCCAGCTGGACACAACCAAAGCTGCATAAAAAACATACTTCCTCAGATAAGCAAAAACACATGTAGAGCTTGCAGTAATTGTAGATTAAGTTTGTAACTAGTTATCCCTCTCAGTATATTGTCTTTCTCTCTGTCTCGCTTTCAGGACACTGTCTTCATGGAGACATTTGTGTTCACTCTGAACTTAGAGCAGATACACAGATCTGCTCTGGTGCTGCACCTGCAGGCTCACACACCACGTAAGCGTACACTGGGAGAGTGTGTGTTATCTCTGCGAACCCTTGGACCGCAGGAAACAAAGCATTGGCTGGAGTTCAAGCCTCACTCTAAAACACATGTTAGTCCTCACCAGTCTCTCTTTGTGACTGCATATCCCAAATGTATTTTCCTCTATAGATCCATCCTGGTTTTGACGGTAGGGTTCTTTGAGAAAAAAAAAATCTTAAACTTCCACCTGCAATTACCCACAGTGCTGCATTCACCCAGTGGACCACATTTTTTACTTGCATCACAAATTACACAGCTGCACTAGTTCTGCTCAAGTCTTTCCTGTGATATTTAGGTCACTGGGGCTGAAACAGACAGATGAGAGAGAGAGGGGAAAAAATCTATTTACTGAAACCAGCCATTTCAATATTGCTGAAAGCACTTCTTGAAGGAATTAACTTGACCCTTAAAATGCTGATCTATCTGAAGCTTATATAATAATTTAGTGTTACAAAAGTTTTTAATTAATAATTTGTAATTAATTCATAAATGTTGTTTACCTTTGTTTACCCAAAAATGAAAATTCTGTCATTAATAACTTACCCTCATGCTGTTTCATACCCGTAAGACCTTCGTTTATCCTTGGAACACAAGTTAAGATATTTTGATGAAATCAGAGAGCTTTCTGACCCTGCATAGACAGCAATGAAACTGAAACTGAAAACATTTACAAAAAAAATAAATAAAAAAATAATAATAATTACTTTATTGTAACAAATCACGTATTCCCGGAGCTTTGTTAAATTACGGTTGAACCACCGGTGTCATATGGACTATTTTATCGATGTCCTTACTATGTATCTGGGCCTGGGAACATTTCAGTTGCATTGCTGTCTATGCAGAAAGCTCTGGGATTTCATCAAAATATCTTTAATTTATGTTCTGAAGAGGAACGAAAGTCTCATGGGTTTGGAATGACATGTGAACGGGTGAGCTATTCCTTTAAAGAATCCTGAAAAGTGACATCTCTTTTCAACATTGATCATAATAAGAAATGTTTCTTGAGTGCCAAATCAGCATATTAGAATGGTTTCTGAAGGATCATGTGACACTGAAGACTGGAGTAATGGCTTTGCATCACAGGACTAAATTACATTTTAAAATATATTAAATAGAAAGCAGTTATGTTTCAGAATATTAGTGTGTTTACTGTATTTTTGATCAAATAAATGTAGCTTTAGTGAGCATAAGAGGCTCAAAAACATCAAAAAATTGTACCAGCCCAACAATGAACAGTCGTATATGAACCTTTCATCTTTGTACATAATTTTACTGTAAGTAGGCCATCAAAACATTGTTTGGCCTACTGAATGCTGCCATACACATATACAGTTTTAAGATTTGGCACTATTTGCTGATTCTGCCTGGTATAACTTTTGAAACTGATGGCTCTGTGTGTTTTGCTTGTGTGTATGTGACTGAAATCACTTAACGGAAAATTGCTTTTTTGAAAAGAAAGTCTTTTCCGTTATGAGGTGTTTGAAATTGACAGAACTGTGTTTCAGAATGAAAGTCAATGAAATCTGGTCTAGACGAAGTTTTGTCTAAATAATGGCTGTGTGTGTTTGTTACTGGGTCAGAAATGGTTATGGGTCTCAACTATAAATCAGTGAAAGAGTCGCAGCATAAAAAAAAAAAGATGTGTGTCTGTGTGTTTCTGTAGGTGTGTCATGCAGAGCTTCAGCTGGCCTTGTGCTTCCAGCCAGTAAACAGTCGAATGCAACTCCAGATCCTCAGCGCTCAAAACCTTCCATCATCTTCCTCACCACTTACACAGAGTGAGTCCTTCAGCTTTCTCACCATCATCATTATCTCACACACTTTTAATAACATAACTTTACAACCTAGTCCATTTGAAATATATTTCATTATAAGTTTCTCCTCCTGAAATCCTTCTTATTTCTTATTAGTTGACCCAAAAATGAAAATTCGGTCATTAATTACTCACCCTCTATTTGTTTCAAACCCGTTCCAAAGATCTTTGTTCCTCTTCGGAACACAAATTAAGATATTTTTGATGAAATCTGAGAGCTTTCTGGCCCTCCACAGCATTGACAGTAGTAGGACCCTTGTTATATGGATGGTCTCAGATTTAATCACAAATATCTTCATTTTTACCCAGAAAATGGATGGTCGTATGAGGGTGAGTAATTAGTAACAACATTTAAATTTGGGGTGAACTACGTCTTTAATTGTTGTGGGAAAGAGAATATGACCAATATGTGGATAAAATGAATTGCCCAAATGGACACTCTCTTTAGGTTTCTTTGTGAAGGTCGAGTTGTTGAGTGAGGGTAAGGTCTTACTGAAGAGGAAGACAAAGGTGATGAAGTCATCAGGGAGGCAGATCCAATGGGAGGAAGTGCTTCACTTGCCTGTCACCAATCAGGACCAGAATCTGCAGCTGGCATTCAAACTCTACAGCCGTGGCTCTGTTCGGAGAAAACGCCTGCTTGGACAGGTCAGTTTGGAGCAAAATACATACTATAATACACAAATTTTTTGTAGAAAATATGTTGTGTGTTACATATTTAAAGGAGACAAATTATGCCCCTTTTTACAATATGTCATGTAGGTTTCAGGTCAAATTACCCCACAGATCACTTACTATATCATGAAAATGAATTTTAAGTGCTCCTTACCCCATTTTCCAGAATAGAGCTGTACCTATACAGCTTGTACCTCAGCTATTCTGTTTCTTTCATGTATTATTGCGCTTTAACTGTCAAATACACACATGTTTATGTTAAAAACGCACAGAGGTTACCAAAACAGTTGGTTAGGTCGGTAAAGGTAAACAGCTGAGAAGAAATTGCATGTTTTTATTAGATCTGTGTGACAGCAGCGTAATATACAGTAATTAAATTAATAAATCCACTGCTCTCCTCTGAGACTGGGACAGAACAGTTAGCATGCTTTGCTCTGAATTTTGCCGTGGTGTTTGAACTGGTACACCATTGTTGCTTGTGAAAACAAAATGACCACACCTTGGGTGGTAACGTGTGGATTACAAAGCAGTAAAATTATAATAAGATCCCCTTTCTACGTCACGGGGAGCAAAATCTGAGCGGCTTGTTTTTTCACATGCTTGCAGAAAAAGGCTTACCAAAACAAAATTTACTGTTTTTTTTCACATTTTCTGGGTTGGTAGATGTACTGGGGAACTGATTATAACACGTAAGCACTTAAAAAAATCAGATTTTCATGATATGCCACTCTTGACATACATGAATTTACTGTCACTTTTGACCAATTTTTGAGCATCCAAAGTTTCAGTAAATACTGAATAAATAAAGATATGTATTCTTTCATTTCTAGGTCCTCTTGGGTTTTGACAGCAGTTCTCCTGAGGCAGTGGAACAATGGAGGGATTCCATGGCTAATCCTGAAAAAGTAGTGACATCTTGGCATAGAGTTAGTCGACTCTGAAATGAGAGGATGAAGAGAAGAGATTTTTAGCTAAGTGGATTTTAAATTCAACTCCCCCCCAAAAAATAATCTTTTGAATAATGAAATATGGTTATTATAGGGTAAAGTGTTTGTCTAAACGCTGTGGTAGAAATTCTCATTTACACGTTACATTAGTCATGTAGCTAATCATCAGCTGTTTGTGGATTTAACATTTTGTTCTTTATTGGTGTAACTTTAAGAACATGCAACTGTCTAAACCAGATAGCACAGAAACAGGATACATAGACATCATGTGCAATAAAGTGTATTATACAGAGCTCTACAATTGTCAGTATAGCAGCATGGCCAAATAACATGCACACAGTCAGCTAATTACATTACAGAATTTATAAATGAAGTATTATGTTCAGTATTTTCTCTATACAACTTCAGTGCTTCTCTGCAGAAACAGATATCTGCATTTACTGTGCAATTTGAAGAAGATTATTGCACTTTCACTAACTTTCGGATGAAGATAAACCTGTTGGTGTTGGGGGTGAATGCTATTTAAAAAGCTTTTATTTTTAGAAGTTCAGGAGGGTTTGGGTTACATTCCTCTCAGTGGAATTCAATCCTTTAAATTGTCCCCTATTTCCTTTCACAAACACAAGAAAAAGGGAAAGGCCGCAAGAGAGTGCAACAAAGAGACCTTTGTTAGCACATTTCACTTCCCTGCATCCTTTGTGCTACTCTTAGTTTAAGGTGACCTAACTTTCTAGATCTTGTCATTTTTATGAATTTCTTTTTGCACAGGTCACAGTAGCTTGTCTAAAAGTGTTCTTTGTATTCATGTTTGAGTACATTGTGTTAAGTAATGCTGTAGTTCAGTGGACATGTGATATTATGTAAGAGATATTTAAAACCTAATATTTTGTTCATGTTGACTGTATTTTGTATGTATACACACAGATTGTTTGATCCCAGTCTGGCATCCTGTCGTTATAGAAATAAAAAGATAACACTGTTTGTAAAAGAATTAGTTGTGTTAAATTTTAATGGGATTTTGTGTGAGTGTACGGGGTATGAGGTTCATAAAAGACATGTTCATTTAGGTTTTATATGATTTGACAACTGTACTATAGCTTGATGACAATATATGGTAATTTATTACCATCATTCTCCAAAGCCAGAGGATGTTTGTGTGGGTCTGAATGATTGTCTTACTTAACTCCTCTGATTGTGCAGCTCTTTTAAAAGCCTGTCAAAGGTACATCTACATCCGGGTGTGATTTAATTTACGTCATGACTTTCTGGATCGATGTTTGTTTAGTGTTAATGGTTATTTCTGATGACACACCCCCAGCTGCAGCAAATCCCGGCAAAACAGCTGATCCTTGTGTGTGAAAGTATTTGTGTATTGTGTGTCATATCCATAGCAACCATACAATCAAATACTAAAAATGGACCAAATACAAGACAATAAAATTGGCAAATGTAAAGTGACAAAAAGAAATAATAATATATATTTTTTAAACAATAAAAAAGTCAGTATGGTAATCATTAACGTTAATATTGCAGAATATTGCTTTTCAATCTCTCTCTCACTCCTCACAAACAGCTGTGACCAGGGTGGCTGTGTACCTCTGTCTGTCCTGTGTGTTTCAATTAAAAGTGGATCAGCAGGTCCGGGATTTTAGCTTTGTTTCCAGGATCTGACATCCTCAAACCTCTTCAAACTGAGAATTTACTTAACTGCGTTATCACACACCTACACCTCCGAACTTTACAAATGATTTGCAAGCACGTAAAACATGAACTGCAGTCAGGGGATTTTTAATGGATGGGCTATCTTGTTTATGTTATGGAGTGGCATCGTTTCACCCCAAATACTATAACAGATGACAACAAATCGTGCGTCACAGAATAAAAATTTTGAGTCGTCAGATCCCAAATACTCAATTGCTGCCCGAGAGCACCACCTAGTGCACTACAGAGGAAGTGAATGAACAATGAAGAAGCTTTTTTTCTTTTTAACTGCGGTTTGGTCGTGTTCCCGCCATAGTTTAGCATCTTCACAGAGTTCATGTAGCAACATGGCCGCTAATTTCTGAGCATATGATCCAAACACAGATTGTGTAAGAATGTCTCAGCTATTCATGCCTGTTGGCAAAGTCAAAATTTGTGCGATTTGTATAGGCTAATTCAGAATTTTACTCTGTGATACTTTTCCTAACACTTCTTTTACAGTCACAGACTTGTTTACAGTAAAGGCAACATTTAGAATGATGTAATACTCTGAAGATTTTTTAGAACTAGGCTACAATCTGATATGATTACAATATATATACACTACTAGCCAATGATTTTGAAATATTTTTACTATTTAAAATAACTGTTTTCTATTTAAATATATTTTAAAATGTACTTTATTCCTGTGATCAAAGCTAAATTTTCAGCATCATTACTCCAGTCTTCAGTGTCACATGATCCTTCAGAAATTATTCTTATATGCTTATTATTATTATTATTATTATTAGCATCATCATCATCAATATTTAAACAGTTGAGTTTGAGTTTTTTTCAGGATTATTTCATGAATAGAAAGATCAGCATTTATCTGAAATAAAAAAAAGGTTTTGAAACATTATACAGTATACCATTCCAAAACTTGGAGTCAGTGTATTTGTTTGTTATTTGCTGGGAAAGAAATTATAGAAATGAATACTTTTATTATGCAAGGATGCTTTAAATTGATCAAAACTGATGATAAAGACATTCATAATGGTACAAAAGATTTCTATTTCAGATAAATGCTGTTCTTCTGAACTTTCTATTTATTCTTCTATTTCTATTTAAGAAACCTGAAAAAAAATATTTTTAACATAATAATAATAATAATAATAATAAATAAATGTTTTTGGCACTGCAAATATTAGAATGATTTCTGAAGGATCATATCACTGGAGTAATGATGCTAAAATTCAGATTTGAAATCACAGGAATAAATTACATTTTAAAGTATTTTCAAATAGAAAACAGTTATTTAGAATAGTACACATATTTCGAAATTGTACTGTTTTTGCTCTACTTTGGATCAAATAAATGCAGGCTTGGTAAGAAGAGACTTTAAAACAAACAAACAAACAAACAAACAAAAAAACACTAAAAATCTTACTGTTCTGTACTGTATATGTACAGATGTCTCCTCTGTATAGGCCTAAGTGTGCAAAACATTTACAATTCATAACATTTCAAATTCTCTGAATTTAATCTAAACATTGAACATTAATGTAACCAATAACATACTTGTAAATGTGAGTTGTTATACTTTTATGATTATTGTAGTTTACAGTTTTGGCACATACATGGCTTCCAAAATGTTATTTTCATGGCTGAGCTGCACCATAGCAACAAACATCCTGTCACTTGAATTGCTGAATCTCACCTGAACTGGATCAATGACTCAATCTGTCTGAATCTTGGTGACTCATGAAAGCAGCCCCCACAGTAATTTCCCAACTGAGAGTTGGGTTCATTGTAAAATTTAAATAATTTAATAGAATATTAATTTGATTCTATCGGACTTTAATGAAACTTTACGATTTTTTTCTAATTATTTAGTTATTTATTTTAAACACTAGTAATTATTTTCTTATCAAATTCACGCCCAAGAAAAATGTTCTTGCTCAGCGTTGATTGTGTGCCCTAAACCCCGGGGGCGCCGACAAGAAGGTGCGCGCAATGACGCACATTCCAAGGAATTCCTCAGCAGCTATAAAACACCTTTTGAAGCGCTTACCTGCTTATTGACTACTGAGACTACAGTTAGACTGGTGAAGTTAACATGGGCACTGAATCAGAAAATAACGGAGTCCTCAAAGAAGGTTTTTTGGTGAAAAGGGTGAGACTTTTGGACTTTTTTATCCTTACCTACACTAACAAATGAATTCCTAATTGTTATTGGTTTATTAACACACGATGTTCATTTAGGGCCACGTGGTTCAAAACTGGAAAGTTCGTTGGTTTGTCCTGAAGTCGGACAGACTTCTGTATTTTAAATATGAGGGCGGCAAACGGGATTCCTGCCATAGAGGGACGATACCACTAAGTGACTGCAAAATCACATGTCCTTACTTGGAGTACGAGAACAGACCGGTAGGTTTTTTTAATATATTTTTTAAATTAATTTATTTATTTCTTTTGTTATATATTTCCGTAATTACAAAAGCTAAATTACAAGTTATTATTTAGAATTCACTAAATGAACACTCGTGAACATAAAGTACAGCTCGACTGAGGAGGTAACCATAGCGACAGTACGCTGGTCAAAAAAGTAATGTCGTATTCAGCTGATAAATCAATATAATTTAAGGTCAGTTGCTTATTTCCACAGTCTACAAACAGAAAGTATTGAGAAGTGTCTTATCATTGGTTTAGTTTAGATTACACCCTGCACACTAAACCAAACATTGGGAGTGTCTTAGTAAGTGCTTTGAATTTTCACAGCCTTGGGTTATGCTTCATATGAATTAACCCTTCATTATTTTGTTTTGCAATGTTCACATGCGCTAGCATGTCAGGAACAAATTAGATTTCCCCTGGTAAATTTTTGCAATGTTTTTGATTTATACTCTATGTTGTGTAACAGCTGTAATCAAACCTGGAGTCATGGAGTTCACTGTGGCATGTTTGTGCCAGTTTCATTTATACATTATTTTTATTTCATACAGCAAAAGACATCACTGACAACTTAAAATGTTTGTTTACTGCTTTGACTTGATGCTTTAGTCATAGTAACCACATATTATACCCTGCAGTTGGTGATAAAGCTGCAGACCAGCACTTCAGAGGAGCACTTCCTGGAATCTTGCACAAGAGAGGAACGTGACGAATGGGCTGCAGTGATTGGTGAAGTGGTACAGAAACTCAAACCACATGATGCACAGACCCCCTCCCCATCACAAATTAAAGGTTCCACATCGCTCCAACTTCACAATGTCAACCTCAGGTGTGTGTGGTTTGTTAATATATGGATATAATGGATTTGTGTTTGTGACTCCATATCTAATTGTGTGCCTGTATATCAGTCAGGTGGTGGACTCCATGTATGATGTGCACACTGGTATCCGGCTATGCAGTCATGTTGAGCAAGGCAGCTCTTACAGCAATTGTTTCTCAGGTCAGACACTTAAAAAAACGCACACTGATCTAACACAATAAGACATTACATTCTCCCATGATAAAAATGTTATACACTGATTTGATCAAAATACGGTGAAATATGGAAGGCCGTTTTCACCACTGATAAAAAAAGGTAATTGTGACTTTATCTCACAATTCTGACTTTTTTCCTCGCAATTGTGTGACACAAACTCACAATTCTGACTTTATTTCTAAGAATTGTGAGATATAAACTCCCAATTGCGAGTTTTAAAGTCAGAATTGCGTGATATAAACTTGCAAATCTCAGATTGTGTGATATAAACTCGCAATAGGGAGTTACAAAGTCAGAATTGCAAGACATAATCTCACAATTCTGACATTTTTCTCAAAATTGTTAGTTTATAACATGCATTTGTGAGATATTGTGAGATACAAACATGCAGTACTGAGAACATCAGTCATTTTTTCCTAAAAAAATTGGACTTTGTAACTCGCAATTGGGAGTTTATATCTCAATTCTGAGGGAAAAAAGTCAGAATTGTAAGATATAAACTCGCAACTGCAAGAAAATAGAGTTTGTATCAAGCGATTCTGACGTAATTTTTAATATCTAACAATTCTGACTTTGTAACATGCAATTGGGAGTTATTAAGTCAGAATTGTGAGATGCTAATTTACATTTGCGAGAAAAAAAGATCAGAATTGTGAGTTTTTCTGGAAAAAAAAGTCAGAATTGCGAGTTTATATCTTACAATACTGACTGTTTAACACAAAATTGGGAGTTATTAAGTCGGAATTGTGAGAACATCAGTCTTTTTTCCCCCTCAAAATTTGACTTTATAACTCGCAATTTGGAGTTTTTTCTCAATCCTGAGGAAAAAAAGTCAGAATTGTGAGAAAAAGTTGATAGAAATGCGCATATGTGGAGAAAAAGTCAGAATTTTTTTTCTGAGTAAAAAAATTCCAACTTCATTTCTGAAAATGTATTTACATTTAGACATTTAGCAGACGCTTTTATCCAAAACAACTTACAAAAGAGGGCAACGGAAGCAAACAAATCAACTTTTTTTAAGAAAACAAGCAATAAGTAAATTAATATAAGTATAAGTCTAAAAGGGCAAGTTTTTTTTAAAAAAAGGAATAGAATTAGAAAAGAGGGTGCTAGAGTTAGAGGGTCAAATAAAGATGGAAAATATGTGTTTTTAGCCAATTCTTGAAGATGGCTAAGGACTTAGCTGTTTGGATTGAGTTGAGCAGGTTGTTCCACTAGGAGGGTACATTTAATGTGAAAGTTTGTGAAAGTGATTTTGTGCCTCTTTAGGATGGCATAATAATGCGCCGTTCACTTGCAGAACACAAGCTTCTAGAGGACACATAAGTCTGAAGTAATGAATTTAGGTAAAGGGGTGCAGAGCCAGTGGTGGTTTTGTAGGCAAACATTAATGCCTTAAATTTTATTTAAAATTCCGACTTAATTTCTCAAAATTTATTTAAAATTAATTGATCAAGTTTTTATCTCACAATTATAACTTTATAACTCACAATTATGAGTTTATATCATGCAATTCTTAGAAAAAAGTCAGAATTACGAGTTTACATCTCGCAATTATGACTTTATAACTTGCAATTGCAACTTTATACATAGTATTTGAATCAATCTGTTTAAAACTTTAAAAAGACCGTGACTTGTCACCACCTAATAGTTTAACTATGTAAACTATGTAAAAAAAAAAAAGAAAGAAAAGTTCCAGTGCTCTGTATCAGCTCCATTTATTTTGAACATCAAAATTCACAGTTTTTTGTTTGTATGTGTGTAGGCTCAGCAGTGGTGGACTGGCTTGTGTTTAATAAGCTGGCTCTAACCCGTGTGGAGGCAGTGACATTAGCCTCTGCACTGCTGGACGAGACCTCCCTGCGGCCCATCGGGATCAGGAGCGCAGACGCTCTCCGTAATGCAGCTCTAGGAGAACAATTCCTTGATGACTCCACTGCTCTCTATTGCTTTGTAAGTTTCAAATCTCTCTCTTGTTGTTTTGTGATCATGTATACTAGACCTAAGATGTCTTAAACTGAATGGATATGATTTCTCAAACAGTCGCAAAGCTTCCAGAAGCGAGGCAGTGTGAAAGCAGAGAAGTCTCGGTCTGCAGTCGAACTCAGTGGAAAAGTGGTGAAGAGAGGTTACCTACTCAAACAGGTGAGCACTCCACTATAATAAAACGTTTTCAGAAGAACTGAGAAGTGCTAACCTTAAGGGTAACAGTCTTTTTTCTGTGTCAGGGGCACAAGGTGAAGAACTGGAAGGTGAGATTGTTTGTTCTGAGGGCGGAGCCTGGTTTCTTGCACTATTATGACCCCAGCAAGGTGAGAATGCTGACCTGCAAGTCACAGACTGTATAAGAACATTTTATGCTAAAGTCTAAGGAAATCATGTGATGTTTAGTTTTGTGCTGACTTGTCTGCTTCTTGATGGCCACCTTTCTCAGGATGACATCACTCCGGTTGGCAGTATATCTCTGCGCGGCTGTCTGGTGTCTGCTCTGGATGATAACGGCATACCGTCAGGTGAGTCAGACTTACACCTCTTCTTTAGAAGTGTCTAAAGTCTGATGACTACCTGTTTCACAATGAATATTTACAAAGCAATTCCAGATATGAATCAAGACTTTGCCACAGACCAAAAACACAGCAATGATTTGGGCCTTGTTGTCATAGAAGCAGTAATATTTACAGGTAAATACTGTAAACACATAAGCTAACAGTCACTTTCCTGTAATCTTCAGGTGTTAAAGGTAAAGTCCAGGGGAACCTTTTCAAAATCATCACTCAGACGGACACACACTATTACATCCAGGCTCCAACACACGAAGAGAGGATGGACTGGATCCAAGCTATTAGACAACTGACTTAACTGACCCTTCAGAAATACCCCCGCCTTTATTACTTTTACACTTTCAAGCCACACATCATGTTCTCACGCAGTGAAAAATGCATAAAGGAGCTAAGAGAAAACTGACAATGTGCCGACAGACAAGACAGAGTAGGTTACTTTAGGTATTAAACAACGTCTGAGCCTTCAAATTTGGTCATTTTTCAAGAAATTCAAACAATAAATACCGTTTTGTGGCTCTTTGATGCGTTGTGACAGAACGCTGTAGTGCCTCGGTTCAAGCAGTATGTTAACCGATCGTCTCTTGCTCTTTACTGGTTATAGCATAAAATAAACATGAATGAACATCAGAAGGTATGTTGTTTCAACTGCAGAAAGACACCATTTTCAAAGTTCAAGTCGACCAGCGTTAATCTTCTCTCCTGTCTGGTTTGTTTGTCTGACAAAAATGGTCAGATTCTGCGTTATTATTGATCAGATCGACTGTCAATCAAACTCCCTGTGAAGGGTCAGTTAGGTTATTGTTGGTATTGTGACTTTTATTGTTATTACTAAATTTATATTTCTGTCTGTCACACATCTTTTTAGAAATCTTGTGTTGTTTTAACAGTTCTAATTGTGATGTTTGTGTATGTACAAAGAAAACAGATATACAGTGTTATACAGCTAGTAAAAAAAATATAAAAATATATAATATTATTAATATTAATGAAATAGGTAATACACATGGGGCCAACATGAGGCCTCATTCAAGTCTGCATATAGAATATGTGACCCTGGACTACAAAACCAGTCATAAGAGTCAATTTGTTTGAAAATGATTTAATAAGCTAAATAAATAAGCTTTCCATTGATGTATGGTTTGTTAGGATAGGACAATATTTGGCTAAGATACAACTATTTGAAAATCTGGAATCTGAGGGTGAGCAATACATATTACTAATCAAAAATTAAGTTTTGATAAATTTACATTTGGAAATGTACTAAATATCTTTAAAGAACAAGATCTTTACTTAATATCCTAAATATTTTTGGCATAAAAGCTACTTATGGCTGGTTACATATCCAGGGTTACATATTTCCATATAAAATTCTGATTTTCCCAAAGTTCAAAGTTTTTATGTCCCTGATAAAGTCTGTATCTTATGTTTGATATAAAATATTCAGGTGGTAAAGCTTATACATTCAGTGAATGTACTTTGAAAGAATAAATGATGATCATTTTAACATTTGTTTGGTAAAATTTTGTAAAATAAAAGTATATTTGAGAAATTGTCATCTGATGTGCATATATTTGATGTGCATGCCTGCAGTTTTGTTTTGGACCATAAGCATGTTTCTACCTGTCTTCTGTTTTATCAGTTAACAGAACTGACTTCATGTCTTGCACAAATCTGTTGGTTTGTTGCTATGGTTAAAACACACACACACACACACACACACAAAATGTTTACTTAGCTATCTAAATAGCAACATTACATAGACTTGTACTGTTTTTATATACAGATAGTTACAAATTTTCTAACCTAAACCTACCCCTAACCCTCACAGAAAACTTTCTGCATTTTTACAATTTAAAAAAACAACAACTTTTTTTTATACATGTGACATCCATAAAGGGAGGTTTTTTGGAGCTTTTGTCAGATTTTGCTCACTTTTGGGTACAAATTTGTCCCCAAAATATGATAAAGTACACACACACACAAAATAACTTTAAATAATCAGATCGTCTTAAAAGTTCTTTAAGAAAAGTTTACTGTTTACAGTACATATTGCAATTATTAGATGTTAAAAGACATTCAAGTAAACCTTGCTATTTAATACATGCTTCATTTGCAGCATTAAGTGTGTAGATTGACAGCACCAAGTACAGGCTTCAGATGGACTTTGAGTCCTTCTTTTTTCAAACCAATACAATCGCAGGAAATTGCATTTTAAAGTGAACATTCAATGCCATCAAAACTATTCTGTGGTACATTCAAATGAACAAAGGATAAACAAAAATGATTATGAGTTATGTTGAAATGATTCAACTAATTTTCCAGACAGGCAAACAAAAACATTCCTGTAGCTCAAACTGTAGAGAATGTCACTATCAATGTCAAGATTATGGGTTTGATTCTCAGAGAATGCAGAAACGGATTAATTGTATACCTTGAAGGCAATGTAAGTTGCTTTGGGTTAAAGCATCTGCCTAATGTGTAAATGCAAATGAATTTGAACTACAACAACTACTGCTACAAGCACACCTAAAGTCCTCTACTGTATAAGTGCATCTAATAGAACAAATGAAGGCACTTTTGCTTCTGTTTCAAAGAGCCAAACAAACTAAATATCTAATCAACAGCAAACAAAAAGGTAGGTAGTATATTATGTAATATAAAAAAAAGAGAAATCTTAATAAGCTAGTTTATGGCAAATCGTTCTTAATTCGATTTTTTATGCTATCTGGATTAGTAAAACCTGGATGCACATGAGGTAACACAGCTCCTTCAGAAATTTTCTCCTACAAATGAGACCCTGCACCACAAAACTAGTCATAAGGGTCAATTTTTGGAATTGAGATTTATACATAATCTAAAAGATGATGTACGGTTTGTTTGGCCGAAACACAACTATTTGAAAATCTAGAATCTGCAGGTTCAAAAAAATCTAAATATTGAGAAAATCGTCTTTAAAGTTGTCTTAGCAATGCATATTACTAATAAAAAATTACGTTTTAATATTGACAGTAGGAAACTCACAAAAAATTGCTTAATATCCTAATAATTTTTGGCATAAAAGAAAAATCTATCATTTTGTCCCATACAATGTATTTTTGGCTATTGCTACAAATATACCCCTGCTACTTATGACTGGTTTTGTGGTCCAGGGTCACAAACATGTCCAAAACCATTTTAAAATGAACAGCCTCATTTGCCAGTACAAATAAAAATCGCTGGAGAGAAACTATACAAAATGGCCAATTAGTTTACCAAAACAAACACGGACCCAACTGAAATTACTTCTAGATATTTTAAATGAACAAAGGGAGTTTTGTAACTTTAAGACAATTGTGTACAGTACGCTCAGGATTCTAAAACCTCAGCTAAGTTGCTTCTAGGAATGGTCTGTGTCAACAAGGCAGACAGTTCTTCACTTGCTCAAGCCACTTTGGTGAGCTGTAGATCTCCATGGACTCGAAGAGCAGTAAGAGACGCAAGCTGAGTCAGTCTATGAGTAAAACCACACAACGGCTGCCCATCCACCAGAATACGGAACTGCTGGTGCTCGCACACAATCTCCATCTGTGAGAGACATAAAACAGAAACAATGTTATTGTGACAGAAGTTATGAGCTTTATAGGCTGTGATCACATCCTTCAAACACACAGACTCTTTACCTTAAAGGGCTCTCCTGGAGCAAAGGGGAAGAAAGACAGGGCGGTTTCTGTAGCGCCCCACTGTCCTGACAGACGAGCGTTACGAAGCACAGCCTTTTCTGAAAAATTCACCTTCAACTCCAAGCCAACATCACCCTCGATTTCCTCATCCCCCTCTCCTTTAGACTGGCATGCCACTAGAACTACCATACTAAGGAGACAGACAGAAAAAGATTTTTAACATCAGTTTAAAAACAAACATTTCATGGAATTTGAGAGCCTTTGATCTGTGATGCTTCAGATCAAATCACATCATGAGCCAGCAGTTTCTGGGTAACCCAGAGATGCCAAATATGGCCAGAATTGTCCAATCTGTTTTTTTCCAAATCTGTCTGGCTAAGCCTTCATGGGAATTGACCTTTTTCCCACACTGGCAAAACACAAGTGGACAACAACAGCTGGAAAACCACATGTATTGCACTGTAAAAAAAATGTAAGACATTTTAATCGAAAACAAATGTTAAATGTTTAATTGAGAGCAGTAGGTTTTTAGAAGTACATTTCCAAAATTTGTGGAGAAAATGTGCACTCCCTGTCAGAATTCCCTGCTCAAACTTAAAATTTGTTTACATTTTATTTAGTTAGTTACATCTTGGTTTTGTAATCAGTATACACCTTTTTCTTCAACGTGGAAGTAAGTCTATGGGTGAGACTTACGGTTCATTATTCGCTATAGGAAAATAATGAGAAGAATAACAACGTGCAGTAAATGGTAAAACTGTTTGCACTACAAACCAGTGTGCTCATAATTAAGATAATACATTATAATAATATGGTAAGACACAACGATTCGCAATATTAATCAGCAATAACTGGATGTGGATGAGACTGGAAGCTTGACCCATAAAATATACAAATGGCCACCCACTCTTATGGGAAGAAAAAGGTGGATACACTATAAAGTGGTAACCTGCACTTTCTACCCGATTTAACTTAATAGGTTTGTTGGTATAAACTAACGTATACAGTTTTTTTAGTGAATAAGTTAATTTCTATGTTTTTAGTGAATTTGAATTTGGCTTTGTTGTATAGTATACCCTGCCGTTCAAAGGGATCAGTAAGACTTGTGATGTTTTTTAACGATAAGTCTCTTATGCTTATCAAGGCTGCATTTAATTGATCAAAAATACAGAAAAAAATGTAATACTGAGAAATGTTAATACAACACAAAATAAGGATTTCTATTTTAATATACTTTAAAATATAATTTATTACTGTGATGCAAACCTGAATTTTCATCAGCCATTCCTCCAGTTTTGAGTGTCACATGATCCTTCAGAAATCATTCTAAAATGCTAATTTATTATCAGTGTTGGAAACAGTTCTGCTGCTATGATTCTTTGATGAATAAAAAGAATAGCATTTATTCAAAATATAAATCAGTAAGTAAAAAGTATTTGCTATCACCTTTTATCACATCTTTGCTGAATAATGTATCAATTTCTTTAAAAAAAAGAAGAAGAAAAATGTACTAACCCCAAACTTTTAAACAGTAGTGTATATTGTTAAGAAAGATTTCTGTTTCAAATAAATGCTGTTCTTTTTAACTTTTTATTCATCAAAGAATCCTGAAAAAAGTATCACAGAATCATAAAAAAACAAACAAACAAAAAACAATATAAAGCAGCGCAACTGTTTCCAGCACTAATAATAAATGAGCATATTAGAATGATTTCTGAAGGATCAAGTGACACTGAAGACTGGAGTAACGATGCTGAAAGTTCAGCTCTGATCACGGGAATAAATTTGATATATTTAAATGGAAAACTATCAAATAAATACAGCCTTGATGAGCATAAAAATCGTTACTGATCACAAACTTTTGAACGTCAGTGTGTAAATATATTTACAAATATATATATACATAGCCTACTATACAGTTAAATGGGTGTTTTTCCCACATGCATTTAAAACGAGTTCGATGTGTTCTCTGTTGTCACCCATGTTTTCTTTTGCTCCTATGTGAACTGGAGACGTTAAAACGGTTTAATCCCCGATACAACTGGCTCATTGTGTTACCGCGGTGAAGGCGCGTCTCATCCTCAAATGAACCAAGTCATTCAGGATGTGCGGATGTGAGGATGTGACATTTGACAAATGAACGCAAGTGCTGGAGAAAGCACAGACAGGTGTGTCTGATACGAACCTTTTGGGCCGCTTGTGAACAATACCCATCACTACCAGCCTCATGGTCGGCCGTAGACCCCCTTTGATCTCCCCAACATATTCCTCCTCCTGCAGGGGATAGTGTTTTACAGTCATTCAAACATCTGATGCTATACCATCCAACCGAAATCAGAATAACTATTCATTAATGTACTGATTTAAAATCGTCATCATTTCTTAAACCCATCGCTGCCTGCGCGACAAGAATGATAAGAAAAGGTTCTCAGACCATCCTTTTCACAGCTTATCTTAATACGCAAATTAGCCTACCGAGTCGTATCATTTATAAATGTAGCTTTCTCGTATAGGCAATATGACATATTTATCACTGTAGATTCTAAAATACGAGCCCAGTGAGTATCTCACTGTGCCAACACAATCACTCTGTCTCAGTGGCGGATAATAAACTAAAATCATAGTCATCATAGGCTACTTACGTTTCGGATGTTCCCTTTATCTGTCATGCTTTCCTTTTGCAAACAGCTTTAGTTTAATCGTGCAGGTGTTGCGTTTCAAGCGCGAGGACAATAGCTGTCATGCACAGAATTGATCATCGCAGTGCGCGAGACCGGCGTTGAATCGGCGCACCCCGCCTCGCGCCATTCCGTTACCATAGTAACCATCACAGGCAGGGAGTGATGATGACAAAAACACAGTAGTGACTTCAGCATATTTAAAAATGAATGAATGAATCTCTGCTTAATATGAGAACATTTACCAAGTCTCGCGATTCCAGAAATACACTAGCCTACAAATTATGTAGAAAAGTTTTATTAAGTTTTATTTGAATTCTTTATTTTAATAATTACTATGTTTATTCTTATACATTAAAGGCGGAAATTATACCAAGATAAACAATAATTCACTTGGGAATAAGCTCATGTAATGGTGGAATCACAAACATGGACAACACACCCAAGAGACATCCCAAGTCACAGCAGGTGTATTGTTTTAAATTCCCATCTAACCAGTCCAGCACTTTGTTTCTGCAATATGTTTTTACCACCCGGAGAGAGTTTCCAAGGCTTATTAGCTCCAAATTACTGATCAAGTTTCTCAGTGTCAATGTCAAGGTTGCTTGTATACACAAAACAGAATGTCAACATGTTTCATTCTGGCTCTCAGCATATACTTTCTCAGTTAAAACTGAAATAACTTTCTTGCCAAATAGCTTCTAACAATTGTGGCATTAACCCAACTGCATCTGCATTAAGCCAAGTCACTAACTTTCACAATATGCCATTTTTCATATGCCATTCTACAGAATTAGTCCAAAGTCAGAATTAAAAACTTTGTGAAAAATGTCTTTTTAAACAAAATTTGTGCAAATTATATAATATCCAATGTACACATTAATAGTAATTATGAAATCTCATAAATTTTAGGATATTTGTCCTCTCCCCAAATTTGTCACTACCACAACACAGTAGGCTAATAATAATTTAATTAGAAGGGTTATATTGACCTATTAAGATTTTGCTTAAATCTACATTGTTAATATATATTTTTTGCTATTTTATTAAAATAAAATGTCAATAAAAATCAATAAAAGTTAAATTTTTAACAATATTTCAAGTGTGATTTATGAGATTTGTTGTATTTTGAATAGAACTATTCTTTGTAAAAGGCAAAAAGTGTATCATACTGATTTCAAACTTAAGGATTCATTAGTTTGAATATACATTGGACTAAAAACTATTATAATATCTCATTTTTGACAAAGCATTCTATGTTTCGGTAGTGACTGCACATTTTCCGTACTGACAGTAATGTTTTGGTACACGTCACATTACAGAATTTTAACTTGCATACTACACTACTAAAAAAATACTAAAATACAAAATAATGACGTTTCGGTAGTGGCATCTCTGTTTTTTTTTTTTTTTTTTTTGGTTTCGGTAGTGCAATTTTAGATACTTTTGAGCTGCTGATCAGCACATGGCTAGCACAGAAAAGTGTGGCAGAAAAAATGTGTTGTATTGATGGTAGTGATGTTCCTTAAAGTTAGACACAGATTTTTCCTATTTTTTAATACATTTATCTTAAAATGACGGGATCTACTCACACCTTATTAAAGAGAGAGGGACATGAATATTTCCTGATCATAAATGTAAGGGTGTAGTTAAAATCAGTCTCAAATATATGTACTAAAACATTTTAGTAGTTGTCACTGTTTTAGTAGTGACATGAAAAATGCAGGACAACCTGCCTTTTTTTTTACATTAGGTTTCATGATTTACAAAAAAACTTCACTTTTGAACTTCACTTTTTAAATCAAAAAGATATTTTTAGAAACAACACATTTTTTTTTTTTATATTGTTTTTATAAGTTGAAGTTTAGGAGTTACGGTTAGGAACAGCCACCGTATATTAAGCTTACTAATATTTTAAATATCATTGTGGGTTTCAATAGATAGGTAGGATCTTAGTAAACATCTAAGATTGTGTTTTTTGGTTGTGGGACAGCAGTTTGGACCAATTCTGTAGACTGGCCCTTACAATAATGCGAGAGAGATGATATATTTGTATCACTGAGCGGCAAATATTAAACAAAAGATAATCTAATAAGTGTCTTCCGCCAGGGGTCGCTTATAGTCGAGCAGAAAGGTGAAATCCCCGTTTGAGTCGCATACAAATATTAGGCGTTTTTTTTTTAAACTTGATTTCTTTTAACAATAATAAACTGTCCTTTTTAATCTGTAAATCTGAAGGATTAGTACCTAAATTTAAGTTAAAATCAACTATAGGAATGTCAGTAAAATGGCTTTTTGTAATTCTTTATCACAAACGACTGTGATTGGCTCAACTTTCCAGCCATGAGAAAAGATTGGTGTATCACGTGACTATATCAGCACTCGCAGTAAAGTTACTTTCGCCTGAGTAATGACTAGCAATTTAATTGTCACCAAAAGGAGAATTGTTGTTCAATTAGTAGCCCAGCCCATTTTCATACACAGTCTCAATGAAATTGCCATTCTTACCCCCTATTTGATTTCTATTGTTTTGACCCTTGAACTGACAGCTCCTGGATCAGCTGATCGAGTCACATGACTCGGCTCTCTCATGGCCACATACAGCTGATGGCAAGCGCATTTGAACGCGCTGTTCTCTAGTCTGAGATATAAAGGACAAACCAAAATCGTAAGTGCTGATTTAATTAACTACTTATACTTGTACGTCAGCGTAAAGCGAAGTACAGTATTTTGATAGTGTAGTCAATTTGCCATTCTCCAAACTATTTCATGTGGGCAGTGTCTCTTGTTTTGCTGTCATTATTTCACTTTAGCCAAAGTTGAAGTCACACTGATCACAATGTAAACACGGAATGGAGGTCGTTAACAGTCTAAATCCGAGAAATGCTGACATCAGTTCTGTAACTTTTTCTGCTTTAAAATTGTTTTTATCCTTATTAACCGGTTCTGATCTTCTCACATGAGATCTGTACAATTTTGTCAGCTTTGGATTTGTTTATTATTATACCTTATACCTTATTATCATTTTATTCAAAATGCTTTTCTAGACCTTTATCAAAAATGTGTGCATATATTTTGAATTTTATTTGATATCACGTATGACATATGGTTACAAAAGCGCTTATATTTTTCTTTCATTTTCTATCCTGTATCTGTTTTAGATGTGGAATACTTAATAACATCTGAGGCCAGTAATCTTTCTGTGGACCTGAAGAGACTGCTGAATCAAAGCGGAGTTTCTATCATGCATCCGTTTGGCCGTGAAGAAGAGACCTCCAGACGCGAGCTTTTCGGGTTCTTCTCTCGGTGTTTGAAGCGCGGTGAGTGGGAGCTTGCGGCAGCCTGCGTGGGTCAGCTCGGCGATGCCCATGAAGATGATCCCCATCGCCCGCATGGCATCGTTAAAGCCATCGTTACCCACCCATACCCGCTCAGGTGAGTGACTCTGACAGAAATAAACAACCGATGTCGAGAACAGTAATGTAAACAAATCCATTTTCCTCTTTCTGTATTTAGTGGTTACAATAGTTCTAGGAACTTTTGACGGAAACTGTGGTCACTAATATGGTAAATGTTTTATAACACCTACTTGACATTTCATTTCACACATCTGTTTTTCTTTTGCTTATGCCCAGGTGGGAAACAGTGGGCAGCCCTCACAGACTGGCCTGGTATTGGCTTCAAGTTCTGGAAAAGCAGACTAAAATAAAGGTGTGTGTTTACTCTAGATATAATTTTTCATGGATGCTTCAAGTATTAAGCAATCATTTCTGTTATCAGTACCTCTTTTTCCTGATGAAGATTATGGTTACCTTCTCTGCAGGTGAGCAGGTCTGTAAAGAGAGAACTGGAGTTCATGTTGCTTCTAGAGGAACTTGGAGACGTGTCACTGTCTGTACTTAAGGTATGACGAATTCCAACTACTGTATGGCCACCTACACACTGCAAGTTTCAGGAGCGACAACCACGTTTAAATGGAGGAGTGACCCCTATAAATTATCGTTCCATGTGTGTACAGAACAGGAGTCACTCTCGCATTTGTAACCATAGAAACATTTTGGCACCTTGCAGGAGTAAATAAGAATTTAGCCGTTTGGTATCTGCCATCTTTTGGCTAAAGAGTTTTTTGCCCGTCGATTTGAACTAAACTACTGCTGATAGACGTGCTGTGTTTTGTTTATGCTCGGGAAGAGCTTAGAGAATGCTGTCTTGCAGTGTTGCCATGTCTTCATATTTGCACACACTTTTAGGCATGTTATTTGGTCTTAGCTAGGCACTTTATGCAGTTAATAAAGTAGTCTTTTGCGAATATATTATTATTTTTCTTTTGTGCTATAAAACATAAACTCTTTGGATGCTTTAGTGTTTTTTTTGTGCTTGTCCTTGTAGACTAGAACTAGACTAGAAGGGAGACAGCTCTGGCTTCTGGGCATGCGCACATCAATCTAACGTTATTTTTGTTACACTGTACAACAATAATACTTTTTTTTTTTGTTTTATAGTAAGGGCTAAGTTTAGGGTTGGGGTAGGTGTAGATGTTAATAAAACACAATCTAATAGGTAGAACAATTAATTTAATTGTTAGTTTCCAGTCTGAGCTGTATCCCCTCTAGCCACAACCCAGGGCTGGTCACATACGGACGAAGCCACATTTCTGATGAGCGTTTAAATACGTCATTAACAACTAGTTGTTCAGTTCAGTTCCGTACACACTGCGTAGAATTTCTGTAAATGCGGTTGTCACTCCCGTATTTTATTGAAATGTGTGTACAGAACGTGATTAAGGAGTAAAAGGTGAACTGACAACCTAATTTAGCTGCATGTGTAAGAGGCCTGTTACCTTCAAATGCATGTAGAGTGTAAAGTAAGATAGTGCTGACACTTGTAACAAATTTATGGCTTTTTGTAGACAAACCTCAGATTATTTCCTTTGAACTCTGATAAGGATCTGTAATATCAGTTGATATTGTGCACGTGTACACTGTTGAGCAAGACAAACAATATAATAAATTATAGACATTAATATTTTTATTTAACAAGGATGCTTTAAATGAATCAAAAGTGATGATAAAACATTTATAATGTTACAAAAGGTTTCTATTTTAGATAAATGCTGTTCTTCTGAATTTTCTATTCATCAAAAAAACCTGAAAAAAATCTACTCAGGTGTTTGCAACATAATAATAAATGTTTTTTTGAGCAGCAAATCAGAATATTAGAATGATTTCTGAAGGATCATGTGACTGTGATGATGCTAAAAATGAAGCTTTGAAATCACAGGAATTAATTACGTTTTAAAATATATTCAAATAGAAAACAGTTATTTAAAATGGTAAAACTATTTTAAAATTGTACTGGTTTTGCTGTAATCTGGATCAAATAAATGCAGGCTTTTTTTAAAAAAAACATTAAAATCCCCTTGCCCATTAATAGCTATATTTGGAATCATTCCCGCATCTTATAATTTAACAAAGTTGCAATCTGATTGTATAGCTTTTATTATGTTGTTAGCCAAAAGACTAATATTACTGAAGTGGAAGGATCCGAAGCCTCCAACTCTAACACAATGGATTTGTTGATTTTCCTAAAGTTGGAGAAAATCAACCATTCTATAAGAGGCTCATTTAGCCAGTTTAATAAAGCTTGGGACCCTTTCAAGCAATATGTCAGGGAACATGTTTCAGTGTCGGACATAGACTGAATTTTAGTTCTAGGATTTTTTTTCTTTCTTTCTTTCTTTATCAGTTGAACTCTGTGATATTGATTGTGCATTTTTTTTATTCTCTTCTTAAGCCACACCTTCTCAATTTCTCAATTGTATTAAGTTGATCCTTTCTTTTGCTCTGTTTTGTTTTCTTCTTGTAACTTTGTCTTAAAATGCATAAATAAAGTAAAAAAAAAACATTAAAATTCTTACTGTCCAAAAACTTGTATGTCTTCAATAAGGAAGAAACAATGATTGCAATTTGTTTCATGCTCTTTTGGCTTCCAAAACCCAACTTTTTTCCATTTACTTTGCTCTATATATTCCATAGGAGCTACATGAAGCCTTTCTGTACTCTGAGAAAGTGAAGGGAAAGATTCCAGGTGATTCCACCCCTCCACTGAGTGCTGCTGTTCTATCCTGCCTCCGTTCTCTTTTAACCTGCCAGCAGCCACGGCTCTGCCACTCTCTCATCAGCTTCCTTCAGCATTCAGGCCACTCCAGGGACCACGCCTTACAAGACGTTTTCATCCAACACCTCACAGAGCGGGTGAACGTACCTTTGGAAGACAGGAATGAGAAATGGGTGGAGGAAGTGTGTTCAGTGCTGGCCTTAGCACCCTGGGGACCAGAGAGGTCAAATGCTCAACTAGAGTCCCTGTGGAAGGGCTTGTGGTCAGCTAGAGAAGGGCCCATGTCAGAGGAGAGAATTCTGGGATGTCTGCTGAGGCCGCAGGGACAGGCTCTGTTGATGTCATACAGCTCCACAGCGCTTAGACTGCTCAAAGAGAAACTGCTGAGAGAGGCTCCACACACACAGGGTGAGTCAATGAAGTTTAATTAGGTACTACAAACAACCAGGTGCAGGATCAATTTTGTTTGTGTAATAATGTGTCTTTTTTTGCTATTAATCTTGTAGTCATTGTAAAGTTGTAACGGTATTGTATCTGGAAACAAAAACTAGATCGACTGTATGTCAACTGTAATTTAAAGTCTTAAAAGGCAAATCGGAGCTATGCTTAATAGTGGTATTGCTTCCAATTTGTGTGTTGGGTTTTAAGGAAGTGAAGGAGATTGTTATTGGTGTGTGTGCTACCTTCGTTACTTTGACTTTTCACACTTCTGCTCATGTGGTCATAGTTCCCTCCCAGAAAATGTTCAGTTGTCACACCATTTGCATGTGATCTTTTTTTTCATTGTGTTGATGCTAGTCAAAAACTCATCTCTATTTCCTTCTAGTTGACTTGCCTGATCTGGAAAGAGTCATGCTTGGCTTGTGCTGTCATGGTGACAAGCGTTTGGTGTGGAAAGCCATTTACTTTGAGTGTTTGAGCACTGGAAAGCACTTTCTGGAGCAGATCTTGGTAGGTGTACACAATCAGGCGAACAGAGGCCTAGAAATAAGTGAATGTGTAAAATTACATTTGTCCTAATTCCTGGAGTTAGTCAAGGTAATCAAGTTAATTCACTGAAAAACATTTATAAAAGTGTATAGATGAAAGTAACACAGTGTTTCCTCTAGTTTTATAATTGCAGTGGTCTGTCTTTGTTGTTTGCAGCTTACTGGTTTAGACCTTATAAAACGGGAGGAGTTCGCCAAACTGGAAACACTGTTGCAGGCTGAGTTTCAGCCTTTGTCCCGCCTCTTGTTGTTGTTGGGTTGGATGCATTGTCAAAGCCTGGATTCTGCCAAGACCCTTCTTAGAGTCTTACATTACCAACAGGTCAGTAGTTAGACAGCTGACTGACGGTACAAAGTGTCGTTTCCTCTGCTGCTAATTCTGGTCAGGAATGACCAACTAAAATTTTAGGTGCTTAGGAGTTATAGGACAATAATAGATTTTTGTGGCAACTTTTTCAAATTGCACAGAAATGTTGGCCTGTAACCAGGTACACAATACACACTTATTATTCCCAGTACTTTAAGATTATGAAAAAAATCACCATGGAAACTTTGGAAATGGCAATTTTGGATAGATTTCAACATTTTTGTTTGTTCAGTACCGTCAACGTTCAGTGTGAACAGTCTAATTTTTGAAGTCCACATGAAAGCATTCTTCAAAAATCACTTCCAGGTTGGTGCCAATAGCCTCGTGGGCAGCAACACCACCTCACTTCACTTCTTGTTTAAAATACAGTCCTATCATAATACAGGCAAAAACTATAAATAAATCTTCAATAATAAAAAAAATCCCCCCCAGCTAAGGTGTGATCTTGACTTGAGAATTTCTAAATTGTGCAATGTTTGCTTATGCAACACTCATGTTGAGTCTTCTAGATAAAGTAAATGACATTCAGAAGAAAAGTTATTGATATTTTGTCTGCATTTGAAAGCTGTGGGCCGGAGATGATCCTATTTTTGTAGAATGTCTTTATTTGTTTGTTTATGTACCAGTCAAAAACCTTTTCAGCAGTAAGATTTTTAATGTTTTTTTATTTTATTTTTTATTTTTTATTTTTTTTTAAGTAGTCTCTTCTGCTCACCAAGCCTGCATTTATTTGAAACAAAGTACAACAAAAATAGTACAAATTTGAAATATTTTTACTACTTAAAATAAAAAATTTCTATTTGAATATATTTTAAAATGTAATTAAAGCTAAATGTTTTGCATCATTACTCCAGTATCACATAATCCTTCAGAAATCATTCTAATATGCTGAAATGCTGTTCAAGAAACATTATTATTATTATTATTATTATTATTATTATTATTATTATTATTATCAGTATTTGAAACAGTTGAATACATTTGTTTCAGGATACTTTGATGAATAGAAAGATCCAAAGATCAGCGTTTATCAGAAATAAAAACCTTTCGTAATGTTATACACTACACATTCAAAAGCTCAGTATAATAATTTTTTGGGGAAAGAAATTATAGAAATTAAAACTTTTATTTAGCAAAGATGCTTTATATTGATCAATAGTGATGATAAAGACATTTATAATGTTACAAAAGATTTCTATTTCAGATAAAAGCTGTTCTTCTGAACTTTCTATTCATCAAAGACACCTGAAAAAATTCTACTCAGATTTTTTTCAACATAATAAAAATAAATGTTTTTTGAGCAGCAAATTGGAATATTAGAATGATTTCTGAAGGATCACGTGACTGGAGTAATGAAAATTCAGCTTTGAAATCACAGCAATAAATGACATTTTAAAATGTATTCAAATAAAAAAACAGTTATTTTAAATAACACAATTGTACTGTTTTTGCAGTACTTTGGATCCAATAAATGCAGGCTTGGTGAGCAGAAGGATACTTCTTAAAAAAAAAAAAACAGTAAAATATCTTACTGTCCAAAAACTTTTGACTGGTAGTGTATATGTAATATTTTCACATTTGTGTTAATGTATACGAATGAATACATTCTTTCTTTCTTTCTTTCTTTATTTCTCTTTGTAGCCCCAGGCAAATGATTTAGTATTAAGTGAGTTAGCTTGCACTCTGTCCTCTCAACTTGGTGTGCTGGAATGGTGCGACCAGAACAATCCGTGAGTTAAAACACTGTTTGTACACTTTCTATTTTGTGAAATAGTTGATTTAACCACACTATTGTATGTCAAAAAGTTGGAAAATATGTAAATTATTTTTGTTTATGGATTAATAGCTGTCCATCTACACTACAATTCAGAAGTAAAAAGCAATATTGTGAAATATTAACATAAATTGTTTTATTTGTTAATTTTGTAACACTATAAATGCCTTTACTGTCACTTTTGATCAGTTTAATGCGTCCTTGCTAAATAAGTGTTAATTTCTTGCCAAAAAAAAACAAAACAAAACTTACTATCCCTAAATTTTTTTTAACTGTAGTGCATGTTTGTTTATTTACTGGTATGCATACTTGTACAGAGGGATATCCCATGATGCCTTGCTGAGTCACTTACACATGCTGGACCATCACTCTGCCCTGTATGTGTTGCACTCCTTGACACCCCTCGCTAAATTCGAGGAGCACAGAGTTCTGGAACTGCTGCAAAGAACAGGTAAAGACACTAGGGGCTGAATTTGAATTCACACAGATCTGCAGAAACTTTAAATCTTAGTTCTGCGTTTGTAGGAGATCCTTCATTAGTGGACTCACCCAGCAGCTCCGTCCAGCGGAACATCACTCTGTTTCGAGGCTTCTGTGCCATGAAGTATGCCCTTTACGCCATCTGTGTGAACGCACACAAACACACAGGCTGCCTGGAATGTGAGCCACTGCATCAGCAGCAGACAGAGGTGGGCCAGGGGGATGAGCCAACTGAAGGTAACAGTGCTGCTTTTTTTCTGCTAGGAAAACAAATAATATCGCTTCCAGTTGTTATATGAACCAATTTTGATAATAAACCAGTTAAAAGATTTTTGAGTGAACTTAACATGATCTTTTCACTTAAATCTACATTGACAATTAATATCACCATTAAACATTTCCCATTCCTTTTTCATAGTTTTGATGACTTCATTAATCTAAAAAATGAAAATAAAGATTGAATAGATGTGTCCAATAAGTGTGCAAGGGAGATTTTTTTTTTTCTTCCTGTAAATGTGTGTGGCATGGTTTAAGTAAATTTGATGGCATAGTTTACCTTTTATTCTTTACTCTCCCCAGGATGCTCTGATCTATTCCAGCACTACTTATCAGAATGTCAGCTGTACCTGGAAGCTGTTCCTGCGTTATTCCGTTTGGAACTATTGGAAAACATTTTCTCCCTACTCTTCCTTTCTGACTCTGACTTCAGCCCACAGTCAGATCAGATCAGCACTGGCACAGAAACCCAACCAGACACAAACACTGAGAAGAGCAAATCAAATAGTACTAAAAGTATGAGCACGACTGAGAGCGTCTTAAAAGCAGAAAAGGAAGGTGGAAAGATGGAGGAATTGAAAGAAGAGATCCAAAGTAGAGAGTCTGATCAGATAAACCCTGAGCTGGGCCACCTGACAACAGGATGTCGAGGGTTTCTGGTGGACTTGAGTGTAATGGAGGGAATTCTGCGGCTGGTCAGGGAGGGTTTGGAGGGCATATGCGGGGTTGGGCAGGAGGACGGCAGGGCTCTTGCGGCCGATGTGGAGTTGGCAGAGAGTCTGGGATGTTCTGTTACTGCAGAAACTTTCAGTTCCCGGTTACAGAGATTGTCTAAATACACAGCAGAAGCCCAGTGGAGACTGCAGATTGTTACTAGCAACCATGGAAATGGGAATGGTGAGAAATGTCATGTAGTATTTTAATATTCATGTTATAAGGGTTTAATACATATACTACTGTTCATAAATTTGGGGGCAGTTTTTTTTTTTAATTCATCAAGGATACATTAAATTGATCAAAAGTGAGAGTAAACTGTGAAATAAAAATAATAAGAGATTTTTTTTTGAGCACTCAATTAGCATATTAAAATGATTTTCGAGGGATCATGTGACACTGAATACTGCAGTAATGGCTGCTGAAAATTCAGCTTTGCCAGCACAGGAATAAATGACATTTTAACAGATAAAACAGAAAATAGTTGTTTTAAATTGTAATACTAACAATAATATTTTAATAATGATAATAATTAAAACAGCCTTGCTGAGCATCAAAAACAAAGCAAAACAAAAATCTTACTGACCCCAAACTTTGAATAGTAAAACTACACTACCAGTCAAAAGTTTTTTAGTTTTTTTTAAAGAAGTCTCTTCTGCTCACCAAGCCTGCATTTATTTGATCCAAAGTACAGCAAAACCAGTAAAATTATGAAATATTTTTACTATTCAGATTTACTATTTTAAAATATATTTTTTGTTTCATTACTTCAGTACATGATCCTTCAGAAATATTTATAATTTCTGCTCAAAAAAAAAATCTTTTTTTATTATGTTGAAAACAGTATAATTTTTAAAGTTTTTTGATGAATAGAAATTTCAAAAGAACAGCATTTATCTGAAGTAGAAATCTTTTGTAACATTATAAATGTCTTTATCGTTAATTTTGCTCAATTTGAAGCATCCTAGCTAAATAAAAGTATTAATTTCTGTAACCCCCCCAAAAATATACTGACTCCAAGCTTTTGAATGGTATAGTGTATAATGTTACAAAAGCTTTTTATTTTAGATAAATGCTGATCTTTGGATCTTTGTATTTATCAAAGAATCCTGAAAAAGATGTACTCAACTGTTTTAAATAGTCAGAATAACAGAATAAATGTTTCTTGAACAGCAAATCAGCATATTAGAATGATTTATGAAGGATCAAGAGTGATGTAAATTGATTCTGAAAATGTAGCGTTGATCACAGGAATAACTTAATTTTTAAAATATTTCACAATATTACTGCTGTACTTTGGATCAAATAAATGCAGGCTTGGTGAGCAGAAGTAATTTCTTTTAAAAACCTAAAAAAATCGTACTTACTTTTGACTGGTAGTGCGTATGTTAACGTACGTGTGTGTTTGTATTTGTAGATGGTTTGTACCTCCCATCTCCACTCCCCAGTCCAGCATTTCCTCTAAAACGCCAGGGCAGTGGCAGTAGTGGTTCAAGTGTTCGGAGGAAGAGAAAAACCCATCGGCAACGCTCCGAACGTCACGCTTCATCTGAACGACAGAATGGGGAGGTCAGCACCAGCACCTCAGGTCAGTTCACGCAAAAACATACACACCTAAACACTTACACTTAGTTCCCACATCCTGGCTAAACACTAACAATAATTGCTCGTGCTGTCTTGCAGATGGCGGGGCGTGTGTTGGGAGTGTGTGCCGTGGGAGTGAGGTGTGTCCGTGTGGTGGACCACACAGCTGGCTGGTTCCTGCGATGCTCTCCCCACCCGAGTCTCTCCTCATTGCCTGCATACGCAGAGGCAACTACATAGAGGCCCAGCAGGTGAGATATGATGTCAACACCAGAGAGATGAGGTCATTCCAGTGATGAAGTCACTCACATGTAAGACCTGCATTCATCTTTGGAACACACAAAGATGATATTATTGATGAAATCTGAGAGCTTTCTGACCCTGTCTTTACTATGTTCCTGGGTCTGGGAACATTTCAGTTACATTGCTGTCTATGGAGGGTGAGAAAGCCCTTGGATTTCATTAAAAATATCTTAATTTGAGTTCTGAAGCTGAAGGTCTTACAGGTTTGGAACGACATGAGAGTGAGTAATTAATGACAGAATTTTCATTTTTGGGTAACCTATTCCTTTAATGGCACAGACAGCATAGTAGCAGGTCTAAAAGGAATTTGAGAAACATTTCTGCACTGTTATTCTGTGTGGAGCTCATTTGTCATTGTTGGATTTGGGTTTCTTTAATGCTGTGTGTTTGTCTTATGTATGTTTATTAGGTGATTGCGATGTACGGTTTGGAGAACTCTGAGTGTGCAGGTGAACTGGTCTTTATGGACCGCTACCGGGAGGTCTTGACCGAGCTGGCTCAGGTGGAGCAGAAAATAGAGAGTCAGTCACTTTCTTCGTCGTCCTCGTCTTCAGAGGGTCTGGGCACAGTGGGTGTTCCTCCAGCGGGCAGAACCAGAATGGGCAGCAGCAGCAGATTTACACTTCAAAGCATTGGGAGCGCAGCAGCCGCAGGTATTGGACAAACACATTTAACTAAAGAGGACATGCCATAGGACTGTTTTTATATAACACTTAATACACAGCCCAGCAACTGAAAGAAAAAAGTGGGTCAGTAGTGATACAGTCATGGCCAACGATATCGGCACCTTTGCAATTCTGTCAGAAAGTACAACACTTCTTTTAGAAAAGTGTTCCAATTGCAAATGTTTTGGTATTCACATGTTTATTGTTTGCACTGGAACAACACAAAAAAACAGAGAAGAAAAATCTAACTTAATCAAATTTCACACAGAACTCAAAAATGGATTGGACAAAATGATTGGCACCTTATCAAAATTGTAAGAAATAATTGCTTTTCAAGCATGTGATGCTCCTGTAATTTGTATTTAGACACCTGTGGCAAGTAACAGGTGTGGGCAATAAAGTAATAACACTTTAAACTAGTTAAAATGGAGAAAAGTTGACTCAACCTTTGTGTGTCACACTGAGCATGGAGAAAAGAAATAAGTGTAAAGAGTTGTCTGTGGATTTGAGAGAAAAAATTATGGAAAAACATGGACAATCTCAAGGTTACAAGTCCATCTCCAGAGATCGTAATGTTCCTGTGTCCACTGTACGCAGTATCAAGAGGTTTACAGCCCATGGCACTGTAACTAAAATTAATGAAAAATTACAACAAAGGATTGCTTAAGTGGTGGATAAAGGACCCCGAAGGGTACAACAGTGCCAGCTTGCACTATCCATCGCCATCTGAATGAAAAGGGACGCTATGGTAGGACACCACTGCTCACACAGAGGCATAAAAAAAGTTTGCCAAAACTTGTGACAAAACCATCTGTGGACAGATGAGACAAAAGTAGAGCCTTTTGGTAAAGGACATAATGGCACTGTTTACAGAAAAAGAAATGAGGCCTTCAAAGAAAAGAATACAGTCCCTACAGTCAAACATGTTTTGGGGTTGCTTTGCTGCTTCTGGCACTGGATGCCTTGACTGTGTGAACGGTATCATGAAATCATGGTTACAGGAAGCAATTGATTTCAGTTATTTTTTCCCAAAGGGTGTGCTACCAAATATTAAGTTAAGGGTGCCAATAATTTTGTCCAGTGCATTTTTTGGGTTCTGTGTGAAATTGTATCAGATTTGACTTTTCTGTTTTTTTGTGTTATTCCAATGCAAACCAAAAAATAAACATGTGAGTACCAAAACATTAAGGTCTTTCTTTCCTCAGGCATGGCTTTTTATTCTATCTCTGATGTGGCTGAACGTTTACTCAGCACCTCGAGCCGGCCGATACCTTGTCTAGAGGACAATTACTGGCTCTCACAGTGCTCTATAGACTTGCCAGACCTTGTGCAACCCCTCCTGGAAGAGTTGAGCCCTGCAGCTATGGCGGCCTTTGACCTTTCCTGCTGCCAGTGCCAACTGTGGAAAACTTCAAGGCAGCTGCTTGAGACTGCAGAAAGAAGACTTGGCAGCTTTCTGGAGGCTAAAGGTGAGTTTGCATCAAGCTGCTTTATTTGGGCCATTATTATTGCTGAACTCATAGTCCTGACCTCATTTTGCCTATTGCAGGTGTACGAGTAGACCCAAAGGTTCCTCACGCTAATGGTATTAGAGGCTTCCCTTCGGTACTCCAGCAAATCAGCAAGGTCCTCAATAGAACCTCCGCCAGCAAAGGAACAAGTAAAACAATTTTGAAGATTTCCGCACACTTGTACATACACTTATACTTTAGTTTTACCTTACATAATCTCTTTATTTTAACATCTTGCTTCTCTAGACTGTAATGGAGAGGAGAATGCTGTCTGCAGCCCCTTTGGCTGTAGTGCCCAGGAAGTGCTGCTGTCTTGTCATTCAACATTAACAGAGGAGAGTATGGCCTCCCGGCTAAACCTGAATCAGCGCCTAGAGGTCACACTTCAAACCCTGACATCTGCCACCAACACCTCAGGTATTACAAAGTATTACCAAATTTTAAATCCATTTACAAATGTGGTTCAGGATTCTTTTTACACAAGAACCATACAGTACCAGATTTTATAATGTTTTTAAAAAAGTCTCTTTGGCTCACCAAGCCTGCATTTATTTGATCCAAAGTACAGCAAAAACAGTACAAATGTTAAATATTTTTACTATTTAAAATGACAGTTGTCTCTTGGAATATATTTTAAAATGTAATTTATTTTTGTGTTTTTCAAGCTGCATTTTTAACCTCATTATTCCAGTCACATGATCCTCCAGAAATCATTTGAATATTCTGATTTGCTGCTCAAAAAAACAATTATTATTATTATTTTGAAAACAGCTGAGTAGATTTTGTCAGGTTTCTTTGATGAATAGAACAGCATTTATCTAAAATAAAAAAAAACTTTGCTAACATCCTTTATCATTACTTTTGATCAATTTAAAGCATCCTTGCTAAATAAATGTATAAATTTATATAATTTCTTCCCCCTCCCTCAAAAGAAAAAAAAAACAATTATACTGACTCCAAGCTTTTGAATGGTATAGTGTATGTTACAAAAGCTTTTTATTTCTGAGAAATGCTCAATCAAAGAAATCAAAGAATCCTGAAAAATGTATGTAACTGTTTTAAACATTGATAATAATAATGATAATATAAAAAAGGTTTCTTGAACAGCAAATTAGCATTTCATCATGCTTGTGACGTGACACTGAAGACTGGAGTAATGGTGCTGAAAATGTAGCTTTGATCACAGGAATAAATTACATTTTAAAATAAAGAAGTTATTTCAAATAGTAAAAATATTTCACAGCATTACTGCTTTTGTTGTATTTTGTGTGTATATATATATATATGAAATTATGAGATTAAAAGAGACAATTATTTTTTAAAAAAAAGGAAGAGAGACAAAAAATTGCAATTAAAATATAGGAACTATGAGTTAAACATTGTAATTGACAAAAATCACAATCAAAATGATGAGATAAACAGGCATCATCACAACATAAAAAGGCATAATTCTTTTACAAAAACATGAAATTCTGAAATAAAAAAAAGGTGAGATGTAGGAATCATTAAATAAGTTACAACTGACAAAGTAAAAATTCATTGTTTTGACTACTTAATATTTTATTTTTCAAGACCTTGTCATAATTATAATTCATTCAGAAATATGTTTTTGCAGCTTATATTCAGTAAATGGTCTGTATTGACTGGGGATTTTTTTAATTCTTAATGCAAAAACGTCATATTAAATCAAACGCAACTCTTACTCTAAAGCTTTTAAATTTTCTCTGGCCTGACCCCTTTGAAATATCATTTGTTGTTCATTTTGGCTTCTTTTGTTCTTCTGCAGTAGATGGTCTGGTGGGGAACTCTCTTTTGACGGCACTGACCGAACAAGCTGGTCTTAAGCAGTCTGAACTAGATTCCCACCCAGTGCGGACTGCTATGAAACAACTCCTACAGTATCTGGACCAGATCTGCCCGCTTCAGTCTGACAGTGGCCCTGGCAGACCAGATTACATACGCAACTTCCTTGATTACGTCAATGTGTTGGCTTCAGTACTGGTGCGCAGTCTGTGGTCAGAGGGTAAGACTAAAGATTCCAGTGAGCAGAAATATTGACGCGTCTATAAAGTATTAGGAGCTCTGAGATATTTGTGATTTCATCTTAGATCAATCCACAGAGGTGAAACTTGGAAATCCTCTTTTGCTGTTGCTTCAGTCACCTACCCAGCTTCTCTCTCTCCTGCTGTTTGACAGACAGGTGTCACCTGATAGGTAGACAAGGATTTGTTTTTCTTAAAGTGCTGCAAATGGTTATTTAAAATCACTAATATATGTCTCTTTCTGCAGGGTTCTGTCTCTTCTGCAGCAGGAGCGGCTGCGTTTGAGCGTGCAGCAGGTTGTAGTTCATCGCTGCTGTGAAACTCTCCCTCTCTTCGATTCTAGAGTTGAAACCTCTTCTCATGGGCAACCAAGGATTGCAGGGCTCAACAGTGGGGTGTTCTGCCCAGCCAGCATTGCCTCAATTCTCCAGCAGTACGCTCAGGAGTGCGCCCCTTCCCTTGACCTCTCTGACCCTGCCACAACCTCTGACCCCAGTTCTGAGTCTGAGGTCTCTGGGGAGGACATGTCTGCTACATCCACCAATCTCTCCACCTCTCCACCCTCACCATCTTCATGCCCTCCCTCTTCCTTTCTCCTCACCACATCTGCACTGTCTTTCCTGAAGTCCCGTTCTCCCCTCGTTGCCGCCTTGGCTTGTCTCAGTGCCAGTCGGGGTGGCGTGACCCGGGCGACCTCCTCTGGCTGGTCAGGCTATTTTCGTGGATCTGGGCGTAAAGACGTGGTTTTAGACGGAGACCAGATCTCAAAGGAAGGGGAAGCCCTGCTTAAAAACTTTCCTATCCTGAGAATGTACCTACGGACCATGGCTGAGCCAGTTCTAGGGGTCTCGTTGGAAGCAGATGAGGGTCTTGGGGCGGCTCTCTGTGGGAAGCCTGTGGTGGGAATGTTGTTTTCTGGCTTGCAGGGCAATATGGGACAAGCAATCGCTGTTGAGGCTTTCCAGCAAGCCCTAAACATGGGTGATCTGAACAGAGCCTTAGACCTCCTAGAACTGTATTTACAACCCTGCAGTCAGGAGGGGGCACTTCGGGACAAACTCCTGGCATGCACTGCACTGCAAGGTAAGATTTACCTGGGTGACAGTGTTTGTTAATTTTTTCTTTCTTAGATTTGTCTCTTTTGCCATCAAAAGTGACAAAAGTATCCTGGATATGTGAAATTTCAAGGTGATAAATCCCCCTAATATATAGAAATAATACTTTTATTTAGCAAGGGTGCTTTAATTGATCAAAAGTGATGATAAAGACATTTGTAATGTTACAAAAGATTTCTATTTCAAATAAATGCTGTTCTTCTGAATTTTCTATTCATCAGAGAAACCTGAAAAAAATCTGTTTAGCTGTTTTCAACAACAACAACAACAACAACAACAATAATAATAAATGTTTTTGAGCAGCAAATCAGAATATTAGAATGATTTCTGAAGGACCATGTGACTGGAGTAATGATGCTAAAAATTCAGCTTTTAAATCACAGGAATAAATTACATTTTAAAATATATTCAAATAGAAAACAGTTATTTTGAATAGTAAAAATATTTCATAATTTTTTAGCTTTTGCTGTACTTTGGATAGGAGACTTAATTTCACTGTTCAAACACTTTTGACTGGTAGTGTAATTTCACATAGGCACTGGGTTATTTAAAACTGGGGTTATATTGGTATCATGTGGATTATGTACAACATCTTTTGTATTTGATGTAAATTTAATTTTGTAGGTAATAATTGTTCAGATAGAAAATTTAAATAAATTGATTTAGTTTATTCAGTTGAAATATTTGACAATGTGTGAATTAAAGTTGTTGAAGTACAATATAAAGCAAACACATTTATAGGGGGATTTTCCCATAAATAATCATAATTAAAGATTTCAGTCAAGACAGTCCTTGACAAGACCATAAATAAGAAGTTTAACAGTTATCTTTATCTATGCGTCTTTGTAAAGAATGCAGCAGTGTGGAGCAGTTGTTTCGTGTAAGGGACTGGGAGCTGCGTGGACGTGTGGTTCTGCAGGGTTTGGACCATTGGCCTTTACAACAATGTTTAGAGTTGCTGCAATTCTGTCTCAGTGACCAGAACACCCAGGATCAACTCCGAGAGCAGCTTCAGCAGAGGAAACACGAGCTGGACATGTACAAACAGGTCAGTCTGACACAGCAGTGCTCTACTTATTAACTATATCAGTATTAAATTCTCTGTTTTGCAGTGTGCTTGTATTTTATGAGTATTACTGTTTCTATAATTTAAATGATATCTTTATACTAGTAAGTATTAACAGGAAAAAAACTGTAGTACCATGCTATTTTCTGTCTGTTTTTATAAGCTCCAGACAGAGGCTGAAATTACTGTTTTGTTTTTGGATTGCAATCAGTGCCAGTTGGTGCACATATGAACTCTAATGTCCAGATTGTAGAATTTGGCTGTTGATATAATTTTGTAATTTAGATGCTGAGTTTGCAGCCACCGTTGCCATGGGAGACATGGCAAGATTTGAGGGAGAATTCTACAAAGAATCCTGAATCTGTGTTCAGTCTAATGCTGGAGGCCAGGGTGAGTTCTGTGAAACGGTAGTTAAAACATGGCCATCTCCTACAAAGATGATTGAATAAATTGAATGGAGGTATCGATGCTGTATTACCATGACTTCAGTTGGTTCTGAATTATTCTGTAGTGTTAACTTGACTGTGCCAGTAATAAGGGAACAATTTGCCTTTTTACATTTCTGTGTTTCTGCAGCTGTTCACATCAGATCAAAATGCTTTCTAGAGCATGAACAGAAGATTAGCCATCACCAGAGTGAATTTGAACATAAATAACAAACAAAACAAAAAAGTAGTGTATATGTGTGTTTTGCAAAAAAAACATCTGTGATCAAGTAAATGCTTGTAAATTGATGGATCCGTTCATTATAGGTCATGGAAATTCATCTTTTTAGTCAGTGAAAGTCAGAGTTAGGGTTTAGAGTGGGAACCCTGCATAATGAATTTGGAGAACATTAAAGCCATTTTTTATTAAATAGAGAGATAATGGATTTCTCTGGATAACCTCTATGGGTACCTGGTCGGATTCAGTGACCCTGCTGTATATTTGTGTGTTCATATTTGAGCGAAATGCTTTTTAAAATAAGCATTTTCTGGAGGTTAGACATCACGAGAGGGAATTTGGGTAACATTAATGGCATTTTGTGTGAAATAGTGAGTGATAACAGATTTTGGCAACCTGTCATGCTGCCTTGATTCATTGACCCTGCTCTATATCTGCAGCTGATCACAGCAGACCAAAATGCTTTCTAGACTATGAAACCTGTAAGATTAGACATTACCAGAATGTATAGAACATTTTTTTTTTTCAATTGTAGTGTTAAAGGTCCATATTATGAAGGATAAAATTGTGTGTTTTCAGGAGTTTGAGTTGTGTACCCAGTGGGTGCAGCTGTATTCGGTTTCTGATCAGTCGCGAATGCAGCTGCAGACCGAACACCTGCTATACCTCCTAGAACAGAATCGCACAGAAGATGCTTTCCAGGTGTGTATTTTTATGATTTCTGTTGAGTTTACTGTATCTGTGGCCCTGTTTACACTGGTGCATTTTTGTTTTAAAGCAGCGTTTTAAAATGGAAACGATCCTCGTCCACACTGGCGTTTTTACTGAGTTTCAGAAACGATCGCCATCCACACTACACAACCGAAAACTAATGTCACATGACCGTTCATAATGAGCATGATATTATTCACACAGCAAATGTGAGCAACCACGGCATCGTTTTCAAAAGTCTCCGTTTTGGCCCGTTTACACTAAAACACAACCCCAGAGTCTACTCAACTAACTAACACGGGGTCTGCAGCATTTTCAGAAGTCTATGTTTTCGAGGGTCGTGTAAACGACAGGCGTAACCATAGTAAAAGTTACGCGTTTTAAAACTAAAATGCACTATTTAATGTAGCCTTAGTTTATAGACTAGTTTTATGCGGTCAATGACATGAACCCAAATCGGGCCTTCCATATTATGCATATAAAAGGATGTTGATTAGCTTTGTGATTTGCTTTGTAAATTTTATTCCAAACAAATTGTGAATAGCACTATAATGAACAAAAATGACTTGACTCCATGTCTCTCTGTATGCAGCTCTTGGAGGCTCTCTCTGATTCCATGGGTTTGGAGGTTAGTGAGCAAGCCCTGGATCGAAGACCTGGATTGGCAGCCTGCCACTTCCTGTCAGACTACCTCACCCTGCACTTCCAGAGTCAGATGACCCCAGCGCGGAGGCGCCACATCAATGCCCTTCACCTTGGCTCCAAGGTAACAATGCCTGACCTATCCAAATAACACTGATTCAGCCGCAGCAGAAAATGCTTGTGACTAAATAGCGTGGTGTGTCTACCTGTCGCAGGTTCTACTCACTCTGCCAGAAGCATCTCATCAGGACTATTTTTCCCTGCTGTCTGATCCGCTTCTCATGCTGGAGCAGCTGCTGATGAATCTGAAGGTAGACTGGGCTACTGTTGCCATCAGCACTTTACGGAGCCTTCTGCCAGCTCAGGATGCTGGCATCACCAACCAACACATTGATGCCCTACTGGCAGATTACGCCCAGAAGGCTCTTGATTTTCCTTATGCACCCAGAGAGTGGTCACGTTCTGGTGAGTTAGAACAGTGGATCAGTCTTTTAGCTGAATTGTTAGTTGAAAACAAACATTCCTGTTACTGTCACTGTTAGTGTTATTATATAATTATCGCAATTCTTCTTTTTCACTTGTCCATTCTTTTCCTCTCTGTTTCCATCTCAGACTCTGTCATTAGTCTGCAGGATGCTTTTCTGCAGTGTCCAGCACAGGAGAGTTGCCCCTCTTCTCCAAGCCACACCCCTCCTCCATCAGCAGGTATAAACCACACTTCTTTCCCTTACCACTTCTTTTCTTTCCAATATATCCACCTATTTCTTCAATGCGAAAGTAAGCCTATGGGTGAGGCTTCCGGTTCATTATCCGCTATATGGAAATAACAAAAAGAATAACAACGTGCAGTAAACAGTAAAACTGTTTGAAGTACAAACCAGTGTGTGCATGATTAAGATAATTAATTACAAATAATATGGTAAGGCACACCAATTTACAATATCAAGCAGCAAAACGAGCTGTTTTGTACAGCTTAAAATAGCTAGACGTGGATGAGCCCAGAAGCCAGACCCTTAAAATCGACAAATGGCTGCGCCCACTCTTATGCAAAGAAAAAGGTGGATAGCTTTAGATTATTATTCTTTTCAGTCAGAAAATATCAGATATGTTGGAATTTTTGAGCCTATTTTAGAACACATTATTTTCATTTATCATGCGTCACTTGAACCTCATTTTTTAATTTATAAGTCATGTTTGCACACACTTTCTTTAGGCAGCACGCCCATGCACACACCTTCCAGTGACAGACGCCCCAGTGCGAGGAGAATCCGGCAGATGGCCACACCTTTCACCCCTCCGGACAAAACCCCTGACCGCAAAGACTGGATCCCAGACCACAAACGGCACATCTGTATGGTCTGCCAGAGGGAGAGATTCACCATGGTGAGACAAGCAGAGTGTATCAGTGAGATGGTCTGTAAAAAGGCTTATGGGATAGGATGTGCTTCTGCTGTGATTTCCTGTTCTGCTCTCTATTAGGCTTCTCTGTAAAAATTTAAGTAGTAATATGAATGTTCTCCTGTGTCAGTTCAACAGACGGCACCACTGCAGACGCTGTGGCAGGCTGGTGTGTCATTCCTGCTCCAGCAGGAAGATGGTTGTAGAGGGCTTTGAAGAGCCTGTCAGAGTTTGTGATCAATGCTACAACTTCTTCCACACGGAGTAAGACACATGCACACACACCTTTTAAAAGAACACTTCATACGTGTTTAAAGAGATAGTTTACACAAAAATGATCATTAATTACTCACCCTCATTTCGTTCCAAACTAGTAAGACCTTTGTTAATTTTTGGAACACCTTAAGTTATTTTTAATGAAATTCGAGCACTTTCTGATACTGCATAGAAAGCATACAATTATCATGTTCAAGGCCCAGAAAAATATAAGGACATTGTTAAAATAGTCCATGTGACATTAGTGGTTTAACCATAATGTTATGAAGCTATGAGATATACTTTCTGTGGTAAAGAAAACAAAAATAACAACTTTATTCAACAATTTCTTCTCTTCTGTGTCAGTCATGTCATGTGCATTCATGAAAATACCGCAACACGTGTTTCAAAATCACTAAAAATCCTACTGGCTCCAACATTTGACCAGTAGTGTATTTCTTTTAGTAAAAAGTATTAAAAAAACTTTTAAGGAGACCATTAGGAGAAGAAAGAAGAGGATCTGGATTTTACATAATTGATTCCTAGTTGTAGAACAGTTGAAAATGTGGTCTCTCACCCTAATCTATGTTTTTATGCAGCTTGATCTTTTATGTTGTGTTTTTTGCAGCTCAGATGAGGAGCTTGAACAGGGGGAAGGTAAACTTGTCTGTGTTTGGTTCATGTCACACACACAAGCTATTTTTCGTTCTTATCTCATGAGGTTTACAGATGTCTTAGTTTTGGTTGTATGGCAAAATGTTGATGATTATAACAAGATTATAAACTAAACTTTTCTCAGTAGCTGGGAGCCCTGCATCTGTTGATGGAGTCCTGAATGGGGTTCTCAGTCTGCCTGAGGTTCCACGAAAGCAGTACCACCTGAGTCCAAACCCAGCAGAGAACCAGCAGCTGAAGAGCGAGTTCTACTACGAACAGGTGTGATTTTTCTACTCATTCTCTTGTTTTGACAATGATTGGTTTTAAATAAGATCTCTGTTATATAGTCTCATTTATATTTCCTAAAGATTGCGTCTTTGTGTGTTAAAGGCACCCAGCGCATCACTGTGTGTCGCTATATTGACACTACACGGTGATCACGCAGCCTGCGGGCAACAGCTGATTGGCCACTGCCGCTCGCTCTCCCGCAAACTGACCAATCCTGAGGTGGATGCGCGCCTGCTAACAGATGTCATGCGTCAGCTGCTGTTCAGTGCCAAACTCATGTTCGTAAACGCAGGATGCACCCATGAACCAGCACTCTGCGACAGGTGAGAAACACACGTTGACTTGTGTAATCTGGATCTAATATGTGTTTTGTATTTTAATTTTAAAAACTGTGGGTGAGATCAGAATTAAATTGATTCTCATTTTGATTCTCAGAAGTCTCTTATGCTCACCTACGCTGCATTTATTTGATCAAAAATACAGTAATATTTCAAAATATTTTTACAATTTAAAATAACTGTTTTCAGTTTTAATGTATTTTAAAATGTAATTTATTCCGGTGATTGTAAAGCAACATTTTCAGGAGCCATTACTCCAGATTTTAGTGTCACATGATCATTCGGAAATCATGTTAATATACTGGTTTGGTGCTCAAGATTACTTCAGTTGTGCTGCTTGCATAATATTTTTGTGGAAACAATATATACTTTTTATAGATAATAGATTTTTTTTCAGGATTCTTCAATGGGTAGACAATTTAAATGAACAAAACATATGTGACCCTGGACCACAAAACTATAAGTCTTAAGTTTTTTTTTTATGCCAAAAATCATTAGGATATTAAGTAAAGATCATGTTCCATGAAGATATTTTGTAAATTTCTTAATTTGGACAACTTTCAAGGTGATTTTCTAGATTTTTATTATTTTTTTTTGTACCCTCAGATTCCAGATTTTCAAATAGTTGTATCTCAGCCAATCATTGTCCTGTCCTAACAAACTATACCTCAATGGAAAGCTTATGATGATGATGAGATGATAATAAATAAAAATGACCCTAATTACTGGTTTTGTGGTCCAGGGTCACATATTTTAAATAGAACTCATTTGTAACATTATAAATGTCTTTAGTGTAATTTTTTATCAGTGTAATGCATCCTTCCTGAAAAAAATATTTACTTTTTTATAATATTACAGACTCCAAACTCCAAAAGTGGATTCATTATTTTCTCTTCATCCACAGCTACATCAGTAAGGTGGATGTGTTGAAGATCCTAGTCAGTGCAAACTACAAATACATTCCATCTCTGGACGATATTCAGGAAATGGCTGCAGTGACGCGTCTGCGCAATCAGCTACTAGAAGCCGAACACTACCAGCTGGCTGTGGAGGTGGAGTATTTTAGTTTAATCAAAAATGACTCGCCTTCATGATTTGAAGCGGCAATATGTTCATGCAGCTCTTTTCCATACAGTAAAAGTGAATGTTGTTTCTAAATGTAGTGATCTGTCATGATTTTTGGCTCAGCTGTTTTTTTGCAATCACTTGTTTATAATGTTCAGGTGTCGACAAAGAGTGGACTAGACCCGAATGGGGTTTGGCAGGCGTGGGGTATGGCGTCTTTGAAAGCTGGAAATCTGAGCGGGGCCAGGGAGAAGTTTTCCCGCTGTCTGAAAGCACCAGTGGATCGGAACCAGCTAAACCATGGAGGAAGACTTCTGCAGGAAATTGTTCAGCACCTGGAGTCCACAGTCAAACCCACTCTGGGCACGGTACTGAAGACGGAGACATGATTTGATGGGATCCTTGACTTGCCTAACAAGGTGTTTTTAAACTCCTTGTCTTTTTTTTTGTATATAGACGGTGGATGAGGACATCCTGGTCTCTTTGCGTGAGCTGGAGGAGGCTCTCTCTGATTCTGCTCCTCTAGATGGAGCAGAGAGCAGAGTTCAGCGGTGCAGCTATTATCAGGAGTGTCTGTTTTACCTGCTCACATACGGCACACACCTAAGCCTCATCAGCTTTTACCTGCGTCACGACTGCCTGAGAGACGCACTCACCCACTTACAGAACAAGGTTCTGCAAAGTTACACAGCACTTTATATATCACAGATTTATCATCAGAACTACCCTACCGCTTGTTTTACAGCAAGGATGCATTAATCAGATCAAAAGTGATCGCATATCGTTTTTTTCTTAAATATCACACAGCCCTATTGAAAATTCAGCATTGCCATCACTGGAATAAACTGCATTTTAAAATATATTGATATATATAAAAAAAAACATTACTTGAAATTTGTAATAATATTTTACAATATTTCTGATTCAGCCTTGGTGAAAACTTAAACATTTTAAAAAGTTTTTCATGTATATCTTATCTGATTTTATTTATTTATGTTTTAATGTGTATAACATATGTTTTCAGAGTTTCTCTCTTTCTTTTTGTGTCTGTTTATAGGAGTGTTCAGAGGATGTGTTTCTGGAGGGCATCTTTCAGCTCTGTCTTGAACGTGGGCGGTTGGGTGCTTTGCAGGGTCTTCTAGAAACCCTGGACCCCACACTAGAGACCTGGGGCCGTTACCTTCTTTCAGCCTGTCAGTTCTTGCAGCGCAGGGGACACTACCATTCTCTGTACCAACTCCAACAGTTCATGATGGTACTTACACACACACACACACACACACAAATATAACACATGCTGCTATAATTTTCTCCTCTCTCTTTGTAGGATCACATTCGTGCTGCTATGACCTGTATCCGGTTCTTTTCTCATGGTGCTCAGTCGTATCTGCAGCTGGGAGAACAGCAGCGCTGGCTGATCCGAGCCAAAGAGCACCTGAGAACTTACCTGCAGGAACAACAGAGCCGCAGGAAATCACACAGCTCCTCTTTCAGGAAGAAAATGAGCTCCACTGATGTCTCCAGGTATTAAAATGTTTACATTTTTAGTCAAATTGGTTTTAGAATGACATTTATTTGGGAGGAATGAAACATAGCAAGATGCAAATGCACGCCAACTTGTAGTTAATATGCAAAATTGACATAAAAACAACACCAGGTGTCTTCAAGCTAAGTCCTAGAGGCCCGGTGTCCTGCAGAGTTTAGGTCCAACTTGCCTCAACACACCTGCCTGGAAGTTTCTAGGGCTACGTCTACATTAATCCGGATGCAAAATGTAGGTTACGTTTTAAAATGCTCTCTGTCCACACTAGCGTTTAAGCGTTTTCCAAAAGTTTCTCATCCACACTGAAATGTAAGAATACCGTTAAATTCGCTTTACTGCACATGCATAGAATCTCCAAATGCTCACTGAGATGATACAGATGGAACAGACATAATACGTTTTTACGCAATTCTTCTGGCAGGATCATTTTATTAGGATGCATTTTATCTCATCATTCACTGACACGTCCATGCAACGCAGCTGCCCTTGCGTTTTACTATAGGAATCAGGGAAGCTACTGTGAGTAAATTTTCCATCATCTTTTTAGGACTGTAATATGAAGAGTGTACAAGGTAAATATCTAACAGCAGTATGAAAGTGAATATCACATAACACAGGCACAATTAGCATTATAAATATAGATTGGTATAATGTTTTCAAAAGCCTTCGTTTTCACTGTCCACTTCAAATTTATCCACTTTGGAGAGCGTTTTCAAAAAGGTCAGATTTCCCTGACAAAACCACTGAGAGAAAAAGATGCAACAAAAACATATTAGTGTGGACATGGCCTAGTATGCCTAGTAAGACCTTGATTAGCTGATTCGGGTGTGTTTAATTAGGGTTAGAGCTAAACTCTGCAGGACACTGGCCCTCCAAGACCAAGTTTGGAGACCCTTGATATACTCAGTACTAGTAAGGCTTTACATTACGTTTCTCAGTATTTTGGCTTTGGCTATTTTTGTGTGGTAATGGAACATAAATGTTGTAGACACATACATACAGTTGAGCTGCAGTTGGAGGTGACGCGCTTCTTACATCGCTGTGAAAGCTCACCATCCAAGACAGCTGTAGGCCCTGCCCTCACAGGGAACAGTGCCCCACCCACTCTGTTTGGAAACAGCCCCATGAAGGTGGATGTGGCCTGCAAGGTGAGCTAGGAAAACATGCTTTTCTACAACGACACAATTTAGTCTTTTTGCTGCTTCCCCTTCCATATTTGTTTCTAATGGTACAGTTACATGAGTGAAATTTTGTCAATATTTAGAGGACAAAAAAGGGTTAGGTGAGTGGAATTAAGTGATCAAAATGGTTTAATAAATCAATACATTTCTGCTTTTTTTTCTGGTCTGTTATGTGTGTATATTATGTTTGTAAGTGTTTAACTGTAAGTATTTCCCTGAATGGATTTTACACATTTCATTTGAGCTGATTGCATGAGCTGATTGTTTTGAATTACACAAGACTAAGAGTGTACGAGTAATGCATATTATGGGAAAAGAGATACTGTTTGGATGTAGTTGACAGCATTAACCTTACAGAAAACTGAAATCAGAAGCAGTGTTATAAACATAAAAATTGTCCTATTTCCTAACATTCAAACTGTGTATTAAGCTTGAAGTGCTGTGCTCTCAGGCTGCATTTACACTGCATGGCCAAATAGAGGTGTATTTTTTTCAGCATACTGATACAATATAAAGTATTAGGAGATTTAAAACCAGATTTATTAAGTGGCCCAAATCAAAGATTTACTGTTCACATGCAACAAGATCATGTGTCAAGTATCTACACTACCATTCCTAGGTTTGGGTATCATTTAAGGGAACTTCTTTGAAAGAAGTCTCTTATGACTGCATTTATTGGATTGAAAATACAGTAAAAACAGTGATATTGTGAAATATTATTACAATTTAAAATAATTGATTTGCATTTAAGTATGTATTAAAATGTAATTTATTCCTGTGAAGACAAAGCTAAATTTTCAGTAGCCATTACGTCAGTCTTCAGTGTCACATGATCCTTCAGAAATCATTGTAATATGCTGATTTGGTGCTCAAGAAACATTCCACATAATTATCAATATTGAAAAAAAGTTTTGGTGAAAACAGATTTCTTTTATAACACTACAAATGTCACTTTTGATCAATTTAAAGCATGAATTTTATTTAAATAATAATAATAAAAAATCTTACTGAGCCCAAACTTTTAAATGGTAGTGTATATAAAAGCCAAAACTGGTTGATAGTGCAGTGTGGCATACATAAACAGAGACTTCAGATGAAATCTGAATAAATCAAATATAAACCAATGTCATAAACATCGTAACCTCTGGCTGCACTTTGCACAGGTGATGCTGGGAGGCAAGAATATTGAGGAAGGTTTTGGCATTGCGTATCGAGTAATACAGGTAGGCAGTTATGACACATCCATTACCAAGTCTTTGCCTCCTACACATTTGACACTCATAATTTTTTTTTTTATGTAATATAGGACTTCCAGCTGGAGGCATTGGCAGTGTACATACGGGTCGGACAGCGCCTTGTCCGTCAGCGTCAGTATGCATCTGTGCGACAGCTCCTCAAGTGTGTAGGGGAGTCTGGGACAGCCTCTAAACATGACTGTGACGCTATTGTGCTCAGCTGTGTCTCAGTGGCTGATAAGAGTCAAGGCGATGTGAGTTCCCAACCTAATGATCTCTTTCGGGATTTGTGTTGCCGCATTTGTATAATATAGAATTTTATATAACTATTTGAATAGATACACGAGTTTATACAACAGTTCTTTCTAGTCCTCAAATCTGATCGGCTGAGAGGAGTGTGAGATATTCTTGTGATATCTGAACTCCAATAGTTTCACTGTTTATATCACTTTGCTTGCGGTGTTTCTCACAGTGAGTGTCATGGTGAACACCTAAATCCACTATAATTTATAAATAAGTGTTTTTGTGTCACGGAATGTAGTTTTTTTTGGCAAGAATTTACTTGTTTAGACTTTAAATATGTGGTTTGTAAATAAAGACAATAGTCTATTTGAAAATTAGCTTTGATGTTTTCAGAAATGTCAGCTCTGAATAGAGCATTCAGCACTCATGAACCTGCCTAGAGCAGCCTTACCTCAGCCAGATCTTCTGGAATTTGCCGCTGGCTCTGATGGTCTCTAAAGTGGTTAAACATGAGACATAATTCATTTTGGGTAAATCTAACAAGCAGTCTTTGGTCTCATTAATCTATTATTTGTTCTAGAGCAAATAGTTTTGGCTGAGGGCAAAATCTCATCACATTATATTTTATGTAACTTCAATACTGTATATCAGAGCGCTGCCTTTGTATTTTTGACTGAATTGTCTAGCAACTTTTATGATGGCTGTTGTTTATTAAATATTATTATTCATAGATAGTAGTATTTAATACAGGGTTTGTACAGATACTGTAAAATAAAATTCCAGGACTTTTAAGGATCTTTCAAGCACTACTTTTTTGATTTTCAAAGACTTTATTCAGAGATCTCACTTATGGTTTGATGTTTTCTACTACTAAGGGAAAAAAGATTCGCAAAACCGTCGTTTTGAAGTCCTGATCTAAATCAAATGATTCATGATCCACGCTCCGTGATTTGTGAACCATCATTTCAGATCAGGACTTGCGTGGATTGCAAATCATTCAATTCGCAGAATGATTCAAGAACCCGCTCCAAAGTCACAAACTGAATCGAACCCGCTCCAAAGTTCTGATCTAAATCAAATGATTTGCGATACACAATTTGAATCAAATTCAAATGATCAATGAAAAATCAAAATCAAAAATCAAATGATTCGCAATGCGTGATCTGATTGAAGCACTTCGAAAAATTTAATCATGCTGCGACAGGTTTTTAAAATCATTACAAGCAATGTCGAAATTTGAAAATTAATGGCTCTTTTAATTTAATGTGGTTTTTGCTAGTGATTCACGTGCAAATCAAAGCAGTTCCAGCTTAAATGACTCACTCAATTGATTTGATTCATCTGTTTCTCTTTTTGTGTCTTCAACCATGTTTACACGACACTGTCAGTACTACTACTGGTTTAGCTTGATAGTTTTAATACTTAAATAGGCAAAAAAGGTTTTTTTATTGCATGAAAAGATGTTTATTAAAACATTAAATGCGTATTTCATAGATACATTGTCTCTCAAAAATTCAAGCACTTTTCAAGTACCTCTTCAGGAATATTGCTATTTGCTATTTATAAGTGTTTTTCAGGTCTTAAATTATAAAAAGCCAAATTCAAGTACTTCAAGCACTTTAAGCACTGTGTACAAACCCTGTTATTAATGGTTTTTAGTATTGAGAAATGGTGTTTGTGATGGTGATTTTTAGTTACACTATTCTGCCATTAAATGTGACGAGACGAGAGAATGTGTTTTTGAGTCAGCAGTAAAGTCAAGTCAAGTCAGCTTTATTTATATAGCACTTTTTACAATACAAATTGTGTCAAAGCAACTTTACAGTATCAAATGGGAAAGTAATATTTTAATAATTTCAATAGTTCCAAATTAATAAATTGTTTGTCCCCAATTTAGTTTTCCCCAATTTAGTTGTTGTCCCCAACTGAGCAAGCCATAGGCGACAGTGGCAAGGAACCAAAACTCCATCTGTGACACTGATGGAGAAAAAAAAAACCTTGGGAGAAACCAGGCTCAGTTGGGGGGTCAGTTCTCCTCTGACCAATAAACAAATCCAGTAAAGACTTTTATATTGAAAGAGCCCAAAACAGGGTTGTAAACAAGAAAGCGATGCCGCATTACTACTCCTGTGATATTGTCCATATATCATTTATATGTTCTATAAATAGTAATTAATAAATATTAATAAATGTGTATATGCCTAAAATTTTTTGTTTTACTTTCATTTAGGCTAAAGAACTAGAGACCCTGATTTTGGAATCTAAGAGTCCAGAAAACAAGGTACCGTTTCTCTCTTTCTTCAGTCACTTTGTCTTTTTTTCCTCTCACATGCTGTCTTCACACTCTTTTCTTTCTCTCTCTCTCTGTAGATAAAGGCATATCTTCAGTGCAGTAAGCTGCGGGCAGCGTATCTCCTGGCTGTGAAGCTTGAGCTTGCAAAGGCGGCTCCATTTGTACAGGATGTGATGCGGGCTGCTGAGAGCTCAGGTGACTCTGTCATGCACGACATCTGCCGCCAGTGGCTCTCTGAGCATCAGGATCGATCAAGGCAACGACAGAGCAATAACTGATAACCACTACCACTCCTGTTGGTTACTGTGGTATCCTGCTGTGCTCTGATTGGCTAGAGCGAAATAATGTGCCAGGAAATGAATCACCATTGTGCCACTTTCGTAACCATGACTATTCACATACAAGCTCAGCAACTCCCATAGCAGAACAAAAAACTCAATCTACCAGTCTCCATCAGAAAGAAAACAGTCCCAGCTTAACTTTACAAAAAAAATAGAACACAATAATCACATCTGTGCTCTTTAGTATTTAACCAAGCTTATTTACCTCAGGAAAAGGGATTTTTCTTCTTTTATGTCAGAAAGACTAATCACTGTGACTAAATCTCATTCTGATGGAACAGTCATATGGTAGTGATGTTATCTGGAGTCTAACATTAAATTAATTCTAATGAGTTCATGGCAAGTTTACAAAGGTGTCACTATTATTTCGTGTCACTTCAGGCTGTTTATTTTAGTCCTCAGTGAGGGATTGCACTCAGATGAGGTTGGACTACAAAACGAATTGCTAAAAGGGAAGGTGTGATTGACAAGCATTATAATGAGCGAGTGCTGAGAACAAAATAAGCAGTGTCTTAGATACTGCAAAACTCTAACAGTTACATCTGGAAAGTAAGGGAAGGCAATTTTTGAAATATACTGTATCAGTGAAACTGTTGCTTACGTGTTTGTCTATAATACAAATTACCCTACAATTGACGCCCTGAAATTATGTGCACTCTTTATGAACGTGTGTGTGTGTGTGTGTGTGTTTGAGAGAGAGGGTGTGTATATATTTACAGTATGTTAATCATATTAAACTGTCTCTGACCCTCCTGTAATTTGTTTTATAGTGTGAAATCTGTGAATGTGTGTAAATGTTATTGTGTAAAGTTAATCACAGGTTAAAAAGGGAGGTGGTTTTCCCTTTTTTAGGGATATGTTAAAGGGATATTTCACCCAAAACCCCCAAAACTTATCTTCATATTATTCCAAACCTGTATGAATTTATTTCTTCCTCTGAAGACACTAGACATTTGAAACATACAATACTGTTTCTTATTTTATGTTCCACTGACAGGTTTGGAACGACATGAGGGTGAGTAAATAATGACAGAATTGAATTTTTTGGGTGAACAATTCCTTTAAGGAACTATGTCTGTTTACAGGGCCTATGCATGTATTAAAATCAACTAAACTGTTACAGCGATGTTGCCAAAGAAATGGATATACTTGTTTCTGAATCCAGTTAGTCACAAACATGTCTCCTGAAGGGGGATATAAAAGTTATTACATTGTAATTGAAAGTTATTAAAATTACAACTATCTATATAAAAACAACACAGGACTGACTGTGGTCTTACAGTGAGTTATTTTAAAAATTTGTTTGAGCTAGTTTTTTAAAATTATTGTTTTAATATTGGTACCTACTGAGCTGTTAATATTATTTGCAACATATCCTTGTGTATTTGTATATTTTAGCAAATAAAGAAAGGAAAATACAAATTACACTTTTTTTTTTTTACTGTATATATTTAAATATTCATCTCTGGTCATGAATGTACCACAGTAGTTAAAAGCACATCTGTATAAAAGACTTCAAATATGCAGCTTCATGTGACAATACTGAGATGGGAGTTAAAGCAGCGTTCAAAATTCAAACAGAATACAGTGTAAAACAGTGAATTAAAAATACTCCATAGATTTGTTCTAGAGCAAAATATACTCATACTTGCTCGTCACAAGGGCGTGATAGAAGAGAACTAGCAGAGAGAACAAAGGTGGATTGTGCTTTTGAAAGCATGGGTTAGAGAAAATGTACACAACTAAACTAAATAAGACAAAAGAAGTCTGATCACAGAAAGTGTTTGAGAATGAAGGGTGGGAAAAAAACAGAAGAAAAATAAAGCAGGTCAAATGAATGTTTCAGTCCCACTCAATGCCTAATAATTCACAGCTTACGTCCCACAGTTTCCGTGCCGTCTCCTCATTCCGTCCCTGAGGGGCCACAAAAGCAGGGGCACAATCACTGTGTGGGAAAGGCGGAAAGAGAATGGTTTAATAACCTGCCAATACCTAAGAAACTATGGATGATTTAAAAGCTTTTTATATTAAATAATTGAACATTTTATTCAGTTTTAACATACAAAGCAATTATATGATTTCAGAAGACGAAGAATATAGTGAATGTATTCACATTGTCCATCCAAAAATGGAAATTCTGTCAATTTTCTCATCCAAACTAGTGTTGGGTGATATGCTCCACAGTCATATCATATACATTAAATTTTTAATGTCAGTTATTCTGAAGTATGGTGTACCTGAAATGTTTGCCTGAGATTGACTGGAGCTCCTCAGCGACGGCGCAGTACACAGATGTCTGAGCTCCTTCCTTCGGGGTCTTCAGGAACATTGAGAAGAAAGCAAACAGCAGCGACATCGTCGTAGAATGACGCACAAGCTCTGACCTCACCGTGCCCGGATGCACAGAATTCACCGTCACGTTTGACCCTGATGAAATACAAGTCAAACTTACATTTTCTGTAAGGCGTGATTAGGTTTTTCTTTTTAGATTCTTGATGTAACGTTAAAACGGTACTCACCGTTGAGCCTGCGTGCTAGTTCGCGTGTGAAAAGCACGTTAGCCAACTTGCTCTGGCAATAAGCGAGGCCGCTGTTGTAGCTGCCCTGACTGTGCAGGTCGTGGAATCGAATCCAGCCGAAATTATGCGCCAAGGAAGAAACAACCACGATTCGCGATGGAGCGCTACGCTTCAGGAGACCAATGAGGAGGTATGTGAGCAGAAAGTGGCCTGAATGAAGAGGTGCAGAAATAAGCGTTGTTGTTTTAGTATATTTATACACAAAATTAGTATTTATTCAAACTTTGGATTAAACTATTTTACATTTTCTGTCCACCTTTTTTCACGTAAGAGTGGGCGTGGCTGTTTGTACATTCTGGCTTCCGTTCTCATCAGCATCCAATTATCCATTGCATTAACTGCAGCTGTTTTGCTGCTTTATACTGCAAATTGGTGTGTCTTACCATATTATTTTAATGTATTATATTAATTATGAACACTTATTATGGTTTGTAGTGCAAACAGTTGTACCATTTACTGCACGTTGTTATTTTTCTCGTTATTACAAGGCGTCATCAATCGGCCATATTAGCGGCACTGCACCGAACGAAACTCGCGTATTTTGCTGATTATTGCTGCTGAAAATGGTCAGTTATTATCATGTTTTAGGCTGTACTAATCGCTTGAACCTTGGTGTCCTGTAGACTTCAAGAAGTTAAAATAATCAAGGAGAAGAGTGCAAAAGTACTGCCTGAGGAACAATAGGCATTTGTGGTTGGCCAAACTGAACTAGGATTTCCAGAGCAAGAATCTTGACAACATTCATGTTTGTTTATTATCATTTCCGGTAAGGTAGGTGAAATATTATTAGGCTAGTATCTTAATTAATACTGCTAGTACGTATCTTTACCGCCACCTATTAACTTTAGTTATAAATAAATATACGCCCTTTCCTGCTTACTAAGTCCTTCTCTGTATGACTTAGCAGCTTTCACACGTTTTTTTTCTGTGGTTTTAGACAGCATAAATTAGCAAAACAATGTATTTAGTAGTACATTAACCATTAAATCAATGCTGTTTTTTTTTTTTTACTTTCGAGTATCTCCAATATGGCGGTGGATCCGGGTAACTGACCAAATTGTTACGTAAGTGCAAACCAGAAGTCTGACCAATAAGTTTACTTCCATGATAAAGAAAAAGTTGAATGTATTTTATTTTTATTTCAGCTTTAGTTTCAATAATTAATCATAGTTATTTTATTTCAGTTTTTCATCAGATATTTACATTTTATTTTTCTCATCTGTATTTGAAATAACTGAAAAATGTTTAATCATTTATTTATTAACAGTAACAACACTAGAATTTTTTTAACTTCTAAACATATTTCTCCTGGTATTTTAATAATACCATGCACAAAACGCATGTAAACTCTATTTGTGCTGAAGTGTAATCTAATTTAATCTTTATTTCAATCAGCAAAAACTATTTCTTTTCACAATCATTTTAGTATTAACAGTAATAACACTACAGAACATTAGGTGAAGACATGAGTAAAAAGATCATAGATATGTAAACTTTATTTAAAATTTCTGGATTTTATTAATACCATGCATAAAACGTGCCCATTTACTGACAGCTATTACTATAATGTGTCCAGAAATAATTCGTGTCAGGTGTGCAACCTGTGCTTTTTTTGACAGTAAAAAAGCTTTATCTGTTTGTGAAAAATATCAGGTTCCAGTTTGCTGACATGTTTTAATATTAGTGCTGTCAAATGATTAATCGTGATTAATCACATCCAAAATAAAAGTTTTTGTTTAAATAATATATGTGTGTAGTGTACTGTGTAGTGAACATATAGAAAAATATGTTGTTTATATATATATATATATATAATATTAATTATATGAATAAAAATATATACTGCATGTGTGGGGATTTATATATACATAAGAAATATGTAAAGTACACACACATATGTGACCCTGGACCATTAAACCAGTTTTAAGTAGCACAGGTATATTTATATTTTTTTTTTTAACCCTCAGATTCCAATTTTTCAAATAGTTGCATCTTGGCCAAATCTTGTCATCAGTGGAAATGATGATGTATGTATTTCAGATGATGTATAAATCTTAATAAAAAAAAATACCCTTATGACTGGTGGTCCAGGTCACATCTATTATGAAAACAAAAACTTTTATTTTGGATGTGATTAATTATGATTAATCATTCGACAACACTAATTAATATAAATACAAATATTATTCGCACTTACCCAGATGATTGACCCCAATATGCATCTCAAAGCCATCAGCCGTCTTCATATAAGGACACATCATGATACCGGCATTATTGACGAGTATATGCAGGTGATCAACCTCTGAATGAAGGAACAGAAGTCATTAAGTGTAAACTCAAATATTTGGGCCTTTCAGATCTTGGTTGTTGCACTGCATGAGATATCATAAGGGCAATACCTCGCAGGAATCTCTGAGCGAAGGCTCGGATGGAGAAGGTGTCGGCCAGGTCCAGCTCCCTCACCTCCACTTTAGCTCCACCCACTCGTGTACGAATTTCTGTCGCCGTCTCTTCGCCCTTCTCCACATCACGACACGCCAGAATCACACGTGCACCTGTCAGCAAACAGGACTGAAGTGTTACTGTCTATTTAAGGTGAATTATTAAAATGATATAATTTAAAATTATTGAAATTATTTCATTAGGCATTTATAATGATAGAAGTGCCTAATGAATGGAGGTTAAAAACTTTTTGAATTTGAATATCAGGGTAGATTTAACCTATTTTGTCTTCTAGAAAACATGTAAGTATCTTCTGTAGCTTCTGAAAGGCAGTACTAAATGAAAAAATATGATATTTAGGCAAAATAAGAAAAAATTACACATTCTGTTCAAAAGTTTACACCCCGGGCTTTTAATGCATAATTTTTCCTTCTGAAGCATCATATGAGTTCCTCAGTTGTCCGCAGTTGTGTGAAAAGATGGATCTTAAAATCAGTCATTTTTGGAAAGGGTTCAAATACACAAAAATGCTGAAAACCAAAGAATCTGTGGGCCATGAAGTATTTTTGTGAAAAACAGCAGGCTGTTTAACTGTTCAGGACAAACAAGGGACTCATGAACAACTATCACAAAACACAACAAAACAAAAAAAACAGGTGTGGAGCATTCAGGTAACAACACAGTATTAAGAATCAAGCGTATGTAAATTTTTGGACTATTATTTTCTCTTGTGGACTATATGTAAACGTCTTTTATGTGAAATGTTATTTAGGTCAGTACTAAATAAAAAATAACATTTTGTATGATCCCTCTTATTCTGGTAAAATAATTAACATTTTGCAGATTCTGCAAGGTGTATGTAAACTTTTGACCTCAACTGTATAATAAAGGCACTGAAGAGTCAGACAGACCTCGAGAGGCCAAATCCAAAGCCGTTTCCTTCCCAATTCCTGAGTTTGCTCCTGTGACCAAGGCAATTTTTCCATCTAACCGTGTTGTGGATCGACACATTGCTCCTGCTGCATATTTTCTACACAAAAGAAAAAGCATCACAGAAAAACTGAAAACATGGGAAAGTAATATATTTATTAATATATAGTTAATATATAGTATATAGTAATATAGTTATTCTGATACTATACTATACTATACTATAAATAACTGTAAAATTATACTGTGTGTGTGTGTGTACATATAGTACAGTTATATAATTGTAATATAACCACAGAAAAAAAGATTTTTGTAGTTAATTTTATTTATTTATTTTGTTCAGAACAGACTGAATGTTTATATGCATTCAGCCAACACTTTTAGCTGTCATGGGATTCATCCCACGCAGAAAGCTTTTACCAATTCACTGGAGCCAATGACGCAGCGCGGTAACGCAGGTGGGCGGGGCGACTCCGCCCATGCTGTCATTCCATTGGTCGGTTTCTAGAGCAGCTCATGTCAAGTGGAGGCGGGTTCACCACGGGACAACCTTCATCAATATAGTGGCGAGCGCATTTTACAGCCGATTAATAAAATCATTTTAAATGTATAATGTGTTATCTGTTATTTAAAGGCCGTGTTAGGTTCGATTAACAGTTGTCACTATCTAACAGGATTTTAATGCAATTCATACTGCAATGAGCTGTACGCTTCAGTGGCTGCAAGGCTTTCTTTACATCTGTAGACTGGGATTTTCATCTTAGCCTGTCTCATGTTTTCATCCGTTCTGTACATTATGCTCGTGTTTTCGTAAAACGACTGAATGTATGCATGCATGCAGAGTCTTTTTTTAAAAGAATAAGAGCGAATAGCATTCTCAAATCTTTCTCTGCCAAAAAGAAAGAATTGCTTACCTGATTTGAGAAGAAAACAACCTTAAAATCAGCGCGACCACCCCTAAACCAGCCGTAACAACCACGACCATATGCATCATGCCTGCTTTACTCTTGTCTGTGTCTGTCAGTGTGAATGTGTTCAGCCTCCCACTCACATCTACAGCTGTGAATCCCAGGGAATGATGGGATTGTAGTTTCCATGGTCTGGACAACAATGTTCATGTCATGGATGCCATTCTTGTTAAACATTGATTTAGTTTTAAAATTATTAGTTTAGTTACATTTAGTAGCACTTATTTTTGTATATTTATAATTATAATTATTGTTTGTTTGTGTGTGTGTGTGTGTGTGTGTGTGTCTGTATGAGAGATTAAAAAAACATGGCAAGTGTGAAAATGAAACTAAAATCATAAAAACGAATTATTTATCTATTTATCTATTTTTTTTTTTTTTTCATTATTTGGGTAAAGCCATGGTATAATCTTAATAATTCATTTATGCAAGTTACATATGTGTCGCCTTATTATCTGTAACTCGGCTTAAGTTTAGATTGGCTGATAATATTTCCAAAACCGGTTTATTTAGGTTTAGTGGAAAAACTACAAATACCACAATGTAGTTATGACGCAAGCTGTCCAAACATTTGCCTTGTTAAACTGTCGCACACGTTTGTTACATTTTGCAATATGACGTCTCTTAAAATATAAGTAATGCACATAAATATTATTCTATAACTGCACTATAAGTGTTTAGATTTTTTAAAATAAAGTCTTGGATCTTTCTCCCCGTTTTTGTTTTCAGGCGAAAACAAAACCACCTAAAATCACGAGCTCCGACAAGGAAGCATCAGCTGCCATCCCGAGGATCTTGTTATTGCTCGAAAAGCCGATTATTCTCACTATTTACAGACCGCAACAAACGCAAAATTATTTTTTTCTTTTATTCCCGTCTCATTGATTTCGGAAGCTAACGTTTCTTTGCTTGAGGCTTCGATATAATCGCTCCAATATGTCTTCTGAAGAGTTTGAGAAGCTGCATGAGATGTATAGATCTCTGTATGACGAAGTGAAATTGATGCCTGAACGGGCGCAGAGGTGCCAGGGAGGTAAATCACGTCTTTATATGTGTAATTGAATCATGACAGGAGATGACGTTTCAGCTGTTTATATTGTTCACCTCGCGGATTCACACAGTGTTCAGACAGTTGAGTGCATATAATGGAGTGTAGATAAGAGTGTAGGACAGAAGCACAGTTTTAGTATTTTTTGTTAAGCATTAGTTTTTGCATTTTAATTTCATTTCCCTTAAAATTCTTCTTCTTATGTCTTAAAAGGCAACAGTTTAAACTTTATGAACTAGTATCAGTAGTGTATTCTGCATTGTTATTATGGTATCACTCCCTGTTCTATTTCTATTCTAGCTACTTGTTTTCTTTTTATTTGTTATATAAAAAACAAACTTAACTGTCTAACACAAGCATATTTTATTTTATCTACTTGTATTCTTTCTACTTGTGTAAAGTTGCTTTGGATAAAAGGCTCTGCTTAATGATTAAATGTAATGTAAATGTATTAGTGATATATTGTTTTGTAAATATTAACACATTAGTGAGATTAATTTGCACTTTTTGTTTTGCAGAGGAGAGGAAGAGAATTGTCAGGGACTTTGATGAGCGTGCTTCAGAGGCTGAAGAAGTGGTAAGCTAATTGTTGGTCTGAAATGACACTACTAGTTGAAAGTTAAAATTATGAAGTCTCTTCTGCTCAACAAGCCTGCATTTATTTGATCCAAAATACAGCAAAAGCAGTAATACTGTGAAATATTTTTATTATATTAAAATATTTTTTATGTAAAATAATTGGTTCTATTATTTGAACATATTTAAAAATGTAATTTATTTCTGTGATCAAAGCTGAATTTTCAGCATCATTACTCCAGTCTTCAGTGTCACATGATCCTTCCGAAATCATTCTAATATGCTGGTTTGCTGCTTAAGAAACATTTTTATTTAATTTTATTTAAATTATAGAAATGCATATTTTTATTTAGCAAGTATGTTTTAAATTGATCAAAAGTAATGATAAAGACATTTATAATGTTACAAAAGATTTCTATTTCAGATAAATGCTGTTCTTCTGAACTTTTTATTCATCAAAGAAACCTACCCAGCTGTTTTCAGCATCAAAATAAGTGTTTTTTTTAACAGCAAATCAGAATGTTAGAATGATTTCTGAAGGATCATGTGACTGCAGTAATAATGCTAAAAATTCAGCTTTGAAATCACAGGAATAAACTACAAGAGTTTTTAACTAAAGTGAATTTAAAAAACCTTCTTTGATGTAATTTTGCATTTTATATTTTATATTTTTGTTGTTATTGATGTTTTTATTTATGTAAGTGTTTTATATAAATATGTTATTTATTAATTATTTTTAAAATTGTTATCTGTTTTGCCATGAGATAGCCATTGCAGCTGATATGGCAATAAATAATGAATGAATGAATAAACTACATTTTAAAATACATTCAAATAGAAAACAGTTGTTTTAAATAGTAATGTTATTGCTATACTTTGGATCAAATAAATGCAGGCTTGGTGAGCAGAAGAGACTTATTTTAAAAACATTACGAATCTTACTGTCCAAAAACTTTTGACTGGTAGTGTACATTTCTATAGTAATTTGTACATTCATGAAATAGAATATAAATAATTAGCTTGGAATTGCTGTTTGGCAGTGCAGTGTATAAATTAAATTGTATTATTTTTTTAATGACATATGATTTGCCAGCTGTCATAAGCTTTAGGCAATAGTTAATGATGGGAAAGTTTCATGATATTCTGATACTGAAATAAAATAGTGAGAACCTTAATGACATCTGAAGATGCATTTATCCAATGCAACATTCAAATAAAGAAACATAGCAATCAATTATTCACAAAGTCCGCTCTATTTTTAATATACCATGGCAAGTTTATTGGAAATCTAGAGGAAACAGAATTATAATGGTCTCGGGGACACCAGGTGGCAGTAGTGCTTCATACAACCAGTGGCAGTCTGCCTTGTTAGGACATACAACAGTGCTAAGTGCTTTGAATCAATTGCATTGTGTGTAGGCAAGTTACTATTGTTGCATTGTACTGCTGTTAATATTGTATAGGATTGTATTACTATTATCAAATGTAAGTATATGCAACTCTAAAACAATAACACAGTACATTAGCTCATTCATATATTCTTTCTTGCACTATACTATTCAAAAACCTGGGGTCAGTAAGATTTTCTTTTAAGAATTGAATGCATTTATTTAGCAAGGATGCGTTAAATTGATAGACTTTTATAATGTTATAAAGAATTTCTGTTATTTAAAAATTCTTTTGAAATTTCTATTTTTCAAAGAATCCTGAATTAAAAATGTTATCATGGTTTTAACAAAGATAATAATAACAATAATAAAAATAATAATAATTAAAAATTTAGCACCAAATCAGCATATTGTGAAGGATCATGTGAGACGGAAGACTTGAGTAATGATGCTGAAAATGTAGCTTTGTCATTAAATGAGTAAGTAACACTTTTAATGTACGTGAAAACAGTGATTTTAAATTGTACTAATATTTCACAATATTATTATTTTAAAAACAAACGTAAAAAAAAACACTGTACTGACCCACGACTTAAACAATAGTTTGTGTAAATACACAGTAACACTGACCACCTTTTCTGAGTTTAACAGTGAATATGCGATGTCTCTCTCAGCTTCAGGGCATGGAACAGGAGCTGTTTGGTGCTCCATCAGCCTACCGAACCCCCATGTCAACAAAGATTCGACTGTACCGGCGAGATCTGGCTAAACTACAGAGAGACATACGTCTCTCAGCAACACAGGGGTTTTTTAGTCACATTGGAGATGGCAGACAAGGAATTTATGCTGCTCAGAATGACCAAAGTGTGAGTTTTACAAATCCCTACACTAAAAGTAGTAGTACTTCACATAATAATGAATTATACACACTTGGGTGTATTTAAAAGGTGATGACTTTCTGTACCCTATGGAACACAAAATGTTTCATGGTGGAAGAAGGTCATATAGTAAGGATAAACAAATGATGTCACAGTTTTCAGTTGTACTGAACCTTTAATGACAGCAGAGAACACATTTATATAATGGTAAACTCATGTTACTAAGGATAGACAAATTTAATTGATTTGGATTTACACAAAAAACATACTGTTTTGTACATAGAACGACTGTTGTGTTTGATTTCAAGCTAGTACTCTTCCTTGATTACATACATGACTTGCAAACAGCTTGATTGACTGGCGACCTGACCAATCATAACGCTGAATCCGCCATTATGTCAGACAAACAAATTAGACAGGAGAGTAGAATAACTTTGATGGACTTAAACTTAAAAAAATGTGTATTGATGCCTTTCTGTGGTTGAAAATATGTTCTGATATCAATTCATGTTTATTTTGTGTTTTAAGTAAATAAGAAAAGATTGGTTCATGTGTTGATTGATTAAGGCAATACAGTGATCTGTCACGACACATTAAAGAGCCACAAAACGGTTTTAATTGTTTGAATTTCTTAACAAAATGACAACATTTTAAAGCTGAGACCTTGTTTCCTACCAGAAGTAACCTGCTATGTCTTGACTTTTGGCATGTTGTCAGTTTCCTCTTTGTTCCACAAGATATTTTTCACTGTGTAAGAACATGTGTAGTCTGAGAGCAGCATTGCTTGTTGAACTTAGCAACAGTAACTAAAGAGGGTCAATTGCACAATGATGATTTCTAGAAAATGTCTGCATTTTTCTTGTTGGATCTAGTTCTTATCCAGCTAGAACTGCCTATAAACCAACCCCCTTTTGCACCATCACAAATGAGTATTACTAAAGGAAGTACATAGATCTGTTTATCTTTTTTAGATCTTTATGGTTCCCTGCATGTTTTTTAATGACACACCCTAAAGTTGTCTGCATTCCATAAGTTAACGTGATTCACAATAACATCCTGCTCACTTCAGGCAACAGGTAAAGCTGTTATCAAGTATGTTGTGAGTGAATCTGGCTGCTTGTCCTCAGAATGCTTTAATAACATGCCAAGCTCTGCTCAATAACAAATTGCTAAATCTTGAGGAGATGATGGAAACTGATATCAGAAATAGAGAGTACGCTATGTTCTTTAATACAAAATGGTAAACATTCTTCTTGGTGGCTAGATTTTTGCTTTTTTGACTGGTTGATTGAGGGGAGTCTTAAATATACATTCAAACTTTGTTCATCTTCAAAACACAAAATGTTAAGATGTTTTTAAAAGAAATCCAAGAGCTTTCTGGTCCTGCATAGACAGCAACTTGGTCATTCCGTGTCAACTCAACCAGATGTCCCTGGCTTACATTTTTTACTTTGCTAATATTTTTTCTAAAGATAAAATATTAAATATTAATTGAAAGCCAAAATGTTAAATGTCATGGATGAATATTTACTGAGTAATCCAGTAATTTTGTAGAGGGGGGTCAAAATGGCAATTTTCACCTGAGATTCAGTCAAATTTCAGGGGGTAAAAATGACTTAAGAAAGATGGCAGCATCATAAGGTCGGTTTGTAAAATTAGTTGACTTTAGCAATCTTTGTTGGATTATATGCCAATGATGACAATTAAAAAATGGGAAAACAACAACAAAGTTTGCACGCCTGTAACCCAAGAAGTATTAAAGATATCTTAATGCCCTTTTAGATATTAGGTGTTTGGAATATTATTTTGTAATGCCCTATATCAGGGTTCCTCAAATCTTACCCTGGAGGTCCAATGACCTGCAGAGTTTATCACAAACCCTGCTAAAACACAACTGCCTGTGATTTTCTAATGATTGTGAAGGCAATGATTAGCATGCTCAGGTGTGTTTGATTAGGGTTAGAGCTAAACTCTGCAGGAAAGTGGATTCAAAGGTCCAGATTTGAGGATCCCTGCCCTATATGATTCAGTTCCAGAGATTCAATATGGAGAAATTCCGGAATTTTTTCTTTTTTTTTTTTTTTTTACTAACAGACCTACTAATCTCTTTGTAAAAATAACATTATGATGCCATCTTTCTGAAGTAATTTTTACACACCCGGAAAACTGCAATTTTACCCCTTTTTACAAAGCAGTTGGATTGCTCAGTAAATATTCATTCATGACATTCAGTAATTTGGCTTTCATCACTATACATGTCTATGTTTCTTCAGAAAAAATATTAGCAAAATCAAAATTTTTTATTTTTAACACTTTAAGTAGACACAAGAAACATATTCCAACAATTAGAACTAATGCTATAAGGACAGTTTTGTATAATGATCAAAAGTTGTTGTCAGTGTTATGTAATTCTAAAAAAAACCTGGTTACTTAAGATCTATAACAGTTCCACCCTGTTTGCCATAAACATACATAACAGAGGCCTGTTGCACTGGAATGGAACAATGTTTTTCTATTGCGTACACAGAAGGTTGCCTTGAACAAGGTTATGCATTATGTCCCAAGAGTCCTGTTTCTAAACTCTTTGAAACTGAGGAAGTGAAGATCATTAAAAGAACATATGCTTCATTTGAATGGACTTTACAGATTTATGAGGGATTTATTTGTGTGTGTGTGTGTTTGTGTTTTGAGTACTTGTTTGAATCAGTGACAGTCAAAAGAGCAATAGACGGCAACAGTAACTGCTCACTTTTCTCATCTGTGTTCATTTCGATACATATTTTCCCCATTCATTTTTTTTGTTGTCTTGCTTCAGTTAGACATACAAGACAAGACAAGTTTTGAACCACATCAGTCATCCCTGAGATAAATGACAGCCTTACATAATTGGAGTCCAAGCCAAGAAAGTATTTGAGGATCACACAATCATACAAAGACTCATCCCATGATGCACTTTGCATAAAGTAAATGAACCAAGAACAAGAATACATTTTAGAACTGTTATGTAATATTATCATATTATATATTATATAATGTTTTTAATTACGCAATACAAGTATTTCATAATTAAAAACGTCTATCTGGGTCATTCTACAGAAATGACCACTTTTGGTATGAGAAGATGTATTAAAATGTATTTCATTTTTAACATTTAAGCTTAGACCACATTATTAGATTACCTTTTGACTTTATGAATATACATAAATGACAGCTTAATGATTTGTGCATTTATTTACCCATAAGAAAGGAGACATCAGTGACCGTAACACTAGTGACAGTTTTCATGAAAAATGCATTTTACAAAATAGCTGCTGCAAGGTATCAAACGACGTTGTCAATCATGGTATACTCACTAAATTAGTTTAATATAGTAGTTTAATCCATCTGTATTCCAGTTTTTTGCAATTACCCAACAATAAAGCAGGTCATAACAGTGAGTTCAACTAAAAGCTTCATATGACATCATGAGATAAATGAGAACATTTCTTATAACTGAAAAGAACCAGTGGACTTACCAAGGGCCTTTCTTCATAGATTTTCAGGAAATAGGAAGATGGAAGTCAAGTCATCAGTGTGATTTTTATTTTCAAAATGAAAATGTTTTTGACGGTAACAAACGTGACACAACTCCAAGGGACCACTACTTTCATTATATTTTATAATATTTATTTAGCTTTTTTTAATGCCATTTACATCATATATTTGATATCTATAAATACATTATTGTAAATGGTAGAAAAAACAGTTTTTGACCTCAAAATAAAACACCTTTATACATGGCTGTGGGGATGAGCAGTTTTGTGGTGCTTGGAATTCAATATAATTAATTAAAAAACAAATATCGCCACATTGATGGCTCAAGAAGGTGTAATTGTTCAAATAGCATATTGTTCTTCAAGTGTAACATTGCTGTAAGGCTAGAGATAGAAAAATTGACATTTCCATAGAATGACCCATCTATATATCAGCGTATCTATAATTATTTCTCTATATCTATATATACGTACATATTTGTAAGTAGATTATGCAAATTATGTAATCTGATAGGTCTATCTTAAAATGTTTTCCTCCAATGCTTCAAAACAATTTTAAATAACTATTTTAAGACTGTGTCCAAAATATTTAAAGTCAAGGTTGATGATTGCCCTACTACTGCAGTTGTTAGAATTCCCAGTTAGATGTACTAGCCTTCTTTTCATTATTAGCTAAATAGATGATCTTATTTCTATGAAAGTCCACCAAACCTCCAGGAATTTCTCCATGGCATGTGGATATTTTGTATTTTTTGAAGCTGGAAAAGATAAGATGTTCCCAGTAGGGCAGCTCTGGTTCTTTTCTTGATAAATCCCAATGCTTCATAACATAATTTCACTCCTTTGCCTGTTGATAATTGTTATAAATTTCACTTTCCATTCAATGAACAAAAAAACTTAAAAATTGTGTCATTAATTATGAGTGAAAACAGTTTACACTGGTATTATAATGGAGTATGCTGCAGTTAAACAGTTACTAATTTTTGAAATGTTTGTTTTTGCAGACTCATCTGCAGTCTCAGCGTGCTTTGCTTATCCAGGGGACAGAGTCTCTAAATAATGCGTCAAAGAGTATTGAGCGAAGTCAACGGATTGCGGCAGAGACAGACCAAATTGGCACGGACATCATCGAGGAGCTCGGAGAACAGCGAGAACAACTAGACCGCACCAGAGACAGAGTAAGAGAGAGATATCTAGCCCATCGCCCATTGTTGTTGTTGAACAAGCAGATACAGTTGATGTCAAAAGTTTACATCCCCCTTTCAGAATCTGCAAAATGTTGATTATTTTACCAAAATTAGAGGGATCATATAAAATGCATGTTATTGTTTATTTAGCACTGACCTGAATAAGATATTTCACATAAAAGATGTTTACATATAGTCCACAAGATAAAATAATAGTTGTTTATAAAAATGATCCCATTCAAAAGTTTACATCCCCTTGATTTTTAATACTGTGTTCTTACCTGAATGATCCACAGCTGTGTATTTTTTTTTATTTAGTAATGGTTGTTCATGAGTCCCTTTTTTGTCCTGAATGGTTAAACTGCCTGCTGTTCTTCAATGACTGTATGATTTTGAGATCCATCTTTTCTCACTGATGGACTCTTATGCAACTATTACAGAAGGATCAAATGCTCACTGATGCTCCAGAAGAAAAAAACATGCATTAACAGCATGCATTAACAACAGAAAACTTTTGAACAGAATAGAGATTTTTTTTTCTTATTTTGCCTTTTTTTATTTTTTATTTTTATTTAGTAATGCCCTTCAGAGGCTACAGATGATAGTTACATGTTAAATTTACCCTGATCTTCAAATTCAAAAAGTTTTCACCCCCTGGATCTTAATAGATGTTTTTTCTTCTGGAGCATCAGTGAGCGTTTGTTCCATACAGTCATTGCTGGAAAGGGTCCAAATACACAAACATGCTGGAAAACAAAAGAATTTATGAGACTTGAATTTTTTTTTTTTCTGAAGAGCAGCGTTCAGGACAAAAAAGGGACTCATGAACAACTATCACTAAACAAAAAACATAGCTGTGGATCATTCAGGTAAGAACACAGTATTAAGAATCAAATGTAAACTTTTGAACTAGGTCATTTTTATAAATTCACCTATTATTATTTTCTCCTGTGGACTATATGTAAACATCTTTTTTGTAAAATATTTTCAGGTCAGTACTAAATAAACAAAAACACACATTTTGTATGATCCCTCTTATTTGGTAAAATAAGTAACATTTTGCAGATTCTGAAAGGGGGGTGTAAACTTTTGAACTCAACTGTAATAAACTGCGCAAGCGAAAGGTCTACATTGAGTTCACCACTTCTCTTTCTCTGTTCTTACCGCCACCCCCTTCCCTTACTTCATCATCAGTTGGTTCACACTGGCGAGAACCTGAGCCGTAGTCGGAAAATCCTGCGCGCAATGTCCAGACGGTGAGTCTTATGAAACACAGTTTACATCACTAGAATCGTTTCCAAATCTATTTCTGAGAACATACTGAGTCAAACCTCTTCCTTTCCTGTCATTACAGACTGGTGACAAACAAACTGCTACTATCTTTCATTATCATCATGGAGCTGGCTATCTTGGCAGGGGTGGTCTACTTGAAGTTCTTCCGCAAGTAGGCAATGAGACACACAAGACTGTATAAGACTCCACCTTTCCCTCTTCTTATTTCTGATGTTCACGGGTATCTGGCCCGACGAAAATGTGCTGGATGCTTTTGTGACTGTGAGTGTCACATGGACATGTATGGGCAGCTATTTTAAGTGCTAAACTGTATTAGTGCAAGTACTGCTCTCAGGGTGAAAAGAAGATGGTGAGTATGGTACATTGAGACTGCTGGAGGATCAGGACCTGTACAAAAATGGTGTGACAGCGTTACTCCCTTCTTAGCTGTCTTGAACAAGGTGCCATATCTAGTGGATGTATGGACGGCGTAAACGGAAGGATCCAGCGGAAGGAGTGATAAATAATATATATGCAATCTGTCTGCATTTTTACACAGCTCAATCATTTAAAAATGATAGATCACTCAAAAATTATAATTCTGTAATAATTTACTCACCCTTATGTTGTTGCATACAGTGAAAGTCAATGGGGTCCAAAACAGCACTGGACCCTACTGACTTTCATTGTATTCTCACAGGTTGTGAATGACATGAGAGTGAGTAAATCGTGACTGGATTTTTATTTCTGAGTGTGCTGTCCCTTTACCTAATACTGAACTTTAACAAAATGATCGTGAAAGAAGTACATTGTGTATTAGACTTTTTTGAGACAAGTGTTAACGTGGCATTAAAAGTAATGACTCTTGGGTTTCATTCTAGAAAATGGGTGTGTTTTCCTTTAGCTTTTTCTCCAATCATTCAAAACAGATCTGAGTGTACTTCAGGACAAGAGAATGACAGCTATAAACATGCACGTCACTTGCTTCACAAGCCCTGGTTGGATGAAAAAGGGGTGTGTTTAGCCTGTCAGATACGAGGGTAGACATTACTGTAAACATGACTGAGAATAAAGTGACACGAACACCTGCTATAGTGGAAATACCAGTGTCCAGGGCTATCAGGTCACCTTGACATACTGACTTTTTGCCAGCTGACTGATGATATTTCTATTCTCGTGTTAGGGAAAACATCAGAAGGATGAGTGGAGAGCAGTCATAGGCAGTTGTGTGTTTGTGTGAGAAGGTTATTCACCTCCTATACATTGTTTATAATCTCCATCACGTTCTGCAGACATAGGCTGACTTCATAAGGAGTAACAGGTGAATCAGATGTTGACTCTTGATTGAGTTATTAGTTAATTCATTAGTGCCACTTTATTAAAGTAAACATTTAAGTAACTTTAAAAACAGTAATGTAATTTAGTTTACTAATCAAATTAGTAAATATAGGTGTGTCTACCTTCCACATCTTAGAGAGTTTGCACTTAAATCACAATTTGGTCTGTTACCGGGATGCGCGGCCATATCCAAGCAACAGCATGGATTGCACGGTTAATCTACTACTGAATAAATTGTTCTGCTAATTTATGCTGTCTAAACTAGAGACCTGCCCTCCCGCGGGACCCGACGCAACAGAGTGCGGCGCGGGACAAAACTTGATGGGTGACTGCGGATGCGGGTTGCGGGAGAATAAAATGACTCCTGCAAAATAGAAATGTCTAAACATAAAATATCTAAAAACACATAACTCGTGTTTGCAGAGATGAACAGAGACGTCAGCTTTAAGGGAGCGCTGCACGCAGCAGCCAATGCTTGCTTTTCTGTTAGAAAAAGGAGTGGTTTGTAAATGTTGATGCTTAGCCTAAATAAATATTGTATCGAGAAGGTAATGTAAATGTAATGTAAATTTCATCGATGTAGTGAAAATATATGTTACTTTTATGCGGGCGGGAGCAGGACGAAATAACACATTTCGGCGGGAGCAGGACTGAAAAATTCCGTCCCGTGCAGGTCTCTAGTCTAAAGCACTTAGTAAGCAAAGTTAATAGGCGGCAAACATATGTGCAAGCAGTATTAATTAATATATTAGCCTTAATATTTCACCTTACTGACTGGAAATAAGAGCAAACACGAATGTTGTCAGGATTCTTGCGCTGGAAATCCTGTTTCAGTTTGGCCAACCACAAACGCCTTTTGTTCCAGTTTTTCACGCTTCTCCTTGATTTGTTACAACTTTTGGCAGTTTATAGTATACTCCAAATGTTTTTCCTGGTCCGACTGATTAGTACAGCCCAAAACATGACAATAATTGACCATTTTTAGCAGCAATAATCAGCAAAATATGCTAGTTTTGTTCGGTTCAGTGGCATTGTTTACATTTAGTGCCGCCAATATGACCGATGACACGTAGTGAAAACACTATGTAGGTGTCTGAAATAGCGTTCCAATTAAGTTAGTATTAAATTACTTTTAATCCCATATCTAAATGCTTGTTTGGTCATAAAATTACAGAATTAATGGTTAATTAAACATGGAGGGGGAAGAAAAAAAAAAAACAGTCCCGAGTACGAATTTAAGGTCTGCAGACACTTTTGTCACTTGGAATATTTTAAAGATGAGGGTAAGTAATTAATGATTAATAATTTTTTGGCTAACTGTTCTATAAAAGTATGAGGAGTTATTATTTTTTGCCGAGTTAAAATTTTGATATATTCAAAGTTCTGGATTATAATTAAATATTAGTTTTTTTTTTTCATTATTATTTTTGAATAATTTTATGTGGTTATGTACAGGTCATCAGGCATTTCAGTCTAATGAATCAAAGACAAGTCACAGTCTCCAGTATGTGCGTTTATTGCAACAAAACATTTTTACCGAAACAGAAAATTGCAACAAATCAAACTACCCTTCCCTAAGAACAGGGGTGACAAACAGCCCAGCAGAGTTTAATTCCAACCCTGCTCCAACACACAAACCATGTTTTCAAATAAGCCTGAAGGACTTGATTAGCTGGGTCAAGTGTGTTTAATTAGGGTTGAAGTTTGACACCCCTGCCTAAAAAGAAACTGGTGGTGAATTCAGATCTGAAAGGGTGTACAAAATGCAATCAAACATGATTTTTCAAAGGTTTATTTAAATAGATATGAAAATTACTAAAATAACTTACGTCAAATGCCCTATTTAAAAAAGATCACTCAGTTTCAACCTAACCAAACCTGTAGGATTAAATTAGCCATTAAAAGCAGTCCTACTATACAAAAACAAACAAACAAACAAACAAACATAGAAATACAATAAAAACCAGTTCTGGTCCAAAAGTGCAAACATGTTTCAAATTAAAGTAAAATCAATCAGTCCAGCACAGTAAAGAGTCACCTCAGCCTGCAAAAATATGTTACGTACATTTGCTTTTAGAACACTTTTTCCTGTAGCAAGTCCCAGAGCATGATCAGGGCTACCTACTAATCCCAGCTGTGAAATGTTACAAATATTTGTTTCTGCTACATTAGTCCTCAAACATAATGCCAATTCACACTTTCACAACAAACTCTCAGTTTGTCTGTGTGGTGTGAATGAACCTATGGAGAATCCAGATCTCAGCTCTTTTTTTTTTAACCAAAGAAATATTAGTGGTAAGTATAATAAAATAAATCTCACCCATGTGCTTACATCAGCACTTCACCAGTGAGGTGGCTTTTTTTTTTTTTTTTTAAACCAAGACTACAATAACCATTAATTTTTTAGTCTGGTGCTCAGTCTCTGCAAACCCTTCAGTGTTGTTCTATTAGACTCTGGAATGCAAAGTAGTTGGTTCGTCAAAGTTCTTGATGAATATCTGGTGCTCTAAAGCCGCAGCTCGGTGTCCTCTTTTGGTTCTGGAATCTTCGGGAAGGCGATGTGCGCACCTTCGCGTGTCTGACCGAGAGCAGATGCGACAACGTCAACGGCTAGGCTAGTTGTGGCCTCCAAGGCCTCAGGTGTCGCTCCTAGTGTGGGGTTCACTTCAACCACATCCATCACAGAGAGTAAACCTATGTAGTCCGAAATTAAATATATTAGCATCAGTTTTAGGATTTATTTTATTTCAAAGACATTGGTTATGTGCATGGTAGATCTGTACCTGTGTTATGGATCTCCTCTGTTATGTAGATGCCCTCCCTATAAGTCAATCCTCCATTAACAGGAGTTCCTGTGGCGGGAGCCAGGGACGGGTCAAACGCGTCAATGTCAAAGCTCAGGTGGATCGGCCTTTGTTTCCTGATATAAAAACAAAACAAAGTGTGCTACATTGTATTTTAAGGTGACATTAAAGAGACAGTTCACCAAAAATGAAAACTGTCATCAATTACTCACCCTCATATCGTTCCAAACCCATAGGACCTTTGTTCATCTTCAAAACACAAATTAAGATCTTTGACCCTTCATAGACAGCAAGGCTCCTACCATGGAGGGTCAGAAAGCTCTCAGATTTCATCAAAAATGAACGAAGATGAACGAAGGTCTTCCAGGTTTGGAACAGCATAAGGGTGAGTAATTAATGAATTTTCATTTCTGGGTGAACTTACCTTTAAACATGCAAGTCAGGTTAAATAAGGCCACTTGTGAGCTTGTTTGCTGTCAGAAAACGATTTTGCCCAATTTACAGAGTTCAATAGTACACAGAAGGATTACATGTAAAATAAACAGCAACATGCAATTTGGTGCTGGTTGTTTACAGAAGCATTACTACTAGTTAAATAAGTGTGTATGCTTTTCGCAATTTCACTATACCTTGCCAAGAGGTGATCCAAAGTGACCTCCATTACCCTCTGAATGCCCATTCTGTCAATATCCCGCATGGAGAAGTATTGAATTCCAAGGGTCTTCAGGATTATACTGAGAGACAGTAAAAAAAAAAAAACAAATTGGTTAGTAAAATAAAAGTAACGATGCAGCTTTTTCTTTGCCTTTATTTAGCAGGCTTCCGGTGTCATCCGCATCCAGCTATTTTTGGCTGTACACAGCTTGTCTTGCTACTTGATATTGCAAATTGGTATGTCTTACCATGTTATTTTAATATTTTAATTATGAGCATACTGGTTTGTAGTGCAAACATTTTTACTCTTCACTGCACGTTGTTATTTTTCTTGTTATTTCCCTATAGCGGATAATGACCTGGAAGTCTCACCCATAGGCTTTCTTTTTTATGTAAAAAAAAAGATGTATATATGCAGTACACATATACTTTTTGTATTATAGTGGATTCACCATCGTATTGTGTCTGATTTAGTCAGTGTCATGTTGGCTTCATCATAAACATTTTAATTTGTTCCCTGTTGGCGGTTACAGGTAATGTCAGATATATAAATAGCCTATGAATTGTCGCAATTGGTGATTTAATAGCATAGGCTTTAGAAAACAGGCAACGGGTGCCCAATCCTGGATGACAGAACATAGTGTACTTACTGCTCGCCTGGATCCACATCTCTGAGGCCGATGTAGACCAAATCTCTGGCAGACAGGAAAGGCTTCAGCCAGGAAAACCCTGGAACTTCTGGCATCTGCAGGTAAGAACATAGATAATGGCTTTAGATGTTTTTTGGAAACAAAAAAAGTGGAAGAGTCACATACAAGTGTTGCCTCCTTTGAGATAAAGGAATCAAAGTCGTGTCAGAGATTGCTTGACACCATTTCTTTGAACTGTTGACGTAATTGCGTGCATGAATCACCTTGTCCTGCAGGTCCTTAAGCAAGAACGCTACAGATTGGCCGTGAAGGTTTCCAGAAGGTGAAGTCAGGGGAGTGTTGATATCTGCGTGAGCGTCCACCCATATCAGACACAGGTCAGGGCACTGCTGAGCGTGACCTTCCACTGAACCAATCGCTAAGCTGCAGGGATGAAAGCATTGCAAATGTTAATGTTTGATGATTCTGGCCTTTAATAGAACAAATTCAACACTCAGTCTGAGATTAAACCGATTTATTCATCAGACTAGTCACGACTGGATCATTTCGGATTATGCTATCTGGAAATATAAACAGCTTCTTGAGTCTAAAAGAAACCTTAACCTTGTAGAAGTTATAAAACTGACCTGTTCAGCCAGAGCCACAACATTTATGTGTTCAGAGAATAGGTAACTAATTATAAACACTATTATTTTACATTTGTAATGGCTCATAACTATACTTTTATTTGTAGATACAAGTATGTATTTTTAGCTCAAGGTTTTACACGGCTTTAAAACTGGGTACCTATGGTCTCCTCCCAGCATGACGCAGGTGTGTCCCGCTCCCACTGCACCGCTCACAGCTCCCGACAACAGCTGATTGGCACGTCCAACTGTGCGTGGGAACGGCACGTGCATAAAGTGCTCATCTTTTTCCAGATGCTTGAAGGTCAGGTCCCCAAAATCATGCACGGCGTAGTCTACAACAAAACAGGACATATAAATTAACTAATGACATATCAAGGTTTTCTTCACATTTCAGCCTACTCTGACCAAGCACATGCTTCTTTCTAAGACTATTTGATTGACAGCTTCTGTTACTTAATCCCACCATGAATCTGACCAAGCAATGTAGTGTCATATAGAAATGTAGGTATAACCTCCCATAGGTGGACACTGATGAAGGTCTAAACAGCTGATGGGGCCCAGGATGACAGAACCAGACCAGCCGCAGTGACTTAGTGAGTGTTGAATTACTCATCAGATTTTAAATGACCAATGATGGACTTGCATACCATCAAGTGGCCTCTTAACAGGAATAGACGTGAACACTGTGGCCCAGTTAAAGTTTGAATAAGATGTTTTTTGATGGAAAACAAGCAAACTATGAGGGAATTAAGGAGTTGGCCATTATAGAAGCATGAGGGATGTTCATCATAAGCTAAGATGGTGGTAAGGGTTAAGTCTGTGTTGACGTCACTGCATTTGAAGACTTCAGGTTCATTTGCAGTTCTTGCTTAACCAAATTTTGGGATTTTGCAAATGGGCATACTGAATTACAGCTCTCGTTTGTCTAATTATTCTAACACCTTGCCGTATGCAAGACATTTACAACCAACAGTTGGTAAAGAGAGCAAGACATCTATATTTATTGCATTGGATAGGGTAAGCTCTGATATAGTTTAGTCAAGAATGCTTGCCATATAAGGTGCTATGGTTATTTTCACAACTCAGAACAACACGTGATGCCAAAGTGGTGCAACAAATCTTCATTGCACATACATACATACATAATATATATATATATATATATATATATATATATATATATATATATTTGTGTGTGTGGCGAAAATGTTCGTAAATTCTAATATTAACGTCCTAAGGTGATTAAAGAAAAAAAAATCCAATAAAATCTGCAAGCGAAGTCGGTATGTAAAAGAGGTGAAACGGGGTCTTCGATGCTGTGTCACAAGCCATTTGTTCACAACCGCCGACGGAAAATCTCAGGCTGAAGATAGCAGGAACTATCGTATTACACGAAGAACATGGAGTTACGTAAAGCGACCCTGCGGTCGGCACGATGTTTATGTGATTAACAGCTGACTGACTGAAGGCGAGACTGACTAGGTGACTTGCACATTCCAACTAGTAACTCTGGAATGTAATGAGTCATTTGAAGTATTTGAAGACGAACTACGCCTTCTTTTCTGTGCTTTTAATTATTATCTTTATCATTATTATTATTTGTAACAGCAGTAGTCGTTAGGCACGTCAAAAGTAATACTCTGGTAGCAAGTCAAAACTAAAATTAAGAAGATGTAATTATATCACTCTCTCTCTCTACAGTACCAGCAGTGGTGAACGTACGCGCCACACGTGTATTCCGTGCGCGATCGCGCCAAGAGGTAACGTGGGCGCTCGGGTGCTTTTTACAGTCTATGGCACGGACAGATACACTTCAAAATTCTGTGAAAATGCACGTCTTTGTCGTGTATCAATGTAAACACAGTTGGTTATGTAAATAACAAAAAATATTATTATATGATATATATATATACACAAACTGAAAGAATGAAGCACTGTTTTGTTTTGCATTTTGTTTGACATTAGTTTTTGCTTTGGTATATGGGCCATTCTACAGAATTGGTTTAAAGTCAGAGTTGGAATCCTCTTGAATTAAATTTTTTTTTTTCAACAAATTTGGTATGTATGCAAATTGTATAATATTCAGGGTATACATTTCCAGTAACTGTACAGTTAATTTCCATTCCCTTCTTTGTATATATATATATATATATATATATATATATATATATATATATATATATAAAATATATTTTTCCCCCCAGAGGTAAATCAATAATAATTAAAATTTTAACAATATTTCAAGTGTGAATTATAAAATTTGTTGTATTTTGAATCCAGTATTTCTTTGTAAAAAGCAAAACGTTGATCATACTGATTTCAAAGTTAACGATTCATTAGTTTGGAATATACATTGAACCAAACACTATCATGACATCTTAGCTGATAATTCAATATACTTTATATTTGACAAAACGTCCCATATTGTTTTGATAATTTGAAATGTAAGGGTTAGGGTCAGGGACAGCAACCTCCCAACTGAAAATGCCTAATAAACGATTTTAGATGTATTAAGCTTACTGATATTTTACTAAGATTTGAATACTTAAATGCTTTTTAAATGTGTTCTTTGGTTGTGGGACAGCAGTTTGCACCAATTCTGTAGAATGACCGAAAATGTCAAAAACAGTGAAAATAGTGTTGCTGTCGTGACTTCTGTAGACAGTGGACATTTTTCCTATCTACCTCATTCTTTCCAGACAGAAAAAATAATGCATGATGCAGTCATTGTTTATTTAGCTCATAAGGAATAATTAATTATGGAAACTTGTAATTAAAAACCACGAATGTTCTCCAGTAATTTGAAGCCACCCGTCCCAGAGCTTTTGTTACCGAGTCCTGGCGGGAACTGCTTTCACATTTACTGGCAGCGGTTAATCCACGACAGAAATCCCATGACCTCATCAAGTTCATTTCTGACTAGCCGGGGCGACCCAAAATAACATCTGCCTGAATTACGCTCCCTCCTAAAAACTGCATTCAGGTCCACATCTTTTTTTATTTTTTATCATGAGTCTGCAGCAGTGGTGTAGTGGAGGGTATGCGTATACGCACTTCTCCAGGCACCACTACACCACTGGTTTGCAGCCTGAGTCAGCTCATGTGAAACATATATACATATATAAATAAAATGACACAAACATTAATATGGCCACTATTCTAAGAAATTCTAACTTTTTCCTTTCACTTCTCTATGATAAATCGCTTTTGTTAAGGGGTCATTCATTGCTTTTGTGCAGGACAGGGAAATGACTAACTTAAAACGTTCCAGATACACGTTATTTAAAAGTTGAAAGCCTCGCGAACGGACCCGTATAAAGTTCCTGAATTGAACGTTGCTTTGAATACATGAGTTTGCGAATTGCAAGTTCCCTACTGCGCCATCCCCACTAAAGTACTTTTTGAATGATAAAGCCCTATTGTTATGTGTCCTGGAAGGTCGCCTCGCAGCATCTCTGAATGTGTGCAGGAACTGCAGTGACTCATGTAACAGTTAGCCTACATACTGTAAATCTACTCCTCCCTTTCTCTCTCACAGCGGCCAGACAACATCTAAAACTTCTTCACTGACCGAAACTCTTTCATTTAAAGTATTTCAGTCATGAAATACTACAGCTATGCTATAATTGCTACATAAAACAGATGGTAAAGTGTCACTGTAAATTCGTTCACGTTGTACCGTTGGATGATGTAACAGCTAATCCATCCAGCGCTCTTTCTGATTGTCAGCGGTCAGCCCGCCACGAATTTATTTAAAGAGATAGTTCACTCCAAAAACGAAAAATCACATTCTTGTTTTTTTTTTTTGTCTTCTTTGCTTAAGTATTTGATCGACAGAATGACAATCTCGGTCATCATTAACAGGAAAATTATGTAATAAAGTAATACGTTACTTAAGAAATCAGAACCTATCCTTTGGATGGTACATCAATGATGACAGGATTGTCATGTTTAAGTAAAGTATCCAAGATAACACTATATATATAATACTAATGATGTACTTACCCAGATTTGAAAGTCTCTCCACCAAGCCCGCATCCCGGATGGCTTTGGGTCCATGTTCTACCCCTCTCCTTTTCTGAGCGAAAAATGTAAAAATAACGTCACATCACTATGTTATACATTTATGTGAGTTGTAATTAAATAAATCTGTATTTCTTACCTGTCCTTTGGAAAACGGAGCTCCCAAAATGGCAACAGAATGCGACCGGTTCTGCTGGCAGGAACTCAACGTGGATCTCAATAATCTAGAGAGTGGTCCTCTCAAGGCCATGCTGACTCAACTGTAGAGTTATGAAATAAAATAGAAAAACGCAACGAAAGGTTGTCTCAAACAAATGGTCTGTCGGCCGATACGGCTTTTTACTCTTCTCAAGCTGCTGAATCTTAAACTGCCACGGCGTTCTTCTTTAAGTCTTCCAGTTAATTCATATTCATGAGTCGGTGAATAGCGGAAGGTAAAGCTCAAACTACACGCTTTGGATGAAATCTCAAGACCGCCCCCCAAAATCTAACAATCCTCCAGCATCCAATTGTTTGTTACACAGCCTCACTATGCATCCGCTCAGTGCGGCTTGAACCACGTTTTTCTATTCATAGAGCGGGCGATCTGCGTCACACCCGATGACACACCTTCCTTCCAGCCAATCAGAAGCTGTGCCAGCGTGGGTTTGTTTCGATAAGCGTGGCTTTCGGCGAATGAGATGTGGTGCCTATTTTGTGGCGTTGGAAATTTCCATCTCTGCACTGTCGACCTGACTGCATGTGTTTTTTGGCTTACCTAATGTCTCGTCAACAAATTCCCATCTTACTTTTTGGAAAACAGATCCAGTGTCCATAGCATGGCTGCATGACTGAATATTTATGTTCTACATAAATTTCTGGAATACCAGTATGATGAGGAGTGGCAAGTTGTTGACAACATAAATAGTCCTTTGGCCTAATTTCAGTGTTTATGTCAACCACGAGCAAATACACAGAGGTGACTCATATACATAACTACAAATCATATATTATATAGAATTATTGGTTGGTCAGTTTAGTTGTTCAACTACTCACTGATCTCTAACACATAATATATATAGAGTTCAGTGAATTTAATCCATATTCTCTGCACTTTGGCTCCATCTGGTGGCAATTTTTTTTAACAGTAAGTTTTTTTTTTTATGTTTTTTTTTTTTAAAGAATTCTCTTCTGCCTGCATTTATTTGATCTAAAATACAGTAATATTTTGAACTATTTTTACTATTTAAAATAAAATCATTCTAATATGCTGATTTGCTGTTCAGTAAACATATTATTATTATTATTATTATTATTATTATCAATATTCAAAACAGTTGAGTACATTTTTTTCAGGATTCTTTAATAAATAGAAAGATCGAAAGATTATGTAACATTACACTAACATTAAAGCTTAAAGCCAGAATAATTTTTTGGAGTTAAATACGTTTTAGAAATTAATGCTTTAAATCAACCAAAAGTGATGATAAAGACATTTATAATGTCAAAAAAGATTTCTATTTCAGGTAAATGCTGTTCTTCTGAACTTTCTATTCATCAAAGGCACCTGGAAAAAAATCTACTCAGCTGTTTTCAACATAATAATAATAATGATAATGATAATAATAATCATCATAATAATGTTTTTTTGAGCAGCAAATCAGAATAGTAGAATGATTTCTGAAGGATCATGTAACTGGAGTAATGATGCTAAAAATTCAGCCTTGAAATTGCAGGAATAAATTACATTTTGAAATATATTCTAATAGAAAACAGTTATTTTAAATAGTACAAATATTTCAAAATTGTATTCTTTTTTGTTTGTACTTTTTTTTCTGTACTTTTGATTACATAAATGCAGGCTTGATGAGCAGAAGACCTAAAAAACATTACAAATCTTTTGACTGGAAGTGTATTTCGTTGCTATCATAATCATATGGCAGAGTTACATGGACACATTTTGCATTTAATGTCATGTTGAATTTGTGTTATATCAGCCTACATACGATACTATGTTATTGCACCTTTATTGGTCTCCCAGCCTGTCCAGCTAAGGAAGTCAAAATCCCTCTAAAACCAGCCTGCTGACCAGCTAAAACCAGCCAACCAGTTTAGGCTGGTTTTAGCTGTTTTTCTTAGCAGGGTTACAAAAAAAAGTCAGCTGGACGTTTGGTGGCGCTGTAGCATTGATGTAATGTTGTGTGCTGTATATCAAAGCATTTCCGGGATGCTGTACTCGTTGGGTGGCATGTTTAATAGTTTTTTGCTGATGCACAAAAAGTAGTTTTCCTCTAGGGGGCGCCTTCGGGCTCAAAAAGCGAATTCTCAATTCGATCACATTCAAATCTCCGGATGTTTTTGCCTTTCTGAGTATATTACTGATCTTAAAACGGTATTAAAATAAATTGTAACTAATTTCATCGATTTTGTATCTTACATACAAAACATCTAAAAAACGAATAAATATCAAACGAATGTGATTGGTCCTTCCCGATTTGCGGTGAGAAAAGTATCAAGTACCACGTGAGGAGGCAGTCAACGTGCTACGTCTGCAATGATCTTGACAATATTTTAAACTTGAATAATCCCACTTACAACTTTTAATATCCAGTAAAAAGACAATGTGATCACTTGAGAAAAGACAAGAATTATAATTGTAATCCTCCATTCTAGGTCACTAAGCCCCGCCCATCTGTAACGGAGTTGCATGCTAAAATGCCATTCTTGTCGCTGGCGATTTTTATTTGGGTTTTCTATGGATGCTCTTTATTATCAGAGGAACGCATGACCAAATCAAAGGAGAAATATTCATTATTTTACTGAACGTGGTGTTATATATCCATTCCTGTGACGGATAGGAGATCTTGTTTTTTTCAGCGGCGTTGATGTTAAAACCGAATTGGGTGAGTCTTAATCAATAATATAGTAAATACAGAGGAAAAATCTTGATTTTCCAACCGTCCTCCTAGTTCTAGTAGGTTGTAATGGAGTGTATAGATTTATTGTGGATGCAGTGGATGTTGATGTAGGTCATATGGTTTATATTGTACCCAGAGTGAATCACAGTTAAGATGACTTTGTATGGCCAAACGCTCTTTGGAGCTGACATAACATCTCTCTGACAGGTCGGTGTATCAGCAGACATGTCATTCCCTCCTCCTCTAAACCAGATAGCCCAGTTGCCCCCTGGCATTTCCCCCACACAATTTGCTGGATTTCCAACTACTGGTACGTCATGAAGATAAGATGTATATATATTCGTATACATTGACATTTGAAGTTCTTAATCTTTGTTTATTTTTATTTTTCCTCAGCAAGTTCAATAATCCCAGTCCCTGTGGGAATGATGACTCCCTCTCCAGCGGTATGTAAAGAAAAGCTGAAAAGTTTTGTAATGTGCCATAATGTCTGCTAGCTATGCCATACACAGATCCGAAATACAGAGACCATACTGGATCTTATGGTGCTTTACATCTGACCATCTTGTAAATAATAAGCATACAAGCCTGCTAGTGCTTTGTATAGCAGCAATGTGAAACATTTCAAAATCAGATGCATGAAACTGTCAGTCAGGTTGTGTTCGTTATGCTCTTTGCAGTTGTACTTTACTTTTTGTACTTTTACGTTTGTTCCTGAAATGTGCTGCAGGTTTTGGTACAAACTGCTGTGCCAGTAGTTCAGAAACTGACAAAGGACTCCATTGGTGCCCGTAACAAGGACCCAGATGAAGGTACGGGTACCAGCACAGGGCCGACCACCACAGTGTTTGTGGGAAACATCTCAGAAAAAGCCTCTGACATGTTGGTGCGGCAGCTGTTGGCGGTAAGTTTGGAGAATATATTCACCAACCTTTGTCTGTGAAATAATATTAAAGCTCTAAGACACAATACTTTTATACGGTTAGTTTGTCCCAGAATTAAAATTCTGTCACCTTTTACTCACTCCTCTGTTATTCTTATATGGGCCATTCTACAGAATTGGTCCAAAGTCAAAGTTGAAACGTCTTGGAAAAAAAATGTGCATGTATGCAAATTGTACAATATTTAAAGTACACATTTCTAGTAATTGTGCAGATTTTGCTTACATCTACGTTGTAAATATATATTTTTGCTATTGTATTAAATTTATTTATGTATTTAAATTTCTAAGTGTATTTACATTTTTTTTTCAGAGGTAAATCAATAACAATTAGATTTTTAACAATATTTCAATATTTATGACATTTGTTGTATTTCGAATCTAATTATTCTTTGTAAAAGGCAAAAAGTTGATCATACTGATTTCAAACTTCATATATTCATATATTTGTTTGAATATACGCTGCACCAAAAACTACCATAACATCTTTGATAATTCAGTGTACTTTATTTTTGACAAAACATCCCATGATTCGGACAGTAATGTTTTGGTAGCGACCACATCACATTACAGAATTTTAAATTTTAAGCATACTCAAACATTGCTAAAACATACTAAAATACAAAAAAAATTTTTATTTTCCCCAAATATGAGGATTATGTGTTCCCTTTTGTCACTACAATGATGACATGTTTCAGTTGTGACCATTTCGGTAGTGACAGTTTTATTGGATAACACCCCAAAAAAAGCAACAGTGGTACACATACTGTAAAAAAATAAATGTTATGAAATATATCCCAAAAAAAGTGTGCTTAATTGCAGAGAAAAGGTGTTCGAAAGTGATGTTACACATTACTTATACACAGATTTTTCTGAATTTTGAACATGTTTACCTCAAAATTATATCTTTTTGTACATAACTTTTTTAAAAAATCAAAAAGATATTTTTAAAAACAACAATGGAATTTTTTTTCTTAATTATTTTAATATAATTTTCATACGTTGAAATTTAGGGGTGTGGGTTTGAGACAGCCACCTCACAAATGAAAGTACCCAATAATTTATGATTTTTTTTATATATCAAAAAATTGTAAACTTACTTGTTTGACACATGAGAACCAATGAGGTTTGTTGTTGTGGTCTATGTATGTGCACTGATCAAAAATCTTAATTTTTGTTTAGAATATTAATAAAAGTCATGTATGTTTGTAATAACATGAGTAAATGATTAGCACCTGATAAACCTGATGTTTATGGGAATGTGTGTTCTGTAGAGTTTAGCTAAGGATGTTTACAACATACTGTTTCCTCTCTTCTGCAGAAATGTGGTTTAGTCCTCAGCTGGAAAAGAGTCCAGGGGGCTTCTGGAAAACTGCAAGGTATAAAGTATAATAATCATCAATGCATCGTGTGTCAGTCTTTTCTAGTCCATTGTTATTGACAAAGAACTTATTGGTGAGTTCTAGCTATGTGTTTTTTTACATCTGTGATGCTGTGAACTTTTTTACACATTTTACGTGTGTGTTTGTATGTTTAGCGTTTGGTTTTTGTGAGTACAAAGAGCCAGAGTCAACGTTGAGAGCTCTCCGACTGCTTCATGAGCTGCAAGTGGGTGATAAGAAGTTACTTGTGAAAGTGGATGCTAAGACCAAAGCTCAGCTGGATACCTGGAAGGCCAGTCAGAGAAGACGAAATGGGGTAAATTTAAATTTAAAATGACGAGCATAATTAATTAAAATGACGAGCATGATTGAGCACCAGATCAGCATATTAGAATGATTTTAAACGTATTAAAACAGAAAACAGTTATATAAATATAAATGCTCCTTACCTGGTTCATTGATTGAAAGAGCATGTTGGAGGTCTTGTTTAGAGGAGTTTGCAATCAATGATATTTGTCACATACAAATACATATCCCCTATACAGGCTCCTCAGACTGGAGAAGAGACTAAAGATGAAGAGGAGGAAGAGGTTCTGGATGAAGAGACAAAGCGGCGTGATCAGATGGTGAAAGGCGCCATAGACAGTCTAATCCGGGAATACTCAAGTGAGCTCTCAGCCTCCTCACAGGATGCTGAAGCCCATCAACGCAAAAAACGTAAAGAGAAGAAGGAGGTATTTTTGCTCTCAACATGGTAACCATACTGACCTTGCAGCCCTGTCATAATGGCTTTACTGAAATACTGGAACATTTTCCAGAAAGAAATACTCATCATTTACTCACCCTCATGTTGTTTCAAACACATCACTTATTTGCTTACTTTCTCAAAAAGATATCATATAAGACATGTATAATAGCATTTTTAGGGTGCATTCACACCTGTAGATTGATTGCTTTGTCCTGAAACAGGGATTAAAATTATTACAATGTTGCATTTTATTCTTGGCGCGGTTCACATTCACGTGGCCACGTTTCTAAACGGACCAAATTTGTCAATACAAGTCACGCGCGAGTAAACTGTCCTCTCATTGGTCAAAGTTCCACGGTTTTCAGAGATTTAGCTCATAGCTGTCATCCGTCAGGATGGAACGACAGAGCTTTGTGGGCTTATTTTTGTAGCTGTTGTTATATTAATTTATAATTTGAGCAGGAGTCCAGGATTCGTTAGGGAAAACATTTTTAAAATGCACCTACTATGGAGAAGAGCAACATTATGAAATGAAAAGGCACACTTTTATTTTGAATGTTGAAGACGTGCTCATCCACTGACATTCACAGTTTCATTTTAAGAGGTGCTGGCAGAACAACAAAGCTACTGCTTTTCACAGAACTGTAATAACCGATTATACATTGTAATAAAGCCTGGTTCATTGGTCCTTTGGATCGGATCACGTTTTCATCACAAACGGACCGCTCCTAGGTTTGTTTGAAAGCGTGCGCTTGTTTGGTCTGCCTTTGGTGCGCACCTGAGTGCGATTGCTGCATTCTCACCTGCCCAAACGAACCGCACCAAGAAGGTAAACAAACTCTAGTGCGATTCATCCAAAATAAATAAGGCAGGTGTGAAAGGACCCTAAGTCATATAGGCTCCAGTTTTCTTTTATTGTAATTGTCTGGAAAATATTAGCTGATACAAAAATTCTCATTTTGTGTTCCATGGATGAAAGTCACTTTTGAACAACATAAGAATGAATAAATAGTGACAGAATTTACATTTTTGGTTGAACAGTTTCTTTCAAGATGGATTTAGGAAGCTGTGCACCACTAATTCTGATTATTGCTCTTAAAGATGATTTTTTTTTAATTTTTTTAAAGGAGGTCTGTAGTGCCCCTTTTTATAATATGGAATATAAGTCTCAGGTCTGTGAGTCAAGTGTCTGTGGAGTTTCCAGAATAGAGCTGTGCCTTTACAACTCGAACCTCAGATACCCTGCTAAAAAACATCTCTTTGGTTTTGTTTATCATGTCTATCGCATTGAAGTCATGCGTTTTGCGTTTTAAACCATATTAGTTTAAACTTCTGATATATGGTTTTCTGAGTGCACAGAGAGTGGCTGTCACATGGCATGTGAGTACTAAACTAAGTTCTCTTTCATGTCTTATTGCGCTTAAACTGTCAAATACACACAGGTTTATGTTAAAAACACACAAGGTACAAAAACAGTCAATTATGTCTGTGAAAAAAAAAAAAGTCATGTTTATATTAGATCTGTTTGGCAGCAATATACAGTAAATAAATCAATAAATCCTCTGCTCTCTTTCTCCTCTCAGGCTGGGACTCTTAAATAGTGTTCTGTGCTCGTCTGTGCAGCCAGCGACAATGGTTAGCATGTTTAGCTCGAACTTTTGCCATGGCGCTGTAAATGGTACACCGCTGTTGCTTGCGAAAACAAAAAGGGCTTACCAAAACAAAGTTACTGGGTTGTCCTTTTTCGCATTTTCTGGGTTGGTAGATGCACTGGGGACTCGATTTATAGCACTTAAACATGGAAAAAGTCTGATTTTCATGATTGTCACCTTTAAGAAATGAATTCATCTGCTCACATGGTCTAATTTATTTGACTTTATTTTTCCCCCCAGGATGATATAAATGCCATGGAGCTGGAAGATGACAAGCGAGACCTGATTTCCAGAGAGATTAGCAAATTCAGAGACACACACAAGGTAACACACTACTTATTTATTTTTTCTCTCTCTTCTTTTCTTAGCCTAGTCTGTGGACTGAAGACGGCCACATCTAGAGTACTCTAAACCCACATTATTATAACTGACACTACACCTCAGTAGAGTAAATTCACACAAATAAATCTGTAGGAATTTAATATATCCTGCCCATTTTAGACAGCTGCATGGAACAATTTATTATTCCAAGGAACATCATTATTCACATTTATTACAAATAATAACTCTTTTGTTGTGTTTTTTGATCTAGCAGCATCTAACAAAATAGATGCTTAGAAATTTGTCAGATTACAACTTTAAAAGCTGTTCTCTAAAAGAATGATTATAGAAAAGAGATGGCAACAATGGCAGCAAATGGGCAGGACCAGTTCAGGCTAGATTTACCACACAAAAAGTGCATGAACGAACTGTAAACCTCCCTCTAAAGCTAATCTGTTCATTAAACCCCACCATTACGGTAGAGGTCATATGGTGACTAAAGCAAGATGAATCTCAGAGCTTTGGAAAAAACTTGCTGGAATAGAGGATGTAAGTATGAGCTTCCTTTTCTATTCTTCATATTTTGGGCGCCCTCTTCTGGAGGATCCACAAAGTTGCAACTGGCTCTTTGTCTCGGAAATGTTGCACTGAGGAGACTGTAGTGTTAAAAAGACCCTCTGAAATGTAACACACTTTGATGTATTGACTTCAGGAGACAAACTGTAATCCTGAGTGGTAGTTGCTCAGTAAACCATATTTTTGGATGGTGTTATGTGGGCAGAGCTCAGTGAACCTTTGTGAGTCCTCTGTGTAAAAGCGTGGTTTTGGTGAGAAATGCAGTACTGAATAACCACTGCAGTATTTTTCACTGCAGTCTGAGGGGGGCGCCCTTTCACAGCACGCACAGAGCTGAAGATTTCTCAGGTAAGAATTTTTCAGTATCATATTTCTTTCATGTCCCGTTTCCCTTTTCTCTCTGTTTCTGTCTGTTGTTTTCTTTTCTTTCTGTTGTTACATTGCTTTTGATACAATAATACATTACATCTGTGATGCATTATCCAATTGAATTTGCCTGTATGTGTATTTAAGATTTCCCATGATATGTTGAGATCCAAGCTAATTGCATGATGGGAAACAGACTTATCAAAAAGGTCTCTAATCATTTAACAATGTAATGGGAGCTTACTGAGACTTATTGTAGTTAAAAACTATACTGAACCTGACAGCAAACCTATAACTTAAAGGGACAGAGGTAAAAATCGCGAGGATAGAAAATGGGCATGGATAGACTATTTAAATTAGTGACAGTGACGACAGTGACGAGACATGAGGCCAAGTATGGTGACCCATACTAGGAATTTGTGCTCTGCATTTAACCCATCCAAGTGCACACACACAGTAGTGAACACACACACCCCGTGAACACACACCCGGAGCAGTGGGCAGCCATTGCATTGCTGCGGCGCCCGGGGAGCAGTTGGGGGTTCGGTGCCTTGCTCAAGGGTCTCACCTCAGTCGTGGTATTGACGATGGAGAGAGCGCTGATTATTCACTCCCCCCACCGTCAATCCCTGCCGGACCTGGGACTCGAACCTGCAACCTTTTGATTACAAGTCCGACTCCCTAACCATTAGGCCACGGGGGGCAGCACCATTTTAGGAGATCTAAAAATAAAAATAATAAAATAAAAGCTGTCTTTGTTTAGTAAGAGGTAAGATCACCAAAATTAAACTTTGCATATTAAACTTTGGCTCATTAAAATTCAGTGACAGCAAAGTCAGTCTCACACAATCCCACTTCTTTTGTGTGCATCTTTAATTCTTTATTTTCTCTCTGTTTCTCCTTGCATTTCCTCTCTTTTGTTACCGCTCACCATGCAGAGCAGAGAGTTGCTGTTCCTATCAATCATTCAATAAAGCAGACAATATCGCTTCTGTTGCTATAGCTATTTGAAACTTTCAGTTTTGCTGTATGCTCTCTGTCTCTGGATGGTCAGCAATTGTATTTATATTGGTTAATATTTGTTGGGCGACTGAGGCCTGAGGGACAACAGAAGACGACACTTGGGTGAGATTCCACCTCTCTGATTTCATTCATTTTGCCAAAGTGAATGTATTTGGATGATACAGTGTATTACAGATCTCTGCAAAACCGATTTAAAAAATAAATCAGTGATTGGAAATAATGAACATTGCTTTAAAATCTGATGGTGAATTAAGAGAGAAATACACAGGGTTTGTTTGGAGTAAAGATGTACACGGTCAATACTAACATGCAGCGTAGTATCAGTCAATTTGGTACCCGAGGACTGTCTGACTGACAGGTGCGTATTTCTGTGTCTGAACGGCCACGTCATGGACAAAATGGCCGTCTTGAAGAGGTATTCATGTAAAGGGTCAATTTGTCTTAAAGGAATGGGTAAAAAATATATTTGAAGTGTAAATACAGCCAAATAGATCTGTTGCTGTGCATTATGTTATTAATATTAATCAAACACTGCTGTTTACCTTAATAATTAGGCTGAAAATGCTATTTTCCTTTATTTTAGTTTTGTTCATATTTATGTTAATATTTTTACTGTACATACAGTTGAGGTCAAAAGTTTGCATACACCTTGCAGAATCTGCAAAATGTTAATTATTTTACCAAAATAAGAGGGATCATACAAAATGCGGGGGTAAGAACTATTTGTATTAACTCATTAACTTATTTTGTCTTCTGAACAACAAAATCTTCATTCTGTTCAAAAATATACACCCCTGGCTCTTAATGCATTGTGTTTCCTTCTGGAGCATCAGTGAGCATTTGTAACTTCTGTAGTAGTTGCATATGAGTCCCTCAGTTGTCCTCGGTGTGAAAAGATGGATCTCAAAATAATACAGTCATTGCTGAAAAAAAAAAAAAGCTGAAAAACCAAAGAATCTGTGGAACCTGAAGGACTTTTCTGAAGACCGGTGGGCAGTTTAACTTTTCAGGACAAACAATGGACTCAAAAAAAAAAAAAAAAAAAGCTGTGGAACATTCAGGTAACAACACAGTATTAAGAATCAAGTGTATGTAAACTTTTGAGCCATTTTTATAAATTCAACTATTATTTTCTCTTGTGGACTATACAGTATGTAAATGTCTTTTTTGTGAAATATCTTATTCAGGTCAGTACTAAATAAAAAATGACCATGATCATTTTGTATGATCCCTCATTTGTTGGTAAAATAATTAATGTTTTGTAGACTTCGAAGTGTATGTAAACTTTTGACTTCAACTGTATATATTTCACAGCAGTCCTGGTAGGGAGGCCTCTTTATCTGCTATGAACATTATTACTTGCCTTATTTTAAATATTTCAGATGTTTTAAGTGGACCATAATCATGTATGATGAATTTTATTTTTACTCAAATATTTTTTTTCCATGGTTTTTCCAAAATCATGTGTAGAAGGATGAAACTTTATATGGGAGAGGAATACTGTGTGTGCATCTGTTTGAGTGTAAGTGTTGAAATCATGAGATTTTCATCATACTGAGACACTGGCTTTATTATTTAAACCTCTTTCTGTTTCCAGGGAGATTCTGGAACTTTGCCCTTGTTCTATATGTGTGTTCTCACACATGAACTAATATCTTTCTTTCCCCACCGGAACCCTGCAGAAACTAGAGGAGGAGAAGGAGAGAGAGCGGCAGCAGATTGAGAAAGAGAGGAGAGAAAGAGACAAAGAGAGAGAGCGAGAGAAAGAGCGACGTGATCGGGAGAGAGAGAAGGAGCGCGAGAGAGAGAGACAGAAGGAGAGAGAAAAGGAGCGAGAGAGAGAGCGAGACCGAGACCGTGAACGTGAAAGAACGAAGGAGAAAGAGCGGGAGAAAGAAAGAAGTCGTGATCGCAGTAAAGACAGAAGCAGATCAAGGTGTGTATGATTATAGAATCTTTTATTTTATTTTTTTTTCCTGATCAAAACTTTGACCGAAATATTACAATAAAGTTGTGCGAACTATGATAGTGTGCAAGATTTTTATTATTTTCTTTTACAATGATTTCCCTTTTCACTTGAAAAAAAAATCACATTACCTAATTAAAGGGTTAGTTCACCCCAAAATAAAAATTCTGTCACTGATTACTCACCCTTATGTCGTTCTAAACCTGTAAGACCTTTGTTCGTTTCGGAGCACAAATTAAGATATTTCTGATGAAATCCGAGAGCTCTCTGACTCTCCATAGACCGCCAACCACGGTCAAGGTCCTGAAAGGTACCAAGAACATGGTAGGACCTGTGGAGGGTGAGGGAGCTCTTGGATTTCATCAAATATGTCTTAATTTGTGTTCCGAAAATGAGCGGAGATCTAACGGGTTTGGAATGACAGGTGAGAAATTAATGACAGAATTTTCATTTTCTATCCCTTTAATGCATAGTGAAAAACCATTTTGTTAGTTTAAAAAACATCATGATATCAGAACTATTTTTAGTGCATGGCTATCCATATCAAAGAAGTTGACTACTTGCTACTTTCACCCCATGCATTAAGAGCCGGGGGTGAAAACTTTTGAACAAAATGGAAATGTGTACATTTTGCTCATTTTGCCTAAATATCATATTTGTTCATTTAGCACTGCCCTTCAGAAGCTACAGAAGATACTTGCATGTTTCCAAGAAGACAAAATTAGTTAAATTTACCCTGATCTTCAAATTTCAGAAGTTTTCACCCCTGGCTCTTAATGCATGTTTTTTCCTTCTGGAGCATCAGTGAGTGTTTGAACCTTCTGTAATAGTTGCATATGAGTCCCTCAGTTGTCCTCAGTGTGAAAAGATTGATCTCAAAATCATACAGTCATTGTTGGAAAGGGTTCAAATACACAAAAATGCTGGAAAACCAAAGAATTTGTGGGAGCTGAAGGATTTTTCTGATGAACAGCAGACAGTTTAACTGTTCAGGAACAACAAGGGACTCATGAACAAATATCACTAAACAAAAAAACACAGCTGTGGGTCATTCAGGTAACAACACAGAATCATTAAGAATATTAAGAATCAAGGGTATGTAAACTTTCGAACAGGGTCATTTTTATAAATTCAGCTATTGTTTTCTCTTGTGGACTATATGTAAATGTCTTTTATGTACAATATCTTATTCAGGTCAGTACTAAATAAAAAATAACATGCATTTTGTACTATCCCTTTTGAGCACAACTGTATATATATAAAAAATACTTAAAGCTTATATTTGCAATATTTCATTTCATGAGGTTTAGACTTCTAAAGTTAAATATTTCTAATATTACTAGAACCATCTAAAAGGTTCAGCTAGTATCTTTGTCTCTATATCCTTTGTAAGTGTTATTTATATTCTGTAAGTAGTGTAATTGCTAGATTCTAATGTACAGAATAAATGTTGTGTGTGGGTGCGCTGTGTTTTGAAGGGAGAAGAGTCGAGAAGAGAAGAAAAGAGAGCGCGAGGAAGATGAGGAGGAGGCGTATGAACGACGGAAGCTGGAGAGGAAGCTACGTGAAAAGGAGGCAGCCTATCAGGAGGTTTGGAATCTAAAATGTATTGTTTTAGATGATTATAATGGAACATTATGGAAAACACGATTTATTTGCTCTTTGCACATTAAAGGGTTAGTTCACCCAAAAATGCCCTTACTATCTTTCTGGGCCTTGACCATGGTAGTTCTATTGCTGTCTATGCAGGGTCAGAAAGCTCTTGGATTTCATCAGAAATATCTTAATTTGTGTTCCTGAAGATGAACGAAGGTCTTACAGGTTTGGAACAACTTGAGTGTAAGTAATTAATGACAGAATTTTAGTTTTTGGGTGAACTATCACTTTGAAAATTGTATCTATCCTAAATGGTCAAGTTAAACTAATATATGAGATTTTTGGTCCATAAAAGTGCAGAAAAGCAGGTGAGCTGTCTCTAGTGGTCTGTAGTGTTCTGCTTTTAGATCATCTGCACCCCTTTATTCTCAAATGCGGGACAAACAGATCTGTGCTTGTAACCGAACACATTAAGATACTGTGATTTGTCTTTACAGCGCCTAAAGAACTGGGAGATCAGAGAGAGGAAAAAAGCAAGGGACTACAGTAAAGAAACTGAAAGAGAAGAGGAAAGACACAAAGAGATGGTGAGAATAAATGGATAAAAACTATATATAAACACGTGATATAAATAGAAAAAAATAGCTATGTGTTTTTGTTGAAATGGTTTAAAAAAATGTATTTTCTTTTCTGCTCAGTCGGATGATAATTAAACACAACAATAAATTAAATATGATAATAAAAAACATATATTCAAGCATTCATCCTTTTAAACAGTTAATGAAAGAAGTAATATATATATAATTACGAAAGTCTTTACTGTCACTTTTGCTCAATTTCGTGCATTCTTGCCGAATAGAAATTCAGCCATTCAGAAGTTTAGGATCAGTAAGATTTTTTTTGTTTTTTTTTTTGTTTTAAGAATTCTCTTTCTTATGCTTATCAAGGCTGCATTTACAAAAATACTGAAAATAACAAATAAACAGTAATATTGTGAAATGTTATTGCAGTTTAAAATAATGGTTTTCTAATTTAATGTATTTTAAAATATAATTCATTCCTGTGATGCCAAGCTGAGGTTTCAGCTGCCATTACTCCATCTCCAGTGTCACACAATCCTTCAGAAATCATTTTAATATGCTGATTTATTATTTTTATCATCAATGTTGGAAACGGTTGTGCTGCTTAACATATATATATATTTTGGAAACTGTGGTTCTTTTTTTTTTTTTTTTTTTTTTAAGAATTTTTGATGAATAAAAAGTTAAAAAGAACAGCATTTATTCAAAATAGTAATCTTTTAGAAGTCTTTGCTATCACTTTTTATAAATTTAACACATCCTTGGTATATAAAAATATTAATTTCTTTCAAAAAAAAGAGAGAAAATGTTACTGACCACAAACTTTTAAATGGTAGTTTATATTGCTACAAAAGATTTCTATTTTAAATAAATGCTGGAAAAAAATATCACAGTTTCCAACAAAATATTCAGCAGCACAACTGTTTCCAACATTGATAATAAATCAGCATATTAGAATGATTTCTGAAGGATCATGTGACACTGAAGACTGGAGTAATGATGCTGAAAATTCAGCTTTGCATCACAGGAATAAATTATATTTTAATTTTAATATGCATTTTAATATATTCATATTATATGAAGTTATTTTACATTGAAATAATATTTCATAATAGTATTTTTTTTTAAATCAAATAAATTGATTTTTTTTTTTTTTAATCAAATAAATGCAGCCTTGGTGAGCATAAGAAACAAAACAAAACAAATTAACCAATACACAGCAGTGTATTTTTTTTACTAAAACATTTTTGCCAGTTTTTTTTTGTCATATTTTTAAGTCATAGCACAAGGAAAGAAATTAGTCTAATGACAAGCTCTGTATGAAACTTAATAGCCACAAAATCATCAATATATGTCTTGGCCCTAATTTGTTCCAAATATGCAAATAAAACTTGTTTTTTCTCCTGCAGACTAAAGAAGCCAAACGCCTGAAAGAGTTCCTGGAGGATTATGATGATGACAGAGATGATCCCAAATACTACAGGTACGAACCCTTAGAAATTATGCAAATGCTTATGTGTTAAGGTAATTGAATAACAGTAATGCAGTTTTTACTCTACATCATTTCCACTTAAGCAGGTTTGTAAGAATATGCAAAAAGTTTCAAAATCTTTTTATTTAACATTATACAATAGGTGACCATATAGAAAAACCCATATATTCAGTTCTTGTGTTCAAACACATATCTCACCCTGTCTATAGTTCTTGTCTTGCTCTCTTTTTTTTTTCTCTCAGGGGCAGTGCTTTGCAGAAGCGACTGAGAGATCGAGAGAAAGAGCTGGAATTAGATGAGAGGGACAGAAAAAGAGAGAAAGATGAGTTGGAGGAGATCAGACAAAGACTCCTAGCAGAAGGACACCCAGACCCTGATGCTGAACTTCAAAGGGTGCGTATGTGTGTGCTTTTTTTTTTTAATGTCTGCATATATGTGTCTGTGTGTCTAAGTTTGTTTTTTTGGCCTTAAAGATAGAGCAGGAGGCAGAGAAACAGCGGCAGCCTCCTCTAAAGGAAGAGGAGAGCGAGGAGGTGCTACACATCTCCTGTGAGGAGCATCAGAGCAAAGGAAGTGCAGAGCAGGAGGCGTACTCCTCAGACAATAACATCACAGACCGAGAGGAAGACGAAGAGGAGGAGGATGATGACAGAGAGGTCAAGCCATGCTTGAAGCCCACACTTAGACCCGTTCCCACAGCGCCCTCTATATCTTCAGCCAGTGGCAATGCCACACCCCTCACACCTGGCAGCGAATCACCACGTGGAGTCACGTCACATGAGAACTCTTCACATGAGGCCCCGCCCACAGAAGAGCTCAGGCCTAAAATAGGCCTTAGTCTCAAACTAGGTCTGTGTGTTACTTAAAGGGTTAGTTTACCCAAAAATGAAAATTAGCCCATTATTCACTCACCCTCAAGGCATCCTTGGTGTACACTACCAGTCAAAAGTTTGGACACACCCTCTCATTTAATGTTTTTTAAAGAAGTGTCATATGCTTATCAAGGCTGTTTTCACTTGATCAAAAATACAGAAAAAAATGTAATATTGTGAAATATTATTACAATGTTAATCAATGTTTTTCTATATTAATATACATTAAAATTTAATTTATATCTGTAACTAAAGTTGAATTTCCAGAATCATTACTCCAGTCTTCAGTGTCACATGATCCTTCAAAAATCATTCTAATATGCTGATTCATTATCAGTTGCGCTGCTTAATATATATATTTTTTGGAATCTATGATACTTTTACAAAAAAATACTGGCAGCACAACATTTTCCAACATTGATAATTCTAATAATAATAAATCAGCATATTAGAATGATTTCTGAAGGATCACGTGACATGTAAAAAATAAAAATAAAAACCATTAATTTATATTGTAATAACATTTTGCAATATTGCTGTTTTATTTCTGTATTTTTTATCAAATAAATGCAGCCTTGATGAGCATAAGAGACTTCTTTAAAAAACATTAAATGAGAGGGTGTGTCCAAACACTACCAGACTGGTAGTGTATATGATTTTTTGCAGACGAATGCAGTTGGAGTTATATTAAAACTTTTTCTGGCTCTTCCAAGCTTTACAATGGCAGTGGATTGGTGTTTCTCTTAAACAGTTCAAAACGAGTCCAATAAAGTGCATCCATCCATAATAAAAAGTGCCTCATACAGCTCCAGGGGGTGAATTGATGTGTTTCTGTAAGAAAAATATCCGTATTTAAAGCGTAATAATCACTTTTCTTTAGCTTGTGCCAACTATTGTGCACTGAAGCGTTCCGGGCGGATGATATAGAACGTATGGATAGCACATGCGTCTGTGAGTCTCGCAAAAACCAATGTTTGTTTACAGGAGCAAAGGAAGCCAAGTTTCCTTACTTCAGCAAACTAAAACCAGTCTCCTCTTGGCTTATATCAAAATTAGGGATGGGACAATAAATCGATTTGTGGATCGATTCTGATTGTGGATCAATTCCTCCGAATGCATTGCGTTTGTCTTTGCAATCGATTTTGAGCTTAGGTTTTAACAGCAGATGGCGCCCTAACCTAGTGTTTATCTGCACACTCAAACGCTCACGAAGAAGAGTGATGAAGAGCACTTGTAACACAGCCCACTGTGAACACCCTTGTAATTTGCTGCAATTTTTTTGAACTGTATGAATGGTTATTTTAGGTTCAAGTGCGTGTAAGGATCCAGAATCCAGAATCAATGCTGAATCATTTCTCGATTTGTGTTGCAACGATTTATCATCCCATCCCTAATCGAAATCCTCTAACGTTTTTTTTCTTTACAAATCCTCATTTTGTATTTTTAACTCTTTGTTTTGTTCTGTTCTCTCTACTGCGTGTTCACGTTCTGAGCGGTGCAGAGCAAAAGCGGTATCCGGAACAGCTTCTGTGTGCAATAGTTTGTGCAAGCTAAAAAAAAAAAAAAGACTTTTACTCACCTACCGGAGACATGTGCGGCACTTATTATTATGGATGGATGCACTTTATTAGACTTGTTTTGGACTGTTGAAGAGAAACACCCGCTCATTGCCATTATAAAGCTTGGAATAGCCAGAACAATTTTTAATCTAACTCCGATTGCATTCGTCTGAAATTAGGAAGTTACATACACCTAAGATGCCTTGAGGGTGAGTAAATAATGGGCTATTTTTTATTTTTGGGTGAACTAACCCTTCAAAAGATTTTTAGCTCTTTCTGTAAGGAACTGATGTGCATTAAATTTAGATTTAGTGAGACTTTTCTTAAATGGGAATATAGTAATGTTTCTTCTCCTTTACATCAAATGGCTTGAAACTACTTTTTGTCTCTCAGGTGCTCCAGGCAGTCCTAAATTGCCCCAGGCAGGAAGAAGAAAGGCTCTTGCTGCGGTGGACAGTGTCTTTAATAAGTTTGATGAGGAGGAGGCAGAGGAAGCACCCAAAAAGAGGAAGCTGGTGCCTCTTGACTACAGTGAGGATGAGAGGGGAGGCCTTAGTCTAGATGGAGCAGAGGTCACAGGGTCACGGCCTGGAATAAACACAGAAGAGAAACGAAAACATATCAAGAGTCTGATTGAGAAAATCCCTACAGTCAAACAAGAGCTGTTTAATTATCCACTGGACTGGAACATGGTGGACACGGTGAGAGAAAAGGCTAATAGTGTGACTGTTTTAAATGGCTGTTTACTAGTGTATCGTGGCTTGTACTTTCTTAGCATAGATATTGAACAGTTCATCTAGAAGATGACTCTTTTGCCCACACAGACATTGATGGACAGGAGGATCCGCCCCTGGATCAATAAGAAAATCATAGAATATATTGGAGAAGAGGAAGCCACACTAGTCGACTTTGTCTGTTCAAAGGTGTGTGTTTGTCTTTATCTTGTTGGAAATATTGTTTTTCTTTTTCTCTATTAATGTGTTTTGTCTTTGTTGCAGGTCATGGCTCACAGCACGCCAGAGGGAATTCTGGATGATGTTGCCATGGTAAATAGGACATTTAAAAGTGGTTTGATATTTGCACATAAATTTTATTTGGTGAATCTTCCAAAACCTTGTCAGCCTTGTCAGTATGATATTTTACACTTTATAGCTATATTCCATTCTATTCTATTCTATTCTATTCTATTATGTATTGTAGTAGAATAAAATGTTTGGAATGTACTATAATAAGTAAAATGTATTTTCTTTTCGTGATAATTAAAGGATTAGTTCACTTCCAGAACAAAAAATTCCTGATAATGTGCTTACCCTTGTGTCATCCAGGATGTTCATGTTATTCTTTCTTCACTTGCAAAGGAAGGTTTTTGAGGAAAACATTCCAGGATTTTTTTTCTTCATGTAGTGGACTTCAGTGGGAGCCAATGGGTTGAAGGTCCAAATTGCAGTTTTAACCATTTAACTGTCAGTCCCTTTTAACATAGACGTTAAAATAAACTATCCAAACTTAACTTTACTTTATTTGTAATATGGTGAAGTAAATTTAGGCATCCCACTGGTGGGACAGTGACAGCTAAAGGGGTAATGCAGCTTCAAAGGGCTCTACATGATCCCAACTGATATAATAAGCTGAATAATGGTCTTATTTAGCAAAACATTCAGATCGGTTTTCTAAAAAAAAAATTCCTTTTTAACCACAAATGCTCGTCTTGCACTAGCTCAACTTCACGAATTATGTAATCACGTCAGAAAGGTCACGTGTGACGTAGACAGAAGTACCAACCCAGTGTTACAAAGCGAACATGCAAAAAAAACTTTTCCAAAAAAAAAAAAATTAAACAATGATTAGACGATTTTGAAGTTGGTGGAAAAAATGAGATTGAGCTTTTGGCCTACCCTACATTTTTTTAAGCGAAACATGATGAGCATTTGTGGTTCAAAAGTATATACATTTTTATTTTTTTCTTAAAAAATAGACAATCGTTTCACTAGACAAGACCCTTATTCCTCTGCTGGGATCATGTAGAGCCCTTTGAAGCTGCACTGAAACTGCAATTTGGACTTTCAACCCTTTGGCCACCGTTGAAGTCCACTATATAGAGCAAAATCCTGGAATGTTTTCCTCAAAAAACTTCATTTCTTTTTGAAATAAATAAAATTAACACCTTTGATCACATGGGGGTGGATGAGTAAATTATCAGGACATTTTTATTTTGGAACTAATCCTTTAAGCACATTTTCATAACAATTAAGCACACTTTATTGCATCTGTTTCACTTATTATGCGTTAATAATTACAATATGCAAGTCAATTATTTAGGTAGAATTAATACAGAAAATAACAAAGTACATGTCCTTTATTAATATTAATCAGTCATTTTAACAATAAACGTGTTTTGTGAAAACACAGTAAAAAAAATCCCTCCCCCCTTTAAATTTTGGGGTGATTTATGACCTGGACTTGTTTTAAGAGATTCACCTTTTTAATCATGAATGTGTTTCTTACAGGTACTGGATGAGGAAGCAGAAGTGTTTATAGTGAAAATGTGGAGACTTCTGATCTACGAAACAGAGGCCAAGAAAATCGGCCTGGTGAAATAACATGAACTGTGAGTGATAGAAACAAGCAGGAGAGAGGCTGAAGTGAATCTGGCTTTGCTCTCTTGCTTTTAGAGCCTTTAAATTAAAGTGTGGTGGATGAACACCACAGACTGATGCACTTCAACTCTTCCTATATACTCCAGAGGACTAACTGCACAGCTACTGGTGTGAATGGGTGTGTGAATGTGTGTGTGTGTGTGTGTGTGTGTGTGTGTGTGTGTGTGTGTGTATAATAGGCATGTGCCAGTTGGTCTGACTGCATTGCCAAAACCGTGAAAAAGTCGAAAGCTTCTTTCATGCCCAGATTAAATGGAGAGTCTAGTTTGGCTGACTGTTTTCCATTTGATTTGGTTATAGATTTTATTTAATTATTTTCGGTCTCCAATTTTTCAGCACAACCAGTTTAAATCAGCTTATGTTTTTTCCTATTATTATTTGAGTGAACTCGGTTGGGTTTTACTGTCTACTTGCGTCATTACAGGAAAGTATGATTGTTTTTAGTGTGCTGTATTATTATACAAAAGTAATATTTGAATAAGGATTAAATATCTCACTGTAAACAAGCTAAATGAAGCCATACCTGTGGAGATAATGGGATTTTCTCCAGGTTTGTCTGGTTTTGCAGCGGTGGTTTTGACTGTGGTGTATTTTGCACATACCAGCCCATCTGAAGGTTTGTTTCCATGGTGATTGATTTGACTTTGAAATATTAAAATGTCTGATTTTCTAAACTAGCACCAGTTCTATTGCTACTTTCATCTTTTTTTTTTACTTTTAGTTCTCAGATCTGAATCAAAGCTGACCACAGAAGTTGCTGAAAAAAAGTTGCATTATATAATGTGTTTTTGCAAGTTGTTGGTTACTGATAAACAGATCAGGACTTCCAATGAATTGGGGACAGAGCTAACGAGATTTTGAGTCTTGAGGACTTTTTCTTCTAATTTTGTTTTAGTTCATTAATTGTTTGTTTTTTATACAATTTACAAATAAAAAATATAAATATAGTTATTTTGACCAGCAGAAACTGCTTAAATCTTGCAGTTCCCCTACTTTTGCTCTTCATACAGTTGAAGTCAAAAGTTAACATACACCTTGCAGAATCTGCAAAATGTTAATTATTTTAACAAAACAAGAAGGAAGGATCATACAAAATGCATGTTATTTTTTTATTTAGCACTGACCTGAATAAGATATTTCACAAAAAAGACGATTACATGTACTGTAGTCCACAAGAGAAAATAATAGTTTAATTTACAAAAATGACCCCATCCATAAGTTTATATACACTTGATTTTTAATACTGTGTTGTTGTTTTATTTTTTTTATTAGTGATAGTTGTTCATGAGTTTCTTGTTTGTCTTGAACCGTCGAACTGCCTGCTGTTGATCAGAAAAATCCTTTAGGTCCCACAAATTCTTTGTTTTTTTTTCAGCATTCCTGTGTATTTGAACCTTTTTCAACAATGACTGTATGATTTTGAGATCCGTCTTTTCACACTGAGGACAACTGAGGGACTCATATGCAACTATTACAGAAGGTTCAAATGCTTACGTATGATTCAGAAGGAAAAATTATGCATAAAGAGCCAGGGGTGACTGTATGACTGTATGATTTTGAGATCCATCTTTTCACACTGAGGACAACTGAGGGACTCATATGCAACTATTACAGAAGGTTCAAATGCTTATGGATGATTCAGAAGGAAAAATTATGCATTAAGAGCCAGGGGTGTAAATTGAGTTAAATTAAAGTTAAATTGAGCCTGCTCTTTAAATCCAAGAAGTTCTAATTTACAGCTCTTAATGCATCATGTTTCCTTCTGGAGCATCAGTGAGCATTTGAACCTTCTGTAATAGTTGCATACGAGTCCCTCAGTCATCCTCAGTGTGAAAAGATGGATATCAAAATAATACAGTCATTGTTGGAAAGGGTTCAAATACACAAAAATGCTAAAAAACCAAAGAATTTGTGAGACCTAAAGGATTTTTCTAAAGAACAACTTGCAGTTTAACTGTTCAGGTCAAACAAGGGACTCCTGAACAGCTATCACTAAACCAAAAAAACAAACAAAAAAACAGCTGTGATAATTCAGGTAACAACACAGGATTAAGAATCAAGTGTGTAAACTTTTGTGGACTATATGTAAACATTTATTATGTGAAATATCATCTTCAGTTTAATACTAAATAAAAATTAACATGTATTTTGTATGATCCCTCTTATTTTGGTGCACTAATTAACATTTTGAAGATTCTGCAAGCTGTATGTAAACTTTTGACTTCAACTTTTTTAGTTTAATTTGTTTAGTTTAAAATTTGCTTAAAAGACATTAAACTGCAGCTCAGAGTCATAGCAGGTTCCCATTGTGATGACAAAAAAAATCAACGTGTCAGTATAAATTCCCCAGATAATGGTGGAAATGTTCAGTTCATTTGTTTAAAAAAATCAAAACACTGATGCTGTCTAAATTGCAATTCTAGTGAAATTTCTAAGGGTGGCGCAATTACTCAGGGATGCAGGTGGGCGCTTCTCGCCGAAAAATGGGCACTAAATGTTGAGTGACTAATGCTAATTGATAAAGGCTCTATTCAGTGTTTTTATTTAGCACATACATTCTTCCTGTGAAAAGGCCTGTGATGTTTGAATCAACTTGGACTTGATGGAAATGTCCAGTTTCTTGCCGTGAGCTGTTCCAGTAACTCCAGGTGAGTGAACAAGTCTTTTGTTCACAACGTTACAGTTGTAAAAAAACTGTTTAATTTGGAGCTTCGCAACAATTGCCCGAGAAAACAAAAAAAGTACATGTATATGTACATATTTTCACCACAGTAGTCAAATCAGAAAAGTTTAAGACATAAGATAGAGCCCATATTTTCACATCTCGCGTTCGCCTGAGGTAACCACAGTAATGGTAGGCTACGTACTTGAGAGCTTTTCGTACAAAACAGAGGTAAAAAGTGTTCTGTCATTGTTTATTCACACGGTGTATTGTTTTCTGTAAAAAACGATTTTCTGTTTGTAACCGATGTTTAGGTTACTGCATCATTGACGCCAAATTAGCCTACAATTTGCGTCGGGCCAGAAAAACCTCAAAAAGTATCAAAAAATAAAAATTATAAGCGACCCTGAAACATAGGCTATGTACATCCGTTTCCTTATTTATATCCCCTTCTTTCGTAAATTGGGCATAAGAGTTGTTAAAAACAGGTTGTAAATGGCAGGAAACACCAGGCGAGATATATTAATAAAGGAATGGGGGTTACAGAGAGAGAGAGAGAGAGAGAAAGAGAGAGGTGCACAGGGAGGAGGGGGGAGACCTGTTACTGCTGTGCCAACTGCGCGCTTTCACTGCGCAAAAGCGCACAGAAATGTTTTCCGCTCGAATCAAGATATCATTCTCTTGATTCCTTTTCTTTAAAAAAGCTCTTTTTTTCTTAAGACAAAATGCATTAATTTTACTCTCTTAGCATGTCTTTAGTATTTACGAAATCAATCTGCATCCTCTTTTGACATAAGAGGATCCTGCGTCTCCATGCGCCTTTTCCTACAACCCGCCGTTTAACGCCATTTAAATGTTTTGAGACTAGGGCTGCGAGGATGTGGACGCTACCGAGGACCCGGTTCGCGCACTGTAACGGCTCGTCGAGCAGCGACGAGAAAGAAATCGCCGTAAACATCGGCGGCGTGCGGCTGGTGCTGTGCGGGGACATTCTGAACCGCTATCCGGACAGCAGGCTGGCCGAACTTGTGAACTGCTCAACTCGGAGTTTTGATGTCATTTCCTCGCTCTGCGATGACTACGACCCTGGGAAACGAGAATTCTACTTCGACAGAGACCCTGACTCGTTTAAATGCATCGTAGAAGTGTACTACTTTGGAGAGATCCACATGAAGCGGGGGATCTGCCCTATTTGTTTTATCAAAGAGATGGAATTTTGGAAGATTGACTTAAGCTACTTGGACGAGTGCTGCAAGAGTAACTTGACTGAGAAGGAGGAAGAGCTGGCAGAGATTGCGGACAAGGTGAAACTTATCCTGGATGATCTAGATTGTGACCCTAATGTGAGCCGCACTGAAAGGTGGCAGAAGTTTCTCTGGAAACTCATGGAGAAACCAGAGTCCTCGCTCCCCGCACGCGTAATTGCAGTTGTGTCCTTTCTGTTCATTCTAGTTTCATCTGTGGTGATGTGTCTCGGGACTATACCGGACCTCCAAGTGGAGGATTCCGAAGGGAACCGCGTTGAGCACCCGACCCTGGATGCTATCGAGACGGCGTGCATCGGCTGGTTCACGGTAGAGTACGTGCTGCGTTTCGCATCGTCCCCAAACAAGGTGCGCTTCGCGCTCTCCTTCATGAACATGATAGACTTCTTGGCCATCCTGCCGTTCTACGTGGTGCTGGTTCTCACGTACCTCGGCACGGCCATGATGGAGCTGGTCAACGTGCAGCAGGCGGTTCAGGCGCTCCGCATCATGCGCATTGCGCGGATCTTCAAGTTGGCGCGCCATTCCTCTGGCCTGCAGACGCTCACGTATGCGCTTAAACGCAGCTTTAAGGAGCTGGGGCTGCTCCTCATGTACATGGGAGTGGGCATCTTCGTGTTCTCCGCGCTCGGGTACACCATGGAGCAGAGCCACCCGGAGACGCTGTTCAGAAGCATTCCGCAGTCCTTCTGGTGGGCCATCATCACCATGACCACTGTCGGCTACGGGGACATCTACCCAAAAACCACCTTAGGCCGGTGCAACGCGGCCATCAGCTTTCTATGCGGGGTGATCGCCATAGCGCTGCCCATTCACCCCATCATCAACAATTTCGTCATCTATTACAACAAGCAGAAGGTGCTCGAAACCGCCGCCAAGCACGAGTTGGAACTCATGGAGCTGCGCGCTCTCGAACTCACAGTGAGAAGCTCCTCGCGCAGGTCTGACGCGCCCGGGAACGCGTGGGAAGGTGCCATGCGCGCGTCGCGTAGCGATACATATATCCCGCTCCTATCTGGAGCGCACAGAACTGAGAAGGAGCCTGTGAAAAAGAAAAGCCTGACTTAGGGCAAAAGTGAAAGAAACCTTAGAAAAGCACTTTAAGTTTCACGAGAGCTTGTGTTATTATGGTCATTGTGCGCTATAAACTGCTGTGCTACAGTGTGACCGTCAAGCTGCTTGTGGTGTTTTCACTGGACATCAAAATCAGTTCCATTTCAAAAGTGTTATTTTGTCTCAATCAAATAAAGTGCATGTCAAACTTAAGGCGTATGTGTTTTAGGTAATTATAGTACAACCAATATATTTACATCATCAGAATCATATTTCACAAACACACACATACAATGAGCTACAGGTGTGAAATTAGTATCATGCATGACCACCATCCACCTGAGGTGACGGTAGAAGTTGTAAATGTAAAAATATGCAGGATTTAAAGGACACAAAAAAACAATTGAGGTAAGAAAGTTTCTTTTCTTTATGATCATGTTTAATAGATAGTAAATGATTTAACTGATATTGTGAATTGGCAGGTTGTCTTGTTTAATTTCATGTGAGGGTGAAATTGTGTTGAGGGTAGCATAAAAATTCATGAGTAAAATTATTATTATTATTATTATTATGTTTATTTTTTGTTACCACTTTTCACAGTAGTGGGGTAGATTTTATGAACATTAAGCATTAATTAAAAAGATTGAAAATGAAACATCAATTTCTATTATTTTCTTTTATGCCAAAAATCATTAGGATATTAAGCAAAGATCATGTTCCATAAAGATATTTTGTACATTGTATATCCTACCGTAAATATATAAAAACTTAATTTTTGAAAAGTAATATGCATTACTAAAAACTAAGATTTTTTGCACCCTCAGATTCCAGATTTTCAAATAGTTGTATCTCAGTCCTATTCTAACAAACCATACATCAATGGAAAGCTTATTTATTCAGCTTGCAATGATATATAAATCTTAATTATTTTTTTTACCCTTATCGCTGGTTTTGTGGTCCATGGTCATATACATATATATTTTTTTTCCTGAAATGCAGATTTTATTGGTTGCTAGGAAGCAACTGTGATGACAAACACCAACCGTCTGTCTATTTTTATAATACTGCTGTTTTTTTCCCCCATTCTCAGTATTAGAGACTTACAAGCATGTAGACATGAGAGAGGTATTTTCAGACAGTCTTTTCTGGAAGGAAGAGTGTTCAACTTATGTGTTGGTGGAGCTACAGGTGAGTCTTGCCTTTTAAGCAGGCCATTCTCAAATAATGTACATAGTCTCTAACTTTCTTGTTTCGTGCTTCCTCTCTACCTCTGTCTCATAACCTCTTCACACTAATCCTATTAAGTGGTACAGTTGTAAATGGGGTCCAAAACAATTTGTGATTACTTGCAGCACATTTGGAGGTATGATAACTCTTTATTGTTTCATTACATTGTTGCCCACAAGTACACTATTTGCTCTGGTTTGCTCCTGTGCAAGCGGTCAGCACAACAGGTGTCTGAAAAGTGAGCTGAGATTCTAAAATGTAGTTTTTTTTCACCTTTTTGCTGTAAATCTTGAGAGTTTTATTCTCATCCTTATGTTGCTGTTTCCTGCTGTCCAATTCCTGACTCAACATTCCAGCACAGAGATAAAAACAAATGAGTCACTGAATCCACCCAAACATGCCGGAATTCAGCGAAGAGCCACTGGAGGCTAAGAATAGGACCCCCAGCATGATGTGGGCTGGTGTCAGTCATGAGAACTGATACTGAGCGTTTATGGAAGGAATGTGTGTCTGGTTGATATATAGAGAAGCATTTAAACATGTCTGCACGGCAGGGGGTTCTCACATACACCCTCGAAATGCTCAGACAAGATGGCTGCCCTGGCACCTGCAAGCGTGATGAGATAGCTGACATGGTTTAGATACACAGCGTGAGGAGCATGGGTGTGCTGCTGTGTGGGTTTGTGTGAATAGTTTAAAGGTTTCTTTTAAGGGTGTACATTAATTTTGTTCCCCTCTGCTGTATAACAGTTTAATGTTTCTGAAAGTTTATATTGTTGATGTGATTTCCGTACATCTCTAGGTTTGAAGCTTTGATTCTTGCACAATGAGTTTAGCCCACCTGTGCACCTGACTGCATTTCACCAATCAGCTCTCTTGGGCCCTCATCACTATGGGAACATAGAGGACTGTGTTTAGGACATTTATGCCAATTAATATTTTCAGCCAAAATGGTGCTACTAAATTTTGTTTCCACCTGGAAAGGTTGTGTGTGATGTTCTAATTGAGAATATTTCCCTAAGTCTGGTCCCAAAACGTATTTATTTTTGCAGGATTCATATGGTTATGGAAAGCCCAGTAATATCAGATATTAAAGGAATTTTCCAGATGAGTTTTACCGTTTTTTGGCTTGTAAATGTAAGCATTTAATTGATTTGTAATTTTCTGAGAATACACCTTACACCTTTTTAATACCTTAAAGGAACACCGTGAGTTTTACCGTTTTTGAATCCATTCAGCTGATCCCCGGGTCTGCCGGTAGCACTTTTAGCATAGCTTAGCGTAAATCATTGAAGCTGATTAGACAATTAGCATCTCGTTCAAAAATGACCAAAGATTTTCGTAATTTTTCCTATTTAAAACTTGACTCTACTGTTGTTACATTGTGTACTAAGACCGACAGAAAAGGAAAAGTTGTTATTTTTCCAGGCTAATACGAATATTTAGATATTTAAAATCGCAACTTTTCATTTTCTATTGGTCTTAGTACACAATGTATCTACAGAAGAGTCAAGTTTTAAATAGGAAAAATATTGAAAATCTTCGGTCATTTTTGAACAAGATGCTAATGGTCTAATCTGATTCAGTGATTTATGCTAAGCTATGCTAAAAGTGCTAACAGCAGACCCGGAGATCGGTAAAACTCACGGTGTTCCTTTAAGGCATTAAAAGGTGTAAGGTGTATTCTCAGCAAATTACAAATCAATTAAATACTTACATTTACAAGCCATTTTGCTTCTTAGGTTTTACGTTCAGTTAGAGAATGAGTACAATTTTGTTTAATGTAAATATATATTTGTGAGTATGCATATGGATGAAGTTTTGTACATGTCTCACTTATGCATTGGACCATGAGATTGATTGATTTGTGCTGTAATCCCTGCAGACACCAGAGCATTCACACACTGTCTTCAAAGTGAGTAATTTCATGCTTTATATGCTGAAGATTACACTTTTCAGTTAGTGCGAACATGATTATGGCTGTTCCACTCGTTGAAATAGTCTGAGAGTATGCTTGCGTGTTCACAGCAGCACACAGGTTAGAAGCATGAAGTGTATTTGTGAGAGAGGCAGAAAAAAAAGCAGCTGGAAGCAGAACAGTTGAAGTTTTACAGAATCTGCAAAATGTTAATTATTTGACCAAAATAAAAGGGATTATACAAAATGCATGTTATTTATTTAGTACTGACATAAATAAGATATTTCACATAAAAGACATTTATATATAGTCCACAAGAGAATATGTTTAACTGTTTATCCTGAATAGTTCAACTGCCCGCTGTTCTTCAGAAAAATCCTTCAGGTCCCACAAATTCTTTGGTTTTTCAGTTTGTGTATTTGATCCCTTTCCAACATGACTGTATGATTTTGAGATCTATCTTTTCACACTGAGGACAACTGAGGGACTTGTATGCAACTATTACAGAAAGTTCAAATGATCACTGATGCTCCAGAAGAAAAAACGTTGCATTAAGAGCCAGGGGTGTAAACTTTTGCATAAAATGAAGATGTGTACATTTTTCTTATTTTTTTCATTTAGTACTGCCCTTCAAAAGCTACAGAAGACATGTTTTCCAAAAGACAAAAGATCAAAATCATACAGTCATTGTTGGAAAGGGTTCAAATATACAAAAATGCAGAAAAGCCAAAGAATTTGTGGAACCTGAAAGATTTTTCTGGGCAGTTTAAATGCTCAGGACAAACAAGGAACTCATGAACTGTCACTAAACCTAAAAAAAAAACAAGTGTGGATGATTCAGGAACAACTCTGTATTAAGAATCAAGTGTATGTAAACTTTTGAACAGGGTCATTTTCATAAATTCAGCTATTATTTTCTTTTATGGACTATATGTAAATGTCTTTTATGTGAATTATCTTATTCAGGTCAGTACTAAAAAAAAAAAAAATAACATGCATTTTGTATGAACCCTTATTTTCGTAAAAGAATTAACATTTTGCAGACTCTGCAAGGTGTATTTAAACTTCATCTGTCATGCTAGATTCACGCTACAGGTCAGCAACAACCTTACAGAAGCGATGCATTGCTACTGAAAAGGATAGTTCACCCAGAAATGAAAATTCTGTCATTAATTACTCACCCTCATGTTGTTCCAAACTACGTAAAACCTTCGTTCATCTTTGGAACACAAATAAGGATATTTTTGATGAAATCCGAGAGCTTTCTGACTCTGAATAGACAGCAACGCAACTATCACATTCAAGTCCCAGAAAGGTAGTACGGACATTGTTAAAATAGTCCATGTGACATTAGTGGTTCAACCTTAATTTTATGAAGGTACGACAATAATTTTGTGCAAAGACAACAAAAATAATGACTTCATTCAACAGTTTCTTCTCTTCCGTGTCAGTCTTCACCGGACATTTATGAGAGTACCACAACACGTGATATTAGTATTGGTACATTTAATCATGTTGAATTAACTTCAGCTCAATTGATATATTTTGTTCAATCACAGCAGTGAATAAAAGTGTTTTTGACAAAGCTGTAAAAGAATAATGCACTGCTAAAAGTGGTTTTCCCTTGCTGAAAGAATCTGAACCGTTTCTCACTCATTTATCTATGCAATTAATTTATTCTGTCCATCCTCCGGCAGCATAACTGCCATTATGTGACTCGAGTGTTTATTGACATTTAAACATCCAATTCTGTGTACTCTCAAGCACTTAATGGCATTTAATGTATTGCTAAAAATAAAATTTTGGAATTATGATGGATAAAAAAAAACGACGTCCAGTATGAATGGTGATGTCTAATGAGTAGGAAGTGATTCTCTGAACTCTCATATAAAAGAAAAAACACAAGTAAGATCTCTTTTACCTCCATCTTCTAGACCGCAATCGAATGTAAGAGGATTGTGTGACCAGACTTTAGTTGAGCCACACTCAGCTTGTTCTCACAGCAAAGGTGACATTAGGAGCACAACTGGGCGTTTTGTGATTTACAGCTTGGCTGAATGTGTGTGTATTAATGCAAAATTTAGGAGATTGTCCGATTGTTACTGATCATTTGTAAGCATTGATCATGTTCTGCCAGCAACCGCCAGCTCACGCCTACAGTTCTGCTGCTCGTTAGGGTTCTAACAGCAAAAATAATCAGTCCAACACTCTGGCAATTCCAGTCTGAGATAATTACTCAAACACGGCGCAGTCCTTCACACAGACAGAACAACTTGACCTTTCACTTCAAAGAGCGCCAGAGAGAAACGAGTAATGATTGTCTTTTATGAGACAGAAAAAACCTGCTTTTTCACATTGTGCTCCTAACCACCTTACCCATTAAGAAAATTATTAGATGAATAGAGGTAAAGCTGGATGGATGGAACCCTTTTGAATGGTTCCTGTGTATATAGTCTTTCTGTAGTGTTTCAGATCTGTGCCCTGGAGAGAGGGCAAAAGGTACTCCACAGGGGCATTATGGGTATCATCATTATAAACTTTCTAAGTGTCTATGTATATACGGTGTGGAGTCAGCTTTTGCCATTATTGTTGAGATCAAATTTTGCCCACAAGGATAGTACAACCTGTAATTACTACATGGTAAGGAACAGCTAATGGTCCCTATTAGCAAAAATGGCTTTAATAAAGCATATTTTAAAAGGCCTTAAAAGGGACAGTTCACCCAAAGAAGAAAATTCTGTCATTTACAGTACATCATTTACTCTTATATCTTTTAGAAACCCTACTGTAATTGTAAAAATGGGCAAGGATCAGCAATCTCCACGTAAAACTGATCGGGCAGACCAAACTGTAAATCGCAGAGACTTGAAACTTGGAGGGATGGTAGTACTTACACTGTCAACAACCTGATGGGGGTGCTACAATGATCAAAAGTACGAAATTGCCATTTGTCACAGTCTCAAGTGTCTTATGTCGTTGAAATCCTTGGCTGATGTCGGACAAAAGGCATTTTTGGGTATTTAGCTTGTTTTTAAAAACCTACTTTTGCGAACTAGTCCTAGGTTTTTCACCCAATCGGAACCAAACCATTGCAGGAAGATTCTCTGAAAAGTAAATATCAATAATTATCAAACAAAAGTTGACAAAGTTGGCAAGGGGACACCAAAACGTTCAAAAGGGGCAGACGCAGCTCTTTATTAAAATGACTATAACTTTTGAATGGAATGCGATATCTTCACTAAACTCACAACAGTGTATGTAAGAGCTGAATCTGAGGTCACATGAAAAAGTTGTGTAGCTTGGCCACTTGGTGGCACTATAAAAAGGCACATTTGGCACTGGGTACTGGGGTGCGATATCACATTATTCAAGGGCGTAAAAGATAGTATATTGCACGGTTTTTCACACATACGCACAATATAAATATGCGACAGACCTTGTTCCAAACAACTTCATGTCTATAACCACTGCTGTCAATCAAACCGTTTGTTAAATGATTGAGAAAATGAAAAAAAAAGCTACTTTGCCAACTAGTTCTAGGTTTTTTGCTCAATCTGGAAAAACAAAAACACTGCAGTACAATTCTCTGGACTCTGTAGGTCAACAATTATCCAGAAAAAGGGTCCTGTCCAAATATACCTAAAAGCCTATTCTTTGCTCACGCTGAACAAAAGGCACTCCTTGGATTTTTACAAATTTATGGGGTATTTTGGATTTTTTTGTAAAACATGCTTTTGCAAATGAGTCCTAGGATCGGAACCAAACCATGCAGGAAGACTCTCCGTCGCAAATTGATGCAAAAATGTTTGAAAGTGGCAGGGTTGCCTTTACTAAAACGGCTAAAAGTTTTTAGAAAGTATAGCTGGTGCTAAATAATGCCGTTATAAATGAAACAAAAAACCCATCATATTTCTGTAGTAAATTACCTGGATTTGCCAAAAATGCTTTTTTAAATCATTAATTTAAGTTTACAGGCTTGATAAATATGTAATGTCTTTTTGTTTTTTTGAACCATGGTAATGGCTGCTTGTTTATATATTGTTTATATATATATATATATACTTATATTAAAATGTTGTTGTTAGTATTATATTAATATTAAATGTGACCCTGGACCACAAAACCAGCCATTAGGGTAGAAATCCAGTCAGTACCTGGTGTGACCACCATTTGCCTCATGCAGTGCAACACATCTCCTTCGCATAGAGTTGTTGATCAGGTTGTTGATTGTGGCCTGTGGAATGTTGGTCTACTCATCTTCAATGGCCGTGCGAAGTTGCTTGATATTGGCAAATACTGGAAAACAATGTCGTATACGACAATCCAGAGTATCCCAAACATGCTCAATGGCTGACATGTCTGGTGAGCATGCTGGCCATGCAAGAACTGGGATGTTTTCAGCTTCCAGGAATTGTGTACATATCCTTGCAACATGGGGCTGTGCATTATCATGCTGCAACATGAGGTGATGGATGTGGATAAATGGCATAACAATGGGCCTCAGGATCTGGTCACGGTATCTCTGTGCATTCAAAATGCCATCAATAAAATGCACCTGCCCATACCATAACCCCACCACCATGGGCCACTCGATCCACAACATTGACATCAGCAAACCGCTCACCCACACAACGCCATACACGCTGTCTGCCATCTGCCCTGTACAGTGAAAACCGGGATTCATCCGTGAAGAGAACACCTCTCCAAAGTGCCAGACGCCATTGAATGTGAGCATTTGCCCACTCAAGTCGGTTACGACAACGAACTGCAGTCAGGTCGAGATCCCGATGAGGATGACGAACATGCAAATGAGCTTCCCTGAGACTGTTTCTGACAGTTTGTGCAGAAATTCTTTGGTTATGCAAACCGATTGTTGCAGCAGTTGTCCTGGTGGCTGGTCTCAGATGATCTTGGAGGTGAAGATGTTGGATGTGGAGGTCCTGGGCTGTGGCCTGCGGTTGTGAGGCCAGTTGGATGTACTGCTAAATTCTCTGAAACGCCTTTGGAAAAGGCTTATGGTAGAGAAATGAACATTCAATTCACAGGCAACAGTTCTGGTGGACATTCCTGCTGTCAGCATGCCAATTGCACGCTCCCTCAATACTTGTGACATCTGTGGCATTGTGCTGTGTGATAAAACTGCACATTTTAGAGTTGCCTTTTATTGTGGGCAGCCTAAGGCACACCTGTGCAATAATCATGCTGTCTAATCAGCATCTTGATATACCACACCTGTGAGGTGGATGGATTATCTCGGCAAAGGAGAAGTGCTCACCAACACAGATTTAGACAGATTTGTGAACAATATTTGAGAGAAATAGGCCTTTTGTGTACATAGAAAAAATCTCAGATCTTTGAGTTCAGCTCATGAAAAATGGTGGCAAAACAAAAGTGTTGCGTTTATAATTTTGTTCAGTGTATAAAATACACAAATATTTCTGCAAGGGTTAGGTTAAAGGTTATGAGATAAAAATATAAAAAGTTCAGCTTAAAACAGTTGGAAGCCAAAAAAAAAAAAAGTCCCCACTGTGATAGAATTGTGTGTTTGTGTGTAGCAGAGTGAACCGAATACATGCTAGATGGCAAGATAAATGTGAGTGTGTGTGGGCTGTGAGAGAAAAACAGTCAGGAGGTTCAACTCATGGATTTATTGACTGATTCCTGGACAGACAGACAAAGAATAATGTTGGTGTTTGTTGACACAGCCTGGAGAGTGAGCAACAGAAGACTGATGAGGAAAAAACAGCAATTCATTATTTATCTAAATTTCATCTGGTGTCTTTAGAGAAAGAGGAGCAGGAGAGAGAATGTTACACAGATGGACAGAACAATGAATAACTGATCATTTCAATTAACCTGTTTAGTGGTGCAGGAAGTGAGACTGTTGGGGAAATGATGGGAAGTCACATTTAATTGGTCCCGCGGACAGTGTGATTACTTGCTTCAGTACCCAGCTGACAAGAAGAGACCGTGAACAATCTTGCGGAAAAAAAAAAAAATAGTGAAATAATGATACCATATTCTGCTAGCATCTTGTCCTGACTGAGGATTCTTGAGCCGTAGAGAAAGGACAAAAAATACAGAAGAGTCACATTGAGATCAATGATAACTTTTGAACAGTGTGCAGGTGTCTTATGAACTGCCTAGACTTGGCAGAGCATGAAATAGCAGTGCGGCTTTCAATACGAACACAGCCACAGGGATGCTGAGCACTGCTTTCTAAGATGCTGCTGGTTTTGTGAACGCAAACAGTAGGCATGGGCTTAGCTGGAGTAGGAAGGTGGATGGGCTGTATCTGTCAATGATAATAACGTATAGGTGTCTTGTTTAGAAATGTTCAGGGCTGATTGATTATGTACATAATCGCTCTTTTTCCTGCATGTGTCTTTCTCTACAGTTTACACACTGGGAATTATTAATCCATGATGATCAATACAGTCTGACAGAGTCAACAAGTTGCTCATTTTAAGCATGCACAAGCACGTGTTTCTGCACTCATAACCACTCCAAAAAAAAGCTTGGTTAAAAACAACCCAGCTCTGGGTGAAATATTAACAAACCGATTGGGTTGTTTTGACCCAGCGGTTGGGTTAAATGCTTAACTCAACTTTCTGGGTAGTTTTAACTGGGAATTCTGGGCCCTGTTGGAGAAAGCTTATTTATTCAGCTTTTTTGACTGGTTTTGTGCTCCAGGGTCACATATATCTGTTCTAACCAACAAAAATGTGTTTTAACAAATGTGTCAGTGTTAGACCATGATTAAGTGTTAAAATGCTGGATGTTCTCTCTCTGCTTTACTCTCGTCTGCCCCTCAAGTCTGAGTGGAGTGGCATCCCATAACCCTTTTCCAGATTGAGATCTGCATCTTCAACCTTTTTCAAAGATTACACTCTGAGTAGAGAGAGTGAGAAGGATGGTGGAAGGTCTTGCTCAGTTAAAGGTCATTTCTGTTTGTGAAAAAGGAACATTTTGAGTTTGAAGTTATCCAGGGATGGACTGAGACCAAGAAACCATCTAAGACCAACCTTACCAACCAAATACAAACCATGCCTTCTCTTTTATTTAGTTCATTTACAGGTATATTGATTTTGGCAATGTTTGATATGTCTGAAATAATATAGGGCTGTCAAAGGATTAATCGTGATTAATCGCATCCAAAATAAAAGTTTATGTTTACATACTATATGCGTGTTTACTCAGTATATTTATTATGTATATATAAATACACATACATACATACATGTATATATTAAAACAAAATATTTATATGTATATATATATTTACACCTGTATACAGTTTAGATTATAAATAAATATATATAAATCTAAAATATTTTTCCTTAATATATACATGCATGTGTTTGTATTTATATATACATAATAAATATACACAGTACACACATATATAGTATGTAAACATAAACTTTTATTTTGGATGCGATCGTTTGACAGCACTAATTTTTACACTACCATACAAAGGATTGTTAAGATTAAACAGAAGTCTCTTCTGCTCACAAAGTCACTGCTCACTGCATTTATTTGACCAAAACAAATACAGTAAAAACAGTAATACTGTGAAGTATTATTATTATAAAAATAACTTTATTTTAATAGTATAATTTGATAACACTGTATTTTAAGGTGTCCTTGTTACACGTTACATCTACTTACTATTATAATAACAATTAATTATGCTTAATTACATGCAAATAACCCTAAGACAAACCCTAATTCTAAATCTAACCATAGTAAGTACATGTAGTTAATTAATAATTTATTAATAATTAATTTTATTAATTATAATTACACTGTAACAAGGACACCTTACAATATAGTGTAACCTAAAATTAAATTAAAATTAATTACACGATTAGCACAATTAATCTGGATAACAAACAATACATCTGTTAAATGTCTAGGCTGAGAAATATGTGATCAAACACTCATAAAAATAAAGGTGCTTTACTATGCAGTAGAACCTTTTTTGTCATAATGGTTCCATAAAGAACCTTTAACATCTGAAGAACCTTTTTGTTTCACAAAAGGTTCTTTGTGGCGAAAGAAGAAAGATGGTTCTTTAAAGATCCTTTGACTGAATGGTTCTTTGTGGAACCAAAAATGGTTCTTTTATGACATTGCGGTAAAGAACCTTTTCAAGCAGAAGTGTAGAAACTTTAAAATCCAACAGATGTGGCCACATAGTTTTAAATGGGCTGGTTCTTGTCATAAAATTTTTCCATTAAAATCTTTGTGTACCTTGTTTACCTTCTATCTAATTTTAGTCTCAACCGCTGGACCGCAAGTTGACCAGCCCACATGGGACAAGTCCCGGTGTTCCTCATGATCAGTCTTCATCCACTGTACTGATTGATTGGAATTCCCTTTTCGTCTGACCTCTGTCCTTAAGGTCCTGCTGTAATTGAACACACTATCACATGCCGTCCACTGCATTGTGGGTAAGAAAATCATCAGTGTTTAAATTGAATTGAATACTATACTTTTATTCAGCAAAGAAGTAATTAATTGACCAAAAGTGACAATAAAGACATTTACAATGTTTTCAAATTTCTATTTTAAATAAATGCAATCATTTTTACTTACAACTGAATTCTTGAGCATCAAATCAGCATATTAGAATGATTTCTAAAGGATCATGTGACACTGAAAACTGGAGTAATGGCTGCCGAAAAATCACTTTTGCCATCACAAAATTTCATTTTTAAAAATATTAAAGCCTTGGTGAGCACAGGAGACTTTTCTTGTTTCTTTTCTTGTTGCCCTATAGTTCCTTTTTTCTGGGTGTTTAAGTCATCAATTCAGCATCTTGCATTCATATTTTTTACTCTAAATCTTTCATTATCGTTTGGATTCAAAACCGCTGTGTAGATCAGTTTCTGTCTGCTCAATGAATCATTTCCATTTGGGAGCTATAGTGTATTTTCTCAAGTATGTTGTTTTTTTATTTGCAGGATTGGACTGAGATGGATTTGCTTAATCACAAGCCTAGACATGTATTTGGGTGTCCTCTGAAGTGTTGACCTCATCCATCTCTCCATTCTGTCATTTATTGGTAGCGCTTCTTATGTGTGATTCACTTGTGCGATCCGTAAATGGGCTTAATGTAGGACAGCAGCGGCACATATGCGTTAATCAGAGAGCAATGGTGACAAAACACACAACAATGTATGTGTGTGCATGTGTATAAGACACTCATAAATTACAGAGATTAATGCTGGGTTACAGAGCGAGAAGTTCAACCAATCGCTCATATTGATTCACTGTTGATCTCTTTGACACATACAAAGAACCTCATGTGCTGTCCATTCTGTTTAAGCTGATGTTAGATTACAGTGGGGAATATCATAACCAGGCAGAGGGATAAGAGTCTGTGTGTGTGTACTTTTACAGCTATGTTTCTGAGAGAGCCGGTTTGAGTTTAGACCATCAGAATGAGGACAAAGAGAGTAAAGTGAGGACATTTTTGGTGGTCCTCACATTCTGAGCACCCTTTAAAGGCCTGTTTGAGGGATCAGGTTATACTTGGATAAAGGTTTAGAGTAAGGGTTTGGGTGAGACACTTAATTCTGATGGAGGGGTAGAGATCGTATTGTATCAATGAATGTCCTCACAAAAATAGCTGTACAGGGTAGTGTGTGAAGTCAGTTTGTCATTTATCTGTGTCTGTTTATGTGTGTGAGAATGTGTATTTTTTTTGTGTTGATCCTGAATAGCACAAGGAGAAAACATTGGTGGATTTTGCACTTGTAGCCTTTTGTGTGGGTTTTTTGTTTTTCATGAATATGTGTGCTCCAACATGTGAATTGAGTAAGAGTCTGTAGCTCGAGGAACTATGATTTTTTTTTTTCTTTTAGTAGATGTGCACAGGTACATATGTGTGGTTTATGTGTGCCACTCCTTCAGGGTTAAACTTGCCAACAGAATGTCCAAAAACCTCTCTTTGGGGACATCCAGGTATGTCCTGAAGGTTTCATTAGTTAATTACTTTAGTTAACATAAATTAAGAATGAACAATACTTCTACAGCATTTAATAATCTTAGTTAATATTAATTTCAATATTTACTAATGCATTATTTAAATCAAAAGCTGTTTGTTAACATTAGTTATGCACTGTGACAATAAAAATGTGTTTTTATTAACTAATGTTAACAAAGATTATTAAAACTGTAATGAATGCATTTTTCATTGCTTGTTTGTTAGCATTAACTAATATTAAGAAATGACACCTTGTTGTAAAGTGTTAACTATTGTAAATAGTATACACTACCAGTCAAAAGTTTTTAATAGTACAATTTTTTTTTTTTTTTTTTTTTTTTTTTTAAGAATTCTCTTCTGCTCACCAAGCCTGCATTTATTTGATTCAAAATACAGTAAAAACTGTAATATTGTGAAATATTTATACTATTTAAAATAACTGCTTTCCATTTGAATAAAAATGTAATTTATAACTAAATTTTCAGCATTGTTACGGCAGTCTTCAGAAATTCCTTCAGAAATTATTCTCATATGCTGTTTTGCTGTTCAGTTTTTTTTTTATTGTTGTTGTTGTTATTATTATCAATATTTAAAACTGATCCAAAGATCAGCCTTTATCTGAAATGAAAAGCTTTTGTTTCATTATACACTACACCATTCAAAAGCTTGGAGTCAATATAATTTTTGAGGGGAACGAAATTATAGAAATTAATACTGTTATTTAGCAAAGATGCTTTAAATTGATCAAAATTGATGATGTTTATAATGTTACAAAATATTTTTACTTCAGATAAATGCTGTTCTTCTGAGCTTGAAAACCTGAAAAAAAAAAATCAACTCAGCTGTTTTTAACATAAAAAGAATAATAATAAATGTTTTTTGAGCAGCAAATCAGAATGTTAGAGTGATTTCTGAAGGACTGGAGTAATGATGCTAAAAAATCATAGGAATAAATTACATTTTAAAATATATTCAAATAGAAAACAGTTATTTTAAATAGTAAAAATATTTCAAAATTATACTGTTTTTGCTGTAGTTTGGATCAAATAAATGCAGGCTTGGTGAGCAGAAGAGACTTCTTTAAAAACATGAAAAATCTTATTGTTCAAAAATTTCTGACTGGTATAATTATTATGACAAAACTACAGTACAAATGGTAATATTATTACAGTTGTTTCCTATGTTAATGTATTTTAAAATGTAATTTATTCCTGTGATGGAAAAGCTGAATTTTCAGCATCAGTACTCCATAAGTAAAAATAAGTTTTATTTATAAACAAAATAATATTAAAAAGTAATTCTTTTTTTTTTATTATTTAAATGACAATATAGACAGGAAAGTAAGATGAGAGGGGAGGAATGGGATTGGGTCATGGCCCGAATTCACATCTGAATCCCTGTGAACCAACAGTTTTTGTGTATTGTTAGAATGTGTACAACCCACCGGACCATTTAAAAAAAAAAAAAAATCTAAAACAAATAAAAAATAAATAAAGAATTATTTTAAGGTCAGAATTATTTTTTAGTCATTATAGTTGGCTTTATGCAAAAACAATAGAAGCTATTTCCTAATTCATGTAAATGTGTGTGTGTGTGTGTGTGTGTGTGTGTGTGCACGTGTGTGAGGCACAAGCCCTTATTATCATGAGAGTAAAATAAAGTAGAAGAGTCTTATCACATAGAAACAGGTGTGAAAATGACAGTGTGGGGGCGGAAGGACACACACACACACACACACACACACACACACACACACACACACACACATACACAGTGAGCAAGCTTTGAAGCCGTTCTGCCTGCAGGCTCTCTGTCCGCCCTGATGCACATTTATTTCTTGGTAGCAAGTGGTCTGATTGCTGTATGTGTGTATGACAGGGTTTTTCTTCCTCTTTTCATTGCTCTAACAATAGTGTATTGCTTTATATTCACATCAAATCAAATAAAATTTTCTTTAAAGAATCTGAGCCCATTACAAAAGTCTGAGAGCACTAGTGAAAATGCTTCTCTGTTACAGTCTTACTTAATACAACATTTACAAATTATATTATCAGCATGACAGTTTAAGTGAAAAGTTGAAGACAGTTTAAGTGAAATGTTTTAATGAATTGCAAAATGTCTCAGTATTTAGTTTGTCCCTCTTGCGTTAATGACAGCAGCACTTGAACACTTGAGCACGCTGCATGAACACAAGTTTGTGTGAAACTGAAACCTGATGATCATTCAACAAAGTTGTTCACATTAGTATCACAAATATCCTTAGAATCGGGAATATATATTTTAAACCGTTAAAATTATTTACAAATATACTACCAGTCAAATGTTTTTGATTTTTTTTTTTTTTTTAAAGTCTTTTCTGCTCACCATGCCTAAAACTGTTTTCTTAAATATATAAATGTAATTTTTCCTGTGATTTCAAAGCTGAATGGTTTGAATAATAGTAATAAAATTACATTTTAAAATATATTCAAACAGAAAACAGTTATTTTAAATAGTAAAAATATTTCAAAATTTGACTTTTTCTGTACTTTGGATCAAATAAATGTAGGCTTGGTACGCAAAGGAGACTTCTTTAAAAAACATTAAAAATCTTGCTGTTCAAAAACTTTTGACTAGTAGTGTGTGTATATATATATATATATATATATATATATATATATATATAAAAATAACCATGCAGAAATCAACAGGTGTGTTTTGACATACCTGATGCTTATAGTATCCTGCTTTCGAGTGAAATCTAGGAGCAGCAGGTCTCTGAGGGAGCATTTGTTGGCTCAACGGGGTGCGAAAGTCTTTTTATGTGTACCGGCAGATCCCTGGTGTATCTGAGCTGTATATATATGTGTGTGTGTTTGTGTGTAAACTCCTGCCGCTCCAGCAGAGTGTGTAGCTGTGATCATTCAGCAGAGTCCTGAGTAGACAGCAGAGGCTCAGATACACAATACAGTATATAAACGACACAATGGGAAACACATATCTTTCAATCTCACTCTCAATATGATGCCTTAGCCCTGTAGAGTGTTTTGTTTGTGTGCGTCTCACATTTCCTCTTTTCCATCAGACAGACTGTGCCATCTTTCCCCCCGCTCCGTAATGCTACAGCAACGCAGCAGTAACTCGATACTGGCTGTTTGGCAGCACATTTTTCAACTTTCCAACACTTTTTAAACTTTAAAAATGTCTGTATCAGTCAGTAGTCGTAAATGGATTTTTCTTGGATCTAAAGAAGGTTATTTTTCAAAAATAGCCCTTTTTTACTCTAGTGTTTTTAAAGAGATAGCTCAACCAAAAATGAAAATTTTGTCATTAATTACTCACCCTTATGTCGTTCTAAAAACGCAGGACCTTTGTTCATCTTCAGAATACAAATGAAGATATTTTTGATGAAATTCAAGAGCTTTCTGACCCTGCATAGACGGCAACAGAATTTTCATTTTTGGGTGAACTATCCCCCACTAATCATTGATAGTTTTGTTTGCTACTGCAGAAGAATAGTATAAACAGCTTTTTCATTTTTATCAAATTGTTCTCTCTGAAAATGAAAATAGTTACAAATTAGGGCTGTCACGATTCCTCGATTGCATTTTGCCCTTGTCGAGTAACCGGCAAAATACAGAAAGTGGCGCATTCCATGGATAAAAATCCATGAAACGCATTATTAGACCATTTTCCAAGGTTGTATGAGATATATTGAGGCGAAACACTGCGGGCAAAACACTGTTTTTTCAGTCACCTGTCAAATTTGAGATTTGGTGCTTTTTGGTGTGTTTTCAGGAAAACATCCAGAATACACTGTTAACTGTTTCTTTTATAGCACTTTATCTATTTGTGTCAATAGATTTAAATTACAAAACATATTTTTAAAGGCCGTTTTCTCAAAATGAGTTTTTTTTTTTTCTCCTACACTAAACTGTAAATCTCCACTTCAGTAGCACTTACACAAACCAAACTTTACATTTTTATTCCTGTCTATATCCTAAAGGTTTTTATAGAGGGATCTGTTCATATACAATCTGCTTGATTATATACAACATTTTATTCCCCCCAAAATGTTAAAAAATATACAGTTTTTGTCTGTTCTAAGCATTTTCTAAATTATGGAGTGACAAAATGACACACTCAAAATTCCCTCTGCAAAAACATTTGACTTTAATATGCCAAAAAAATTAAACAAGAATTTTGAAACAGACTTCATTCAGTGTTTAGATTTTTGTACTAGAAATGTATGCAAATGAGTGCATATTTCAATAAACAATGTCTCATTTGCATATTTAAACCTAGCATTTTAGAAAACTTGTAATACATATTTTTTTTGCAGTTATCAATGTAATCATTCAACTGGGTAAGTAAGGTGATAGCTATTAGTTATTTTTTTTTTTACCCTGTTCACCTGCAGTGTCTTGCCTTAAACCCATTTAAAAATCACAATAAAGCATAATACTATTGTAAATTCCCAAATGCTATGACTCAATTAAATAAATATATGTGATGCAGGTTTAATATATACAAACTGTTATCATTTACAAGTGCATAGAGTCTCAAACTCCATCTCTGCAAGTTGCTGTGAGTCTGGGTTTATTATAACGTTAATCTGGGAACGCAACATGCACAATCCCTGCTAAAAAAACAACAACAAAACACTTCTGGTTTTAGCTGGTCATCCAGGCTAGTCTTAGCTGGTCAGCAGGCTGGTTTTAGAAGGGCTTTGGCCACTTTCTTTGCTGGCCAGGCTGGTTTTAGCTGGTCAGGCTGGGAGACCAGCTAAAACCAGCTAAATCCCTCTTAAAACAGCTAAGACCAACCAATTAGCTTAGGCTGGTTTTATTTTTTTCATTTTGTAGCTTAAATCATTCATAAACCTACACAAATACAGGAGAGTATTCTTGAATTGTTTTCCACATTCAAGAAATTACGGCTGTAGCATTTTTGTTCTAAAGAAATGGCCAAATATGAAAGATTAAGTGGACATTTGAGTAATTGTTGTTTAGTCAGTAATAAATAAGGATTAAATCGCGTAGTAAAGTGTAAAAACAATTGTCAGGCAGTTGGCGCCCTCTGCAGTCATTTGTTATAATGCGTAATGTACTTAGCTCTATTGTTTGAAACCCTGGAGACAGTGCAAAGTGTTACAGAATGCTTTTCTGTCTCCACTTTCTTTACTTAATTTCCAGTGATGAACTGCCTTTAACTGAAAATTAAGTGCATTTTTTTTTGCATTAATGACACACTATTTCATTTTGTAAAGCTGCTTTGACACAATCTGTATTGTTAAAAGCGCTATATAAATAAAGGTGACTTGACTTGACTTTCATTTAGTTTTTGTGTTCCTTGATGCTTTAGCTTCTTTTGGAACTATTTTAGAACTAGAATTCAATATCGGAACGGTCAGTTTTATCACTTTAGGAATTTGAAATGGATTGATTTATAGAAATTCCTCCTGACAGTTACTTCCAAGGTCATTTGTCTTGAGGTGATTTAATAGAAAATCTACCATGGTTGGATGTTCAACATAGCATTAGACCCACACAGCACTTTTACTATTCAGGGTCCGTCAGTCAAATTGAATTAGAGTCTCTTTATCTCTTGTTGGAGAGCCAAATCAGATTTACTGATGTGGTATTTAAATATTTATCAGATTCTCAGCCTGAGAAACATCAGCCATTAATCACAGCATAAACTGTTACATATGCAACATGCTAAATAATCTCCAGCTGAGATGACTGTAGAAACTCAAATAGCATTTCAATGTTCTGAGCCCCCTGTCAGCTCTGTTGTGTGCCCATCAACAAAAACATCATTGTCATCTCTTATCTCTCTATCGCTCTTGCTTTCTCTACATGACTTTGCAGTTGTGCATTTGTTTGTGCGTGTGTGTGTGCATATGATTGGCTGCATCCTCTGTCTACTTAACTGCCATCATCTAATGTTATTTTTTCGGTCTCGGTGTGTGTGCGAGCTTCTTTGTGTGTGCGTCTGTCATTTTCTCACTTAATGAGGGCTTGTTTTTTTCAGTTCCCATAGTAACGTCAAGATAATGATGCCTCTGTGTCTTGTCAAGACATCTGACAACACGGTGGGTTGTCTGTGACATCCCAACTTACACGGCATTGTGGGAAATGTCCCATGCGGGCTTGTGAGCTGCACCACCTCAGTCATGGTTGAAGAAACTAGAGGAACTTTAATATATTGGAGTCTGTTAAAAAGACAAAATGGGAACAGATAGAAAGTTACAACGAGGGAGTGAGAGAGACAGGTATTTTTCTTGTTAGGTGTAGTTATAGTAGAAAACTTGTTTGTTTATATCATGACAGCTCTCAGTCTCTGTGGTAACTCTAGACTTTATACGAACATCGGCTCATTCGTTACAGTTTCCACCAACACAAAAAACACCAAGAGTAAACTAATACATTTTGACATTTGCTTATGCATATGCAAATGTACAGTGCAGATCAAAATGAGAGAACAGCTTATGAATACTTGATTTTTTTCTAATATTGTTAATCGTCATCGCTCAAAATGTGAAGGAATATCAGCTATATACCACTGTTCTACTAACATGTTTAACAAAATATCCAAAGCATTTGAACAAAAGCCTTTATTTTGTGGAAAACAGTGTTCAGAATTAGAGAACAGTAACCATTGTAGCACAAAAGAAGATTACAACTCAAATTTTGGAGGGTTACAGCTGTCAGAAATTAGTAGGAAGTTTAGAGGCCCTTGCTTTGAAAGACTTTAGCGGACACAGGACATCACTAGTTTCCCAGATTGCGCCGATGTGATCTTGGTCTGCTCTTTTTCCTGTCTCTTCCATAGTTCGGTAACTGTAGTGGGTTTCTCAGCCATAACTTTGTCACCAAGGCTTTTCCAGAGATTTTCGGTCAGGTATAGATCAGGACTCTGGGCCGACCATTTAATTATTTCAGCATTCTTAGCTTCAAGGAACTGCTTTACATAAAAATTGCAGGCTGACTGGGAGATGCTTGCATGTTGCTGAAGACGCAGCTGTATAAGAGGCTCGTCTCCTGCAGCAGAAAACATCTCCCAAACCATGGCACTTCCTCCTCTACCTTTCACTGTCTGCTTTATGCACCTGGGGGTTCAGTCTTTCCCCAGTTTGATCCTGAACTAAATGTTTCCCATCAGACACAAATAAATTAAACTCATTCTCATCACTAAAGTGAGCTTTGGACCAGTTCTGCTCTCTCCACACAACATGCTCCTCAGCAAGGCTGTGCTTAGCCTTATATGATTCTTTCTGCTGATGAGAGGCTTGGTCACTACAGAGTGCGCTTTCAGTCCGAACCAATTCTCAGTGTTGAACCAATTCTCCATTGAGAGTCTCTGCATTATCCTGTCTTCTCTGTATTTGTCTTACATGGACAACCAGCCTTTTTGGGGGACTTGAATGAATTAGTGTCATTGTAAATCTGCAATATTCAAGAAATCATAGATTTGGAATTATTAGAACAACTTCTCTTGGAGTGCTTGAAAGGGTCACGTCTTGATTTAGACAGTTTTACAGATTAAATTAGAAACATTTTTTTAAATTTTAAGTTCAGTCAACTCAAATAAGTTTATTCAAGTTAAAATGTTAAGTTGCACTAAGAGACAACTTAGATATTCGAGTTGACCAAACTAAAAAATTGTTTGTTAAACTTAACAGCTGTGTTTGTTACTTGGCTGCCTTAAAATTTGAGAAAAAAAAAGTTGAATCAACTCAAATATCTAAGTTGTCACTTAGTAAAACATAACATTTCAAGTTGACTAAACAAATAGTTTTTTACAGTGTACTAATAAGCAGCAAATCAATAGTTTATTGAGGCAGAAGTCAAAGTTAATGGTAGGGAGAATTGGGCTTTAAAATAAAGTGTGACCTAAAAAACTAAGCAGTGACAAACCAGGGAACAAGTTGAAGTTTTGTTGTTTAAGTTTAACTTGTATAGAAACTTTTTTTTTTTTTTTTTTTTTTTTTGAGAAACATAACTTAAATGTAACACCAATTGTACAATGGCTTAAAAATTTAATAAGTCTATAGATAGCACAAAACTTTAAATTAAAACTACAACCAAACAACCACACATTGACAGAACGAAAGCAGAGGAGAGAATGAATCTGCTGGAGGATAAAGGGGCAAAAATCGAGTTGACCAGAAGCATGATATACAATATGCAGTAAACAAGCATCTGAGAGACATAATGAAAGAGTAATGAGAGACAAAAGAAATCACTCTCTCTTGTCTTGCTGTGTTTTTTGAAACTCATCTCTCATTTATATTCAGCCAGGGAAGTCGTCAACAGATAAACACGCAGCCCATTCACACAGTTAGGCTGCTCACACCGATCTAACATCAGAGAACAAACGCTTTCATCAACACACCTGATATGAAACGCCGCTGTGACAGTCCGTTTTGTTGTAAATTAACAGACGTTCAGGGACGACGGGTTGTTTGTCAGTGCCCACAGGCAGAGATAGTGGTCTATTCACAGGAGAATCTAGTGGCGATTTAAATGCACGCTCACGCGCACACAAAAGACGAGGGAACATCATCCCCTGAGTGAATCTTTCATGGTTCTCCTCTTTATTCCTCCTAAATAAAACTCGCTGCTGAAATATTGACGCTGTAACTTTACAGAGCTCCAGTTCTCTCCTCTAAACCCTCAGTAATGCTCCTTGAGATTCTCAGCAACCCTTGAAAGACTTTTTCTCCTGACTCATTCACTTCTTCAAAGCACTTTTTCTTGAGAAGAGAAAGTATGACTGTATAAGACTTTGTATAGGGGCAAGTAGGTCACTGGCTTGCAGCTTTATAAACCGTGCCTGTTCTGTGACCTTTGAAGTCCTTTTTGGAATTTTTAGTATTTATAATTTGATTTTTTTTGCTCCAAAATGGAAATGTTACATCATTCAAAACCAATATGATTTTCTTTCTTCCATGTACCACCCATCAATTCAAAAGTATGGGGTCAGTAAGATTTTTTTTTTTAAATAAATTAATTCTTATAATTTCTGAAGGATCATGTGACACTAAAGACTGGAATAGTGGCTGTGGAAAATTCAGCTTTGCCATCATAGGATTAAGTTACAGTTGAAGTCAAAAGTTTACATACACTTTGCAGAATCTGCAAAATGTTAAATATTTTACCAAAATAAGAGGCTCATACAAAATGCATGTTATTTTTTATTTAGTACTGACCTGAATAAGTTAGTTCACATGAAAAACATACTTGCATATAGAAAACAATAGTTGAATTGATAAAAATGACCCTGTTTAAAAGTTTACATACACTTGATTCTTAATACTGTGTTATTACTGTGCTGTGATCCACAGCTGTGTTTTTTGTTTAGTGATAGTTGTTCATAAGTCCCTTGTTTGTCCTGAACAGTTAAACTGTATTTTTGTGCATTTGAACCCTTTCCATGAATGACTCTGTGATTTTAAGATCTATTTTTTTACACTGAGGACAACTGACGGACTGTATGCAACTATAATAGAAGGTTCAAACGCTCACTGATGCTCCAGAAGGAAAAACCATGCATTAAGAGTCAGGGGTGTAAACTTTTGAACAGAATGAAGGTGTGTACATTATTCTTAATTTGTCTATCATATTTTTTCATTTAGTCCTGCCCTTCAGAAGCTACAGAAGAAACTTCAGACCTCAGTTGTCCCCAGTTGCTGGAAAGGGTTCAAATTCACAAAAATGCTGAAAAACCAAAGAATTTGTGGGACCTGAAGGATTTTTCTAAAAAAACAGTGGGGCAGTTTAACTGTTCAGTACAAACAAGGGACTCACTATCACAAAAAAAGTAAAAACAAAGACAAAAAAACACAAGAATCAAGTGCATGTAAACTTTTAAAGGGTCTTTTTTATATATACATTTAACTATTAATTTCTTATTAATAGTACATCTTTATGTGAAATCTCATATTCAGGTCAGTACTAAATAAAAAATAACATGCATTTTGTATGATCTCTCTTATTTTGACAAAATAATTAACATTTCGCAGATTCTGCAAGGTGTATGTAAACTTTTAACCTCAACTGTTATATTTTACAAAATATTTAATAAAAACTGTATTTTTTTTTATCAACTAAATGCATCCTTAGTGGTGAGCATAAGAGAATATTAACAGCATTAAAAATGTTACTGACTCCAAACTTTTGATTATTAATGTATATAACTACCACTCTGCTAAGATAACAGTAGAAGTCGTAAGTCTGTGTACAAATATAAAGGATTCATGGGACAAAAACTATTTTGCAAGTACAATTTCACATCTGGTATCATCTGAATCAGCAGGCGTCCATCTTTGTTGTCCTGTACAACAAAAAAATGAAAATCTCCCTTGCTTCAGCAAAATGCAGTGTGGTGTGTTTGATCTCGCCGTGACATTTGAGAGAAGCTGTTATAATAAGGGTTTATGAATGAGAGCTGTTGTTTTCTCTCTGTCTCTGAACATCCTGCAGGCTGAAAAACAACCTCATTCTCTGCACAACAAACAAATGAAAGGCACAGTGTGTGGAGAACAAGCCGAGTGAATCCATAAAGCCACCCTCTTGACAGTAAGTCTTGAATGCTCTTTGAAGTATATGCTGTGTTTTTGTATTAAGAATAACAAAAGTCTATTCACTTTGGCTATAAAACTGGTTAAAATGGGATTCATTTAAAGGAGACCTATTATGCCACTTTTTACAATATGTAATATAAGCTGCAGGTGTCCCCAGAATGTGTCTGTGAAGTTTCAGCTTACAGATCATTTATTATATCATTTTGAAAATGACTATTTTGATTTGAAGCAGAGACGCACTGTTTTCGTGCATGTCTCTTTAAATGCAAATGAGCTGCTGCTCCCTGTCCCCTTTTCCAGAATAGGGCTGTGGCTTCACAGCTCATAGCTCAGATACTCTGCTAAATAAACATTTGTTTGGTTTTGGTTATCATGTCTATCGTGCTAAAAAACCTGTTCTGAGGCCATTTAATTGTAAGCTTCTTAAATCACGTTAAAAGCACTGTTAAAAGCAGCTGTTACACAACTAAACTAAGTTCTCTTTCATGTCTTATTGCACTTAAACTGTCAAATACACACAAGTTAATGTTAAAAAAACACGAGTTACAAAAACAGTCAGTTATGTCTGTAAAGGTAAACGGCTGGGAAAGAAATTGCTTGTTTATATTAGATCTGTGTGGCAGCAGCATATACAGTAAAGAAATCAATGTATCACTTGTGAAAAACAAAATGGCGGCACCATATACAAGCCACAAAACACCATATGACAACAGGCAAGAGATTTTTTTTTGGCTGTTAGGCACTGAAAATCTTAATTTAACTTTTTATCTACTTTTTAATTCAAGATGCTTGGTGGTTTGTGTTTGATTTGAGTCTGTGAGTGGGATACGGATCAATGAAGCCCATGCAGATCAGATCAATTCTAATTAGCTGTCCTGCGATTTCTATATTGCAAGGCCACTAAGCAGCTGGGCATTTTAATCACATATCTCAAAGTGGCCAACCTGAAAGTGACCTCTGACAAAGAGCCGTAAGCGCTCGCTTTTAGCTCTAAACATGCTCGAGTAGAAAAGTAGAATGAACATTACTGAACCATGAACGGAAAAATCATCTCTTTCTTCCCTCTTCCATTTTTTGGCCATACTTAAAGATCAGCCTATCCTTACGGAGTAAAAGTGTATGTTCTTTGTGGAAGTGTATCAGTCTTGAATGTCAAAAGGCTGTTAAAATGAAGTGGGGAAAAGACCATAATCACACATTCTCCTTCTCTTCTACTTTATTCTCTTTTTTCCCTCCATTTCCTCTTCTTCTTTAATGTCACTGTATAAAAGTCAACATTAAACATGCACCAGTCAGCCAGAAGCTAACGAAGACTCTCTCTCTCTCCCTCTCTGTAATAAACTAAAAAGATGTACACAAAATTAAGGGAAAATAAATGAGCTTCTCCACAGTACCAACAGCCAGAGGGGCCGAACAGAGCTGCTCTTGTAGTTCAGTGATGAGAAGAAGGAAGAAAAAGAAAAAGAAAAAAAACAGGCAGAGAAACACACAAGGGTTCTTCTACATTTCCCGTTTTGGAGAAGCTGTTTTAAAATATGAGCAGCTTGTAGCTTGACAAGTTGCAAAGTAGGTAAACTGTAGAGTTAAGCTTGTCTTTGCAAAAAAAGTATACTGAAAATCATTGATCAAAGCTGTTAATTCTAGCCCAAAATAATGAGGGAATGAGTAGAGCAGCTCTACCTTGCTGCTGGAAAAGCTACACTATTCTGAAAACAGCTGCATCATGAACAAGCGGTGACATCAGGTCAGCGAAACACTGTATATAACATATCAATTTTCAAAAGTTCATATTTCACCTTTCTCAGATCATATGTCTTTCTTGTTCTCACCTCTCTGTCTCTTTTTCAGTCTCACATGGACACTTTGAGCCTCCTCTTACATTCATAATTCAGTTCTGCCCCATATTCCCCCCAGTATTAATAGATTTAAGTCAGCTGTTAATGCTGATCCACGATCAGTAATTTCTTGTGTGCTGTTCACTTGAAGTAAAAGAGTTATTTAAGTTTTATTTAGATAGTTTGGGTGATGAAGAGAACTGAGTTCATTATAACACAGACATTAGCTCTGGCTGTCCTAAAGCATTCATTTCATGAAACTTAATTTCCTGAATCAGTTTGTTTGTGCTCATGTCATGTTAGACTTTTTCTCATTCACCTTCAAACTGTCTGTAAAACAGTCAGCTTTGCACTGGAAGTTCCTGTGTGGCATCCACATGGGACTTCCTGTCATTCTAGCCACATCGCTGCCCTGATTACTGACTCAGCAGTGTAACAACATCTGCTTGGTATCAAAGCTCAGAAACTCAATACCACCTTTTTATGTCTCCTGGATGACCTGTTCAGAAAAATTGCTTTCCTATTTTTGTCTCAGTGGCTGATAAATGTGTTAATGAGAACCTTTTTTCAAGCTGGTTGTGGGAAGATTCTGTGAGAGAAAAGGAGCTTTATTCTTTGGTTCGGTTAGTTAACAGTGGTTAACTGTAGATTAGTTAACTTTTTCTAACAATGCAAAATACTTAGAAGGCATTAATTAATCTTGGTTACTGTTCATTTCAACATTTACTAATACATTATTAAAATGAATAGTTTTATTAATATTGTTTATTGGATCTGAGCTAACATGAACTAACAATGAACAGTTGTATTTTCATTATCAATTGTTAAAAAACATTTTAAAAATTATAATAAATACTATAAACAATGTATTGTGTTAACTAATAGGTCCTTATTGTAAGATGTTATCCAGAAAAAGATACAGTGGTACTACTCTTTTTTTTCTTGGAAACATTATTATAGTACATTATATTTTTTTATAACATTTTGTGTTTTATATAAGTACTTTGTATATATGAACATCTTTATTTTCTTATGTTTAACTTGTCATAATCATTTCTTTTCTGTTTTATTCTGTGATTTATTTATTTATTTATTTTTTTATTATTTTTTTTTTGGTCATCAGTAGTTCACAGTGGTAAAAAGTGTAAGTAGATGAGTAAAGTTTAAGTTGGCATTAAAAAAACTAGGCATAAAGACTAAAGAAATTTTAACAGCCTAAGCTGGTTGGCTGATTTTAGCGGGTTTAAGCTGGAAGTAGCTGGTTTTAGCTGTTCTCACAGCCAGGCTAGGATGGTCTTTAGCTGTTTTTTGTCAGCAAGGAAACCAGCCAAAACCAGCTCATACCAGTGTATTTAGCAAAACCAGCTGCTTTAGCAAAATAAAAGTTAAACGCCAGCTCAAACCAGCTCATTTAGCAAAACCAGCTAAACCAAGCTGATTCAGTAAAAAGCCAACAATCAGCTAAAAGCCAGCTGATTTAGTAAAAAAAACACACCAAAACAGCTCATTGCAAAAACCAGCTGATTTAACAAAATAAGCGTAAAAAAACAGCTAAAACTAAAAAGTTAAAATGCAGCTAAAACCAGTGTATTTAGTAAAACAGCTGATTTAGCAAATTAAAGTAAAAAAGCAGCTAAAATCCAGCTGAAACAAGCTGATTTACAAACAGGTGATTTAGCAAAATAGAAGTTAAAAAACAGCTAAATCAAGCAGATTTAAAAAAAAAAAATACAGTTAAAACCCAGCTCAAACCAGCTTATTTAGCAAAACCAGCTAAACCAAGCTGATTCAGTAAAAAAGCCAACAGTCAGCTAAAAGCCAGCTGATTTAGTAAAAAAACACACCAAAACAGCTCATTGCAAAAACCAGCTGATTTAACAAAATAAGCGTAAAAAAACAGCTAAAACTGATTTACCAAAAAAAAAAAAAAAAAAAAAAAGAAGTTAAAATGCAGCTAAAACCAGTGTATTTAGTAAAAACAGCTGATTTAGCAAATTAAAGTAAAAAAGCAGCTAAAATCCAGCTGAAACAAGCTGATTTACAAACAGGTGATTTAGCAAAATAGAAGTTAAAAAACAGCTAAATCAAGCAGATTTAAAAAAAAAAATACAGTTAAAACCCAGCTCAAACCAGCTTATTTAGCAAAACCAGCTAAACCAAGCTGATTCAGTAAAAAAGCCAACAGTCAGCTAAAAGCCAGCTGATTTAGTAAAAAAACACACCAAAACAGCTCATTGCAAAAACCAGCTGATTTAACAAAATAAGCGTAAAAAAACAGCTAAAACTGATTTACCAAAAAAAAAAAAAAAAAAAAAAAGAAGTTCAAATGCAGCTAAAACCAGTGTATTTAGTAAAAACAGCTGATTTAGCAAATTAAAGTAAAAAAGCAGCTAAAATCCAGCTGAAACAAGCTGATTTACAAACAGGTGATTTAGCAAAATAGAAGTTAAAAAACAGCTAAATCAAGCAGATTTTAAAAAAAAAATACAGTTAAAACCCAGCTCAAACCAGCTTATTTAGCAAAACCAGCTAAACCAAGCTGATTCAGTAAAAAAGCCAACAATCAGCTAAAAGCCAGCTGATTTAGTAAAAAAACACACCAAAACAGAAAAAAAACTGTTAAAAATCTCAAACCAGCTTATTTAGCAAAATCAGCCCAAACCATCGGATTTAGCAAAATTAAAGTTAACAACCAGCTAAAACCAGCAGTAAAAAAAGCCAACAATCAGCTAAAAACCAGCTGATTTAGCAAAACCATGCTAAAAATCCAGCTATAAACAGCTGATTTAGGAAAAAAAAACTGTTGACAACCATCTTTTTAAGCCAACTAAATGAATTTCTCACTGCAAGTTGAATCACTTCAATTGTTTAAATTATTTATTCATCTTTTTTCCCCATTGTCCAAAGACAATCAGATACAGCTTTAAAACACAAACAAACATCCATACAACCAGACTAAGAAAAAAAAAAAACCATACAGGGCAGAAAACTATATAGTGTGTAAAGAACAGAGGTTTTTAACATAGTCCCAGAGGAGTGCCGATATCGGCCAAACGTCATTAGGCTTTTAAATTTTAAGTGAGTTTCTCAAGTTGCATTATGTTGATGCCTGAGAAATCCACATTTTGAAGGATGGTACCTGAGGGGATGACCAAAGTAACAATATACATTTCTTTGCCAGATAAACCAGAATTAGAAAATATATTTTACATGGAATTTAAACACTGTCTCCATTCTAGTGTTCAGTACAACAAACAAAATTGCAATTTAAGAAGTTCTTCAATAATATGATGTATTGTCCAGATTTAGATGACCGAATAGGGAAAGGATCCCTATTTTTATTTTTTATTTTTTTACATTTGAAACAAAGACTCATTTGAAACAAAGCATTTCTGTACATCATTAAGCACAGTGACCTGAGATAAATTCTGTTAATTAATTTATAATTAAGGTTATGAACCTCTAGCAAAGTACAGTTGGGATAAAAGCTATTACATACAGCAGCCCAGTCACCCAGTCAATGCCATTACCCCCAAGTCCTTTTCCCGTTCTTCAAAAAGCACATATGCCAAGGCATTGTATATTTCAGATATTAACCACTAAGTAAATTGGTTAAAATGTGGCCAATTCCATTCAGTTGTGCTCAGTTCCAGTCAAGAGACTGTATAAAGAGATCTCGAGAAATTGGTTCTTCTTATGTTCTATTGATCTTATATCTGCTGGAAAGATTTAAGGTGTTTCCTAGAAAAAAAAAGCAAGATATTTGAGAAATCTTTATTTTTAACCGCAGACCAAGAGCCCGATGTTGTTCAGGGTTCAGGGCTGGAAAATTTGGATTAAAATAGGAAATAACAAAGCAAGGCAAGCTGGTATTCCAAGATACGATTTTACATCTCTCCTTTGCTAAGAGAGTCAACCGCTTTAATTTGACCTAAAAAGTTACATGTAAATACATTGGTACATAAATATGGTAATTATTCAGTACCATCACTGTACTGTAAAGGATGTTATTGAATTCTGTGAATTCAGTTTAATATAAAATTATGATGTATTAAAGGCATTTGAACAGATGAAATACGTTCTCTGAAGATGAAATCTGCTTCTCTACTGCCTGTTTGTGCTTTGAGGATAGAAATTAGTCTTTTGTACCAAACCAGTGTGAAAATGTGCAAGTGTTTAGCACAAAATTGTTGCCCTTCTACGAGGAGTTGTTGAGATGGACACAAAGAGAGATGTTCAGGTCCTTGTTGTGACAAGCAGTGCATTGCAGCCGGTGAAAATTTACTGTAGCACGCAAACACAAACGTGAAGTGTGAAAGTGTGTGTATGCTCAGTTCCAGTCAAGAGACTGTATAAAGAGATCTCGAGAAATTGGTTCTTCTTATGTTCTATTGATCTTATATCTGCTGGAAAGATTTAAGGTGTTTCCTAGAAAAAAAAAGCAAGATATTTGAGAAATCTTTATTTTTAACCGCAGACCAAGAGCCCGATGTTGTTCAGGGTTCAGGGCTGGAAAATTTGGATTAAAATAGGAAATAACAAAGCAAGGCAAGCTGGTATTCCAAGATACGATTTTACATCTCTCCTTTGCTAAGAGAGTCAACCGCTTTAATTTGACCTAAAAAGTTACATGTAAATACATTGGTACATAAATATGGTAATCATTCAGTACCATCACTGTACTGTAAAGGATGTTATTGAATTCTATGAATTCAGTTTAATATAAAATTATGATGTATTAAAGGCATTTGAACAGATGAAATGCGTTCTCTGAAGATGAAATCTGCTTCTCTACTGCCTGTTTGTGCTTTGAGGATAGAAATTAGTCTTTTGTACCAAACCAGTGTGAAAATGTGCAAGTGTTTAGCACAAAATTGTTGCCCTTCTACGAGGAGTTGTTGAGATGGACACAAAGAGAGACGTTCAGGTCCTTGTTGTGACAAGCAGTGCATTGCAGCCGGTGAAAATTTACTGTAGCACGCAAACACAAACGTGAAGTGTGAAAGTGTGTGTATGTTTGGGTGTCTTTTTTAAGCAGCGTCCATGTGTGTGTTGAATTGGATGTGTGAGATGCAAATTCCTGCAGTGTAACAGCTCTAACATAGCAAGACCTGCCGCAATGCAGTGCATGTGTGTATTTGTGAAACGCCACAGTCTCTTTCAGATTTTTGCAGAACAAAATGCAATCTCATTATCACTCTCCCAGGCCATCTGTAGATAAAATGAAAAGAAGTCCTGATGATCCATTTAAATAAACAATTTTGAGGTTGTCCATTTGATTTTCCCAGCTGTGCAATGAAGACGATATTTATTTAATGGTTTCTTTGAGCTGTTTTAGCCACAGAACTGTTCTCTGAGTGCTGTGGTTGTTAATTTTATCTCGTATGCTTGTTCCGTATTGAGCTCTTAATTGACTGTAAGCCCATCACGCCCTGAGTATGTACTGCTCACATTGCAGCATATTTTTATGTCTTACCTGAACTCATTACTGCTTGTGGTTGTAAATGTGATGTCTTTGCAGAGTGCAGATAAGAATGTAATTAACCACTGGTACCTTAATTTTCTAGAATCCCCTTTGCATGTATAATGCTGTTAAAAAGTAAAATATAGACAAACTCAGTGATTGGGTTGTTTTGACCCAGCAGTTGGGTTAAATGTTTAAGCTAACCTTCTGGGTAGTTTTATTTAACTTAATTTAATGTAATTTTGTAAAATATTATTACAATTTAAAATGACTCTTTTGAATTTTAACATATTTTGAAAACCCCCTTTGGTGAAACCCCCCTTTCTCCTTAAAACTGTGGTGTACCAAAAGCTCAAAAACGCTGTTTAAAACAGCCTGTTTAATACATGTTTATTTGCATTTATCAGTTCCATTGTAGTTGTATATTTTCTTCAATATGTTCCATTAAAAAAACAGCCAATTTCCTTCCATTCCTTGAGCATTATTGCCAGTCAAAGACATATCTGTTGATGTTATAAACGCAATGGCCAATCAGAGGTTAACTTAAACGTTAGTTTTTGAGCGCCAGAGTTTTGTTCTTAGATTTCTGCTTGCTTAATAAAAAAATAAAATGTTTTTTGCAATGTTTTATCTCACAATTTGGACTTTTCTCGGAATTTTGTGATATAAACTCGCAATTCTGACTTTTTTGTTAGTTTGTGAGACATAACCTCGAGACATAACCTCAAGACAAAAACTTTTTTCTCAGAATTGTGATATAAACTCGCAAATAGTTATAAAGTCAGAATTGCGAGATATAAACTCATAATTCTGACTTTTTTGCCACAGCATTGTGAGATGTGGGTTGCACCAATAAGGATTAAGCTTAAATCTAGATTCAGTCAAGGTTTATCTAATAATTCTGTTGAACCAAACTTTAAAACTTGTTTAAAAATAAGCAGGTTTACATTTAAACCCTCATTTTTATCCTGGATTTATTTTATATTTAAAATAGATTAACTTTAATCCTGTTGAACCATAACTTTTAAACTCTGATTTAAACCTCAATTGGGGATTAACTGTAGATTTACAGGTGAGGAGGATTTACAGTTGTTTTTTCTGATCTTGTTGTTTTGCCATAAGCTATACTCCATTATACTATAAATATATTTCCAAGATTATGAAATCTGTATGCATCTGTATTTATTTGCTTGCTTGATCAGACGTTTTGATCAACAATCTATACGTAGCAGTTTATAAAGACGGTTTACATTTTACAAGTTGATTTCCTTTATCGACAAAAGCAACTTATGGCAGAGACAGTTTAGGATTAGGAATATTTACATTGTTGCTATTTAATAACAATGGCGAATCCATCATGGCAGAGAAAATGAATCGTAGATTAAGATTTTAATCGCCGGTTAGAACTCTAATCCCAGATTAGTTGATCTGTGTATAAAATTAAGTGGTGCAACACAACACGATTTTAAATAAAACCCAGATCAACAAATCCTTGATTAGCTCTAAACTTTGCTTAATTTAATCCTTGTTTGTGCAACCCACTCCTAAACTTGCAATTGTGAGTTATAGTTCAATTTTGAGGGGAAAAAAACTAATATGTTCTCAGAATTTTATATATTATAAAAAAGTTTATATCTCACAATTCTGACTTAACTCGCAATTGCATGTTATAAAGTCAGAATTGTGAGTTTATATATTCTGAGAACATATAATTTTTCTCCCTGCAAACTTGAGAAATAAATTCAGAATTGCAAGATGAAAACTTTTCTCAGAATTGTGATATAAACTTGGAATTGCTAGTTATAAAGTTAGAATGATATGAACTCACAATTCTCACTTTTTTTCCTCAGAATTGTGAGAAAAAAACACTTTTTTTCTCGCAATTCGGACTTTTTTCTCCCAGAAAGAAACTCGCTGCTTAATAAATATTTCTAATTATTAACATTTCTTATTTTGTGAGTGTGTATTTCCAGTTACAGGTATACATGCCAGAGAGCTTTGGGCTTGAGATGAGTCTCGGCAAGGGGTTTAACTTCATAGATTACATGATGAGACATCTGAAGATGTGAATATGAGAGCAATTGTGGCAAAGGAAATCGCTTGAGGATTTGTGAGAGATGCCATATGGTCCATTATTAATTCAGCATTACGGTAATTATACAATCTTGATTTTAGCAATGCCTTGCCCTGCTGTTAATATCCACCATAATCTTAACTTTTCTTCCTCTTCTTCACACATTTTCCAGCTTCCTTTGAAGCCTCAGTAGAAGCAGAAATAAAAATTCATTCAGATTGCCTTCAGCTTCAAACCCCGAGATGCTTTTGAAGAGTTCGTTTTCACAGGAAAACTCTGACCAGTGCACATGGAAGTTCTAGTGCTGTTAGCATTTTGAGTTTCATATTGAGAATACTGAAATAGATCGGCATACAGCAGCGAGGGCTTGGGTAAAGTTCATCTCATCCTTTAATATCCCTGGAAATGAAAGAAGAAACCCTCTCTTATCTTCTCCATTTCACCTCACACCACTGCAGTATATATTATTACAAATGTTTCTATAGATATCTGTAATAGAACTACATTAAATACTATTTATTTCAGGTGGCCAAATAAATGCACTTGAAGCCAATACATATCTGAATGGGTGAAGAACTAGACAGATGCCATTGAAGGGAGAGGAATGTGATTGATTTTTGTCTCAACCACAATAAAAACAAAAAGATTTTTGCTGTTAAATGAGCTGAAGCAACACAAACTTGCACTTTTTTTTTTTTTTAAATAACTAACTGGATTTTAGATGTGTAGTTTCCAGCATCCTTTGCATGGGACTGCATTAGAAGAGTAAATGTTGAAATTAAGTGTTATTTTATGTGTTTTTCGGTAATGAGAAAGTGTTTAATCAGTCATGATGATTTCTAGAAGAGTTTATATTATGTTTTTGAATTTTGTGGTTTTTTAGGGGAGCTTGAGCTTAGGGTGGCAGAGACTATGTGATATATAGCAATATACATGTGTGTCTTCATTCTATGAGCAATAACTCTGCTAATGCTAGTACTGAGACTTCTTACTTGCTTATATAATATTACATATGATGGTAATAAATGTAATTGTCTTTAACATGCTGTTGCTAGCTATTAACTTAAATCTATTAAAGGAGAAGTTCACTTCCAGAATTAAAATTTCCTGACAATTTACTTCCCTTCAGTAGCAAAGAAATTAAGGTTTTTGAGGAAAACAATCCAGGACATTTCTCCAACTTCAATGGTAGCCAACCAGGTTGAAGGTCCAAATTGTAGTTTTAATGCAGCTTCAAAAGGCTCTACATGATCCTAGCAAAGGAATAAGGGTCTTATCTAGCGAAATGATCTGTCTTTTTTAAAAAATGTATATACTTTTTAACAGTGTTGGGGAAAGTTACTTTTAAAATTGCATTACTCCCTAAAAGTAACTAATTACGTTATGTTACTTTTTATGGAAAGTAATGCATTACATTACTTTTGCATTACTTTTTAAATCTGGGCAGGGCTTGCTTGTTTGTTTTTAATTTAAAAACATTCGATTCTTATCAAATGTAAAAGCCCTTTCACATCAAAATGAAATGGAGTGAATAAGCCTAAGGCTAAAGGAAAATTAAATTCATGTCTGTACAGTAGAACTGTATGAAAAGAAAGTTCAACACTCTTCAGCAATGAGGAAAAAAAAGCACAAATGTTAGTTAATCTAAAGTAAGTTTTGCTTATTAGTACACTGCAAAAAATGTTTTTCTTGATTTTTTGTCTTGTTTCTAGCCAAAATATCTAAAAATTCTTAAATCAAGAAGGATTTACTAGACAAGTAAAAATTGTCATATTTTTTTCTGAAAAAAAAAAGTCAAAATTAAGTGTGTTTTTGCTTGAAACAAGCAAAATAATCTCCCAATGAGGTAAGCAAAAATAATCTTGTTTTCTGTTTGAAATAAAAAAAAAATTGCTCACCCCATTGGCAGATTATTTAGCTTGTTCTGAGCAAAAACTCACTTAATTTTGACTTGTTTTTTTCTGAAAGCAAGAAAATAATTATTTACTTGTCTAGAAAATCCTTCTTGATTTTAAGAATTGTTTTGATATTTTGGCTGGAAACGAGACAAAAAATCTAAGTAAGAAAAGTATTTTTGCAGTGTACGGTTGAATTGGATCAACAAAGGTCAAAAGCAGTCATTGGTTAATTAAATGGAATTAAATACATAAAGGAAACAAAAAGTAACTGGTGTTACTTTTTTGAAAAAGTTTTCATGGAAAAAAAAGTAAAATTAATGCGTTACTGTACTAGTTACTTGTAAAAAGTAATATTATTACGTAACTTGCGTTACTTGTAATGTGATACCCCCAACACTACTTTTTAACCACAAATGCTTCTTTTGCACCAGCCCGACCTCACGCATTACGTAGTCACATTGGAAAGGTCACGAGTGACATAGGCGGAAGTACCGACCCAGTGTTTACAAAATGAGTGTGCATAGTCAGTCAAAGGCTTGTTGCAAAAAAAAAAGGTACAACATCGATGTCAGATGATTTTGGACAATCATTTTGCTAGATAAGACCATCATTCCACAGCTGTGAGAGCCCCTTGAAGCTGCATTGAAACTGCAACTTGGACTTTCAACCCGCTCATCCCCATTGAAGTCCACTATATGGAGAAAAATCGATGTTTTCCTCAAAAACCTTAATTTCTTTGCAACTAAAGACATGAACATCTTGGATCACATAGGGGTGAGTAAATTATCAGGAAATTTTTATTCTGGAAGTGAACTAATCCTTTAAGTAGGTTTGATAAACGTGTTTAACTTGTTTTAGTCTTGTTGTACAGACCAGCTAATTGCATGAGATTTTTTGTTCTTACTTTAGTTAAGTTTATTAAATAAACTTTTTTTTTTTGAGCAAAGAAAATGCTGGGTGGAGTTAGTGTAAACAGCCTTTGCCACTCTTAAGAAAAACTAACGTGATCTCATTTCAATTCATACATATTTTACAAGCCAATTCATACAAATTCGTTCAGCCTCACACATATTTTACGAGATGGCAAATTCGTACAAACATCCCAGGCTCATGAAAATACGTGCCTCTATAAACATTGCTGCAACACTGTAATTACATACCTTGCTGCATGTTTCCCGGCAGTTTCAAAGTGAAATGTCCAGGGAGTGACGTAAAACAATTTAATACGTGACCGTGGCACATTTTAATTACATTTCTACATGCACTTATTGCTGCGTTTTTATTACACTGCTTGAGATAGCCCACGTATTGCGACTGTTCAGAATTCAAATATCCAGGTAGTGTCACTTAAGGTTAATGCTCTATCCTGTTGGACATTTTGCCTACACCAAACCCAACCGTAAACCTACCCGATAGTGTTAGCAAATGCAAAAGTGATATAAAAATGCCTTCTTTGATGCAGCCGTGCTATTTTAACTTCCTTATGCAGATTTGAGCTGTTTTGTCGAATCACAGTTTCACAGGGTTTGTTTTAGAGCTCTTCATCACTCAAGTGCTACGCCGTATTGCGTGCCTACCGAGCAAACCTACTGAATTAGAAAACTCATGCATATGAAGCTGTATATGTGATGACAATTCAACAGTATCAGTTTTCAAATCGCTTTATTAATCAAAACTCTGTACTTGTAAATCATACTCTGTGTGAAAAGTTTTACTGCCTCTAGTGTTCATTTCAACTGGAAACTGCAGTGATTTTGCAGAAATGTATATAGAGGCATGTATTTCCAATGAGTCTATGTTGCAACGAACTTGCATGATTTGTGAATAATCATATATTTTTTAAGAGTGGGCAAGTTTGTAGAAATTTGCATAAAGGACCACCTCTAACCCCAGCTCTAAACCTACCTCTCACACACATCATATAAAATCGTACGAGTAAATTTGCCACCTCGTAAATTAGGTAAGAATTGGTTGTGAGATAGTGTTGGAAAAACCGGGCTCAATCTACTGGGTTAATATGAAAGAAGTTTACGCAGTTTAACCCTTGGGGTTGTGTTTTAGGGTTAAATGAAATTACCATTACTTTTTCCATTTTCTGTGGATTTTTGTATTTGTCCTTATTTAAAAAAGAGAGACTCTTTAAAGTAAATGCATACTGTTAACACATTTAAAGCCAAAGTTCTTCATTCACAATACATTTTACCTCTACAATTTGATGTATGTTGTTTCAGAGGAAGTGTTTTGTTAAAATATTACTGGTACCAATTATTATTATTATTATTATTATTTATTTATTTAAATTGAGAATAACATGCATAAAATGTACAAAAGGTTGAATTTGATTTGAATTCTATAAAAAGCTTTATTCTGCAATGAATAATGCACAAGCACACAAATGCTCTCTCTTGTTTTCTCTCTTTCTCCCTCTGTGTTGTTTGCTTCACATGATCTGTTAGAGGACAGCAGGTGAAACTGGGTGGCTATTATATTTTGACCTTTACATGTCCTCTTCCCCACCTCTATCAGAATCTCTCTCTCTCTCCCTAACAATATCTTTCACTCTCTTTCCCTTCCTCCCTGCCTCTCGTTCCATTTAATTTCTCTGTTCAATGGTCTGGTGGCATTTGGAGTTTCCTGCTGGGCTGAAGAAGATGGAAAGTGTTCAGAAAAGAGAAAAGTGCTTTTTCTTTTCTTTCCTTCTTACTTTTTTTTTTTTTTTAAAGAAAGGGTCTATATTTTGTGGCCTGTGCTCTTTACATTGATCAATAATCCATGGGCTCAGTGGAGAGGTTGCAGTGTGTGTTTCTGTAAGAAAGAGTGAATTTTCCCTTGCAGATGGACGTGGGGAGCAGCAGGAAGCCTTCTGCCAGTCCACTCAACCTTGGCGGAATCATTTCTCTGTCTCACAGACAGATACAGACGAATCAATTTACATGTTTTTAATATTTAGTGAGAGCTTCCAGAGACATTGTGCTGGTGGCTGCTGCAGCTTTTAATGCATAACATGTACAGCTATGCTCTTAGCAGATGTGTTCCTATCAAAACATCTTACAAGAAAATGCATCTGTCATGCTTGTGAATATTACTGTGCGTTGCTGTGAAACAATCAGCGGGTCGCCAACTCGTGTACCAACAGTAAAATGGTTTTAGAAGCTGATACACAATAGGCACATAAACCTTCCAGCTTGTATTATTATTAGTTTTTGCAAAATTAATATAGTTACTGAACATTATTGTTATTATTTGAATAATATACAATTTATTGTGCTTTATGACTATTTCTGTGTCATATTTTAATGGAAATATTATTACTTTTGACAGTTATATGAGGCAAAAGAAGATTGAACACTTCAACATGACTTCTGCTCAGAGATGTGAAGTCTGCTTATCGAAGGTAAAGCTAGCTTTCTTTCTAACTCTTCTTTCTTCTCTCTTTCGTTCTGTGTTTTCCTTTCTTTCTGTTATCTCTGGTTAATCAGGTTGTTGTTGTTGACCTTTCTGCTGCCACAGTCCACGGCACAATCAGTAATGGACGTGAATCAGTAATTAAAGCACATACAAACGGAAACAACATCATTAAATGCTTATCAAACTTTTATGTGCTACATTTGTGATTTGAGAGAAGGAGAAATGCAGTGTATTGCTTACTGCCACAAACACACACACACACACACACACACACACACACACACACACACACACACACACACACACACACACAGAGAGAGTGGGAGGTGAATGACTCAACATCATATCAGACAGCTGTGACTTCAGAGGTCTGTGGTTGTGTTGCTTTACTTGGCAGCGAGGTGATTTTTCAGTCCTTAATTATTATATACAATAAAAGAGAGCTTATTACCATCCATCTTCTCATCTCTCCATCTTCAAGCTGCAAAGATCAGAATAAATATATAAATGGGTTTCAGGAAGACTGCAAGCACTGAAAATGCTTCTATTTTGCATTCTTCTGTGATATATTATTAGCACAGCAGATTAAATGAAAATCTAAAGTAAAAAAAAAAATAAATAATCACTATTTGGTTTGTCTTTCTGTTTGCTTTAATGACAGCAGCACTTGAGCTGCATGAGCGTCACAGGTTTGAGTGAGACCTGGTGATCATGTTCTCCAGCATGATTTGAGAAACATCCAGAGAGCATCTTGTCCTCCAGTGAAAGCAAGAACATATTACCCTTTTTAAAAAGGTATTTACATGGCGCAAATGTTCCTTCTAGTGACCTAGAAATGTGTACAACCTTACATATTTGCTATGAATTATGCATGTTTTTTAATAAGAGTTAAAAGTCCTTTGTTAATTATTTATTTTTAGATTTAAATTAAGAAAAAAAATGTTTTGGAAAATTCACAATAACGATATATTGTGATATCTATAGAAATTTTGAAAAATGAAAGCAAGTTTGAAATAACTTCCTTCTGTGAGCTGAATATTATTTCATAGTATAGAGGGTTTGCACTTATGTCATGGTTTGGTCAGTTACCCGGATGCACGGCCATATTGGAGATACTCGGATGTAAACAACAGCATTGATTGCACGGTTAATGTACTACTAAATACTTCTGCTAATTTATGCTGTCTAAACCATGAAAAACAATGTGTAGAAGCTGCTAAATCGTATGGAGAAGGACTTAGTAAGCAGGAAACTAAAGTAAGTAGGTTAGTAAAGATATGTACGAACAGTATTAATTAAGATATTAGTCTAATATTTCACCTACCTGACCAGAAATGATAAGAACAAACATAAATGTTGTCAAGATTCTTGCCCTGGAAATCCTGGTTCGGTTTGGCCAACCACAAACGCCTTTTGTTCCTCAGACAGTTTTTTGCACTCTTCTCCTTGATTTGCTATAACTTTTTGCAGTCTATAGTTTTCCCAATGTTTTTCCTGGTCTGACTGATTAGTACAGCCCAAAACATGACAATAATTGACCATTTTCAGTAGCAATAATCAGCAAAATATGCGAGTTTCATTCAGTTCAGTGGCATTGTTTACATTCAGTGCTGCCGATATAGCCGAGTGATGGCGCTTCGTGAAAAACTATTCTATACAGTGATAACAGCTACATTGATTAGCATTGCAATATAAATATACATTATCCATGTGAAAATACCTGAGATTGAGAAGAACACAGATAAACCATATACTGTTATAATTGTGTGCTGATTATCATTGTGTTTCATCATACAAACATTTCTTTCTGAATTTTATCCAGCTACAGCAATAGCTGGATGCTTTTGCCCATATAAGGGATTTCCTGGCTTTCTGTGCAAGGGTGCCCTCTTGTGTCAAACATGAACTTCAACACCCCTAATTAACACAATAGCAATATTTTATTTTCAAATAGTACGATTATCATTAATACTGGTATACTGCAATACCCCTACTGTGAGTGTATGATTAAACAAAACCATGAATGAATGTTTGAATCAGTGGATGCTTGAGGATAAACTTGAATGTGTGTGTGTACAGTATGTGTGAGAAAATATGTGTGTGTGAACTCCAGAACACTTAATAGGACAGTCTATTTTCAGTGAGGCTCAATGTAGCAGGTCTGCATGGCGAGAGGTTAATGAAGGAAGGGAAGACTCATCTAAATTATTCACACCATCCCCACTCCTCTTTTTCATCAGTCTATCACTGACCTCTACCTCTCCTCCGACTGCCCACATATTAATACCTCCACCTTTAATAGTAGATGCATTTTGTTTGTTCCGATTGACCGCTTTTGTCGGCCAATTTAACAAAGATGATTACTCAGCATTTAGTGTTCAATCTGCAGGCTTAAAGTTTATTTTGAAACGCACAGGCAGCATTTTGAAGGGAGAATAGATATGTGAGCTATAAGATTTGGATGTGTAGATGGAGCATATGTATAGAATCTACTCTTCATAGATACTGTGTGCTTTTTTTGAGATGATCTTGTCCATATTTCCTGGAGTTTGAAGCGGGTGCTGTCAGGAGATGAGTGAAGGGCCATGGGGCACAGCGATGAATAAGCAGTCAAGAGTGTCTTTGTGAAAGGTTTTCTCAGATTGAATCTCTGTGTAGGCTCTAAAGGCCCTCTGAGAGCCAGGGGACTCCTTCTGGTGATGTGTACAGAATACTCTGTATTTCATTTTGCGAACCACCACTGTTTTTTTTTTTTTTTTTTTGGCCTTACTTGACTTTTTTTTTGTTTTGTTTTGTTTTTGAATCCAGCACCTTACAGCATTAATTGACCACTGTTTCCTTTTAGATAACATAGGTACAATGAATTGAAACTTGGTTGTCATTCAGAAGTTGTTTTCTGGGTTTTTTACTTTTAGGACCTCCCATGTTTACATATAGTCCACAAGTGAAAATATTAGTTAAATTTATAAAAATATCCACGTTTACAAAAGTTTACATCTCCTTGATTCCTAATACTGTGTTGTTACCTGAGTGATTCACAGCTGTGTTTTTTTTTGTTTAGTGATATTTGTTCATGAGTCCCTTGTTTGTCCTGAACAGTTAAACTGCCCACTGTTCTTTAAAAAAACATCCTTCAGGTCCCACAAATTCTTTGTTTTTCCAACATGTTTGTGATGCAGATTCAGTTACTTGGCACTGAAACTGCATCTTTTCACATTAAGGACAACTGAGGGACTCATATGCAGCTATTACAGAAGGTTCAAATGCTTTCATCCAGAAGGAAAAAACATGCATTAAGAGCTGGGGGGTAAAACATTTTGAATTTGAAGATCAGGGTAAATTTAACTGATTTTGTCTTCTGGGAAACATGCAACTATCTTCTGTAGTTTCTGAAGGGCAGTACAAAAAAAAAAAAAAGAAAAAAAAAAAATTAGCTTCAAAAGTTTTCACCCCCTGGCTCTTAATGCATTGTGTATCCTTCTGGAGAATCATGAGCATATGAGTCTCTTAGTTGTCCTCAGTGTGAAAAGATGGATCTCAAAATCATACAGTCATTGTTGGAAAGGGTTCAAATACACAAAAATGCTGGAAAACCAAAGAATTTGTGGGACCTGAAGGATTTTCTGAAGAACAGCTTCAGGACAACTGATCACTGACAACTATTACTAAGCTAAACAAAAAACAAAAGACAAAAAAACAAACAAACAAACAAAAAAAATGCACAGCTGTGGATTATTCATGTAACAACACAATATTAAGAATCAAGGGAATGTAAACTTTTGAACAGTGTAATTTAAATTATTAATTTAATAAACTATTATTTTCTCTTGTGGACTGTATCTTATTCAGGTCAGAACAATAACATGTATTTTGTATGATCCCTATTATTTTGGTAAAATAATTAACATTTTTGCAGATTCTGAAACTAATGCACTGAACCTGCATTAGTTTTCCATCTTTTCTGGCTTCCTAGTGCTCAGCTGACATTTGCGTTTTAATAGCAGCAGTGACTTCTGAAAGGTAACACTGAAAATAACAGTTCACTTCTCAGCAGTAAGAAATAGCTCTACTTATCGGCTTCTGGAGTCAGAATGTTGTGAGAGCGAAGGCCACATGTCTTTGTGCTACTTTGAGGAGTTTCCTTCAATCAGTCTTCTAGACACTGTTGCTGCAGTATATAAGGGCACCTCTACACTTCAGTCATTGCTTGTAAACTAGTGCAGTCCCTTAGGCAGCAGAGGGAAAAATTCTGGAAAGGTCTTTAAAGTTCCACTTTTCTTTACATTAAAAGGTGCTTTTGACTTTCACTTGACATGTAATCAATTCTGGTTTAGACTTTGGGTGTGAAAGATAGCCTGAACTGCACATAAAGGAAAAACTGATTTATATATTTTAACATAATGTGAAAATGATATCGAATTAATATGCACAACTCATGGCATATGCAATTACATGTTTGATTGGCTTTACTTTTATTTATGTCCTGTTTATTCTTTTATGCAGTGCTGCTGTGGTTTTTGCAATCCCTGAATGGCATGATAATTTATTTTATCACTGCATATATTTTTCCCTGCAGACAAGTGGAATCATGTCGAATAATCTTGAGAAACAGAACTGAGCCTGATATTCGGTCCATTAGAACAAAGGTTGTATTTTGAAAGTGATTTCTAGACGTGCTTCCTCATGGGTCCAAAATCTAGACCTATGTCTTGTCTACATATATATATATATATATATATATATATATATATACACACACACACACACACACACTCTAAATAATGCTGGGTTAAAAACAGTGACTGGGCGGTTTTGACCCAGCGGTTGGGGTTGAATGTTTAACCCAACTTTCTGGATAGTTTTATTTAACTCAGCTATTGCTTAAACATTACTATATTTCCTGCTTAAAATAAACCCAAAATAGGTTGGAAATTAAAATGTATTAATATGTTCAATAAATGAATATTATATAAATGAATAAATGAATATATCATGGAAAACATATATTAATAAAATAATTAATTAAAATTATGAATATTATTAAAATATATATGCTAAATTAATATATATAATTTTGTATTATTAATATATTCATATTTAAAACATAGAAAAAAAATCATAATATAAGTTCATTTAATTACAAGAATACGCTTTTTAAAACAACATAAAGTCTTACATATGTTTGAATTTATGAAATATGTAAATATGTTTACTTTTTTTTTATAAAAACTTAAAAAAAAAAAATCTATTCTGCTCACCAAGCCTACATTTATTTGATCCAAAATACAGCGAAAACAGTAAAATATCTTTACTATTAAAAAGAACTGTTTTTTATTGTAATAAATATTTTACAAAATATAAATTTTGTAATTTATTTGCGTGATTTCAAAGCTGAATTATTAGCATCATTACTCCAGTCACATGATCCTTCAGAAATCATTCTCATATTCTGATTTGCTGCTCAAAAAAACATTTATTATTATGTTGAAAACAGATGAGTAGAATTTTTCAGGATTCTTTGATAAATAGAAAGTTCAGAAGAACAGCATTTATCTAAAATAGAAATCTTTGTAACATCATATATGTTCTTATCATCACTTTTGATCAATTTAAAGCATCCATGCTAAATAAAAGTATTAATTATATATATATAGGCTCCAATGTGTATTGTATAATGTTACAAAAGCTTTTTATCTCATATAAATGCTGATTCTTTCTATTTATCAAAGAATCACGAAAAAACTCAGTTCAGCTGACTCGGCTGTTTTAAATATTAATAATAATACTAATAAAATGTTTCTTGAACAGCAAATCAGCATATAAAGGATCATGTGACACTGAAGACTGGAGTAATGATGCTGAAAATTTAGCTTTGATCACAGCAATAAATTACATTTTAAAATATATTCAAATAGAAACAGCCATTTTAAATAGTTAAAATCCCAAATCTATCCATTTTCCTGAACCCTTTTCTTTCTCTAATCTTTCTTTTTTGTCTCTGTTGCGCATGATGCTATTCTGCAGCTTTCTAGGATCCACAGTATAAGTTCATTGCGGTGATTTAAAGCACTAAGTCTTGCTCAGAAATTGATTAGCCTCGGTAGCGTGCCTAGGGACAGCACATTACACCATAAAAAGTGCCAGGGATCAGGAGAACATGGATTAGAATGGATCAATACTAACAGAGATAAACACACTTAAGAATAAAACATGAACTTCCAGCATTGCGGCATCCATGCAGTCTTAAATAATAATGGAAGGTTCTTCAGGGACCATGTATGAAGCTTGCCGTTTATGCAATAATATCAGTTTCTCCCCAGTTGCACCTACAATAACAACAGTGCAGACTCAGAACAGAAAAAACCCTCAGGGAAAATCACCTTCTGGGGAGTCTTTTACAACATCTCAGTGGGTTGCATGCCTACAGTGCTGGGTTCAAGGTCAGAATAATTTAAGAGGAAATGACAAGTGTGAAGCAGCCCCTAAAGTGATCATTAGGGGGAAAAGAGAGAAAGGAAACACATTCTTTGTCAGCCCAGAGGAGATAACAGAGGTGAAAGAGGAGCTCTGTGTCTCTGGAGGGAGGGATGCTGTCACACAGTGGGCTTTAAAGCGTTTGTTTATCCTTAGTAAATACACATCAGACTTCAGCTTCATGCAGCCAGACTGTAAGATCATTGTTTCTGGCAAGACTTAATATGACAAATTAGCATATAAGCAGTGAAGTGAGAAATTACTGCATGTTGAACTCTGCATCTTTGTTTGCTTTTCATGTTTTTTTTTTTCTGCAACAGAAGGAAATTTTCCCAAATAACACCCCCCTTACTGGAGTGTATTACATTGATCATTTACTAGGTGAAATGGCAAATTTACATTTAAAAAAATCTAAAACAAATTAATTTTGTGTCTAAAATTGCTTAAAGAATCTAATAATTTAGTCAAAAATGAAGCTTGATCATTATTTACTGTTCCAAACCCTTCCATAGAACAGAAAACATGAATTTATGAATAACTTTTTAAGTATCACTGAGATAATATTATATGCAGTTGAAGTCAAAAGTTTACATACACCTTGCAAAATCTGCAAAGTGATAATTATTTTACTAAAATAAGATGGATCATAATGTGTATTTTTTTTTATTAAGCACTGACCTGAATAGGATATTTCACATAAAAGACGGTTTACATATAGTACACAAGAGAAAATAATAGTTAAAATGACCCCGTTCAAAAGTTTACGTTCACTTGATTCTTAATATTATGTTGTTATCTGAATGATCCACAGCTGTGTTTTTGTTTAGTGATAGTTGTTCATGAGTCCATTGTTTGTCCTGAACAGTTAAACTGCCTGAAGAAGTTCTTTGGTTTTTCAGCATTTTTTGTGTATTTGAACCCTTTCCAACAATAACTGTATGATTTTGAGATCCATCTTTTTACACTGAGGACGACTGAGGGACACATACGAAACTTACGGATGGTTCAAACGCTCACTGATGCTCCAGGAGGAAAATCGATGCATTAAGAGCTGGGGGTGTAAACTTTTGAACAGAATGAAGATGTGTACATTTTTTCTTATTTTGCCTAAATATCATATTTTTTAAATTTATTACTGCCCTTCAAAATCTAGAGAAGATACTTTCATGTTTCCCAGAAGACAAAATAAGTTAAATTTACCCTGATCTTCAAATTAAAAAGTTTTCACTCTTCACTCAAGTTTTGGCTCTTAATACATCGTGTTTCCTTCTGAAGCATCAGTGAGTGTTTGAACCTTCTGTAATAGTTGCATATGAGATAGAAAGATGAAAAGATGGATCTCAAAATCATACAATCACTGTTGGAAAGGGTTCAAATATACAAAAATGCTGATAAACCAAAGAATTTGTGGGACCCGAACAGTGGCATTTTAACTGTACTGGACAAACAAGGAACTCATTAACAACTATCAGTAAACAAAAAACAAAACAAAACAAAAAAAAAAACAGCTGTGAATCATTCAGGTAACAACACAGTATTAAGAATCAAATATGTAAACTTTTGAACAGGCTCATCTTCATAAATTCAACTAATATTCTCTCTCATGGACTATATGTAAACGTCTTTAATTAAATATCTTATTCAGGTCAGTACTAAATAAAAAATAACAATAACAAAAATAATAATCATTTTGCAGATTCTGCAAGGTCTATGTAAACCTTTGATCTCAACTGTATATACAGGTGCATCTCAATAAGTTAGAATGTTGTGGAAAAGTTCGTTTATTTTAGTAATTCAACTCAAATTGTGAAACTTGTGTATTAAATTCAACGCACACAGACTGAGGCACAGAAATAGTCTTTGGTTCTTTTAATTGTGATGATTTTGGCTCACATTTAACAAAAACCCACCAATTCATCTCAACAAATTAGAATATGGTGACATGCCAATCAACTAATCAACTCAAAACACCTGCAAAGGTTTCCTGAGCCTTCAAAATGGTCTCTCAGTTTGGTTCACTAGGCTACACAATCATGGGGAAGACTGCTGATCTGACAGCTGTCCAGAAGACCATCACTGACACCCTTCACAAGGAGGGTAAGCCACAAACATTCATTGCCAAAGAAGCTGGCTGTTCACAGAGTTCACAGAGATTCAAGAATTTGGGTGAACTTCACAAGGAATGGACTGAGGCTGGGGTCAAGGCATCAAGAGCCACCACACACAGACGTGTCAAGGAGTTTGGCTACAGTTGCCGTATTCCTCTTGTTAAGCCACTCCTGAACCACAGACAAAGTCAGAGGCGTCTTACCTGGGCTAAAGAGAAGAAGAACTGGACTGTTGCCCAGTGGTCCAAAGTCCTCTTTTCAGATGAGAGCAAGTTTTGCATTTCATTTGGAAACCAAGGTCCTGGAGTCTGGAGGAAGGGTGGAAAAGCTCATAGCCCAAGTTGCTTGAAGTCCAGTGTTAAGTTTCAACAGTCTGTGATGATTTGGGGTGCAATGTCATCTGCTGGCTGTTGGTCCACTGTGTTTTTTGAAAACCAAAAGTCACTGCACCCATTTACCAAGGAATTTTAGAGCACTTAATGCGTCCTTCTGCTGACCAGCTTTTTAGAGATGCTGATTTCATTTTCCAGCAGGATTTGGAACCTGCCCACACTGCCAAAGCACCAAAAGTTGGTTAAATGTCCATAGTGTTGGTGTGTTTGACTGGCCAGCACACTCACTTTTTTGTCAAGGGGAAAATAAGAAACAAGAGACCAAAAAATGCAGATGAGCTGAAGGCCACTGTCAAAGAAACCTGGGCTTCCATACCACCTCTGCAGTGACACAGACTGATCACCTCCATGCCACGCCAAATTTAGGCAGTAATTAAAGCACATTTACAGTACATAAGAGTACATTTACAGTAATGAACATACTTTCCAGATGGCCAACAATTCACTAAAGATGTTTTTTTCATTGGTCTTATGAAGTATTCTAATTTGTTGAATTGATGGGTTTTTGTTAAATGTGAGCCAAAAGCATCACAATGAAAAGACTTAAACTAGGCTACTTCAGTCTGAGTTGAACTTCAGTTTAATTTATTTAATACACGAGTTTCACAATTTGAGTTGAATTACTGAAATGAACTTTTCCACGACATGATAATTTACTGAGATTTTTTTTTTTTTTACTTTAAATAAATTGTCTATATAGTCTAGTTTTTATGGTAACACTTTACAATGAGGTTCATTAGTTAACATTGAACTAAGAAAGCACAGTATTTCTACAGCATTTATTAATCTTAGTTAATGTGAATTTCATAATTTAATTTAATTTAAAGTAAATGTATTGTTTATTGTTCATTCTAGAAATCTAGAAACTACAAATCTGTTGCTTAATGTATCATCTGAGTTCAGATAACTTTTTTCTATTAAGTGCAGTAATGTTTGAGTGAAATTAACTTGTTTGATTTAATTAATTTGGCTGTAAGGTTTCAGATTGTATAATGAAATCTTAAAATTACTTCATACTGTATTAATATTCACTCTATGTTCCAAATGGAAAAACTAATGTTAGAGTGCTTTGTTCCTCAGTGTGTGGCGCTGAAAGACTTAAAATATAGTGCACGATTTGTCATATGGGCCACTTTTATGACACTTTCATTGTTCTTTTTGTAATTTTTGGAGCTTGACAGCCCCATTCATTTTTATTATATGTGAAATAAATGTCAGCAAAAAAACCTTTTGTTCTGTGTCAGACTTCATGTGGGTTTGGAACTATGTGCGGGTGAGTAAAATGATAATAGAAGTTTAATTTTCCATATTTCTATTCTTCTATTTCTGTCGAAAATGCAGACATGGCTTTTCCATAAGTGCGAGAAAGATGTCAGCTCCCTCTCACCTGTCAGTGGGAGCCTGTTCCCCGCTGACTGCACCGTAAGGTCCCCTGTCTGCAGCTACAGTCTGCGTGAGTGTCCTGAATGAATCAGACACTGATTCACTGACGTGAGCTGAACAGAAATGGGCTTTCACAGAATGGTTTTAAAATACAGAATCTCAATTATAGATTCTCTAGCATTTCTCATGATGTGCAACACTTTTTCAGACTGAGAGTAGAAAGTGCTGATGACTTCCCCCTGTTTTTCTCTTTTTGTTCCCGAGCTTTAAATAACAGCTCTTTACAAAGAGGTACGTGTACGGCTGCAGAGAGAGGGGTTGGGGGTCTTGTTGCCTGGACAACGCCATTTGAGGAGCCGTCAGTCGTCATTTTGGAGTGATTATTCTCCTGCTGATCGTCAGTTAGATGCTGTGGTGGTCAAAGGAAGGAGGTGAGAATGAGAATTTGTCCTTTGATGTCTGGACAAAGAGCTCCCCTGTTCGACTGTTTACCTGTTTGTGGAGAAGCTGGGTTAGTTACATAATTTCATGTGAACTTGACAAGGCTGCTTAGGTATGGAATAGACAGTTTACATTTTAAAAATAACTTTTTACATAAAATAAGGAATAAAAGTATAGCCATAATATACATACAATATTTTCCTTTTAAAATGGATTATACCGTCATGGCCAAAAATATTAATACCCTTGCAATTCTGTCAAAAAATGCAACCCTTCTCTCAGAAAATAGTTGCAGTTGCAAATGTTTTGGTACTCACATGTTGAATTTTTTTTTGTTTGCGTTGGAACAACGCAAAAAAACTGAGAAGAAAAGTCTGATACAATTCATCACAGGACCCAAAAAATTGGCCCCCTTAACTGAATATTTGGTAGCGCCCCCTTTGGAAAAAATAACTGAAATCAAACGCTTCCTGTAACCATGAATGAGTTTCTTACACCTCTCTACTGGAATTTTGGACCACTCTTCTTTTGTAAACTCCTCCAGGTCATTCAGATTTGAAGGATGCCTCCTACAACTGCTGATTTGAGATCTCTCCACAAGTGTTCTATATGGCAGTGGTTCTCAAACCGGGTCCTAAAGGACCTCTGCACATTTAACACACCTGATTGAGACCATCATCTTGTTAATTCAGTTCGTGGATCTCTCTCCTAATGAGCTGATGATCTCAATCAGGTGTGTTAATTAGAAAGACATGCAAAATGTGCAAAGCAGGGGTCCCCCAGGACCAGGATTGAGAACCGCTGTTCTATGGGATTCAGATCTGGACTCATTTCTGGCCATTGCAGAACTCTCGAGCGCTTTTTGAAGTGTGTTTTGGGTCATTGTCCTGGAAAACCTTGTAACCTTTGGTGGAGACGCAGCTTTCTGACACTGGCACAGCTTTCTATATTGCGTCCCAAAATTCTTTGGTAATCATCAGATTTTATACTGTTCACACAGTCAAGGCATCCAGTGCCAGAAACAGCAAAGCAACCCCAAAACATCTTTGAACCTCCACCATGTTTGACTGTTGGGTCTGTGTTCTTTTCTTTGAGGGCCTCATTTCTTTTTCTGTAAACTGTGCCATGATGTCCTTTACCAAAAAGATCAACTTTTGTCTCATCTGTCCACAGTACATTCTTCCAGAAGGATTGTGGTTTTGTCGCATAAGTTTTGGCAAACTCCAGTCTTGCTTTTTTTTGCCTTTGTGTCAGCAGTGGTGTCCTACCATAGTGTCCCTTTTCATTCAGATGGTGACGGATAGTGTGAGCTGACACCGTTGTACCCTGTGTCTGCAGATCAGCTTGAATTTGTTTGGAAGTTAATCTTGGTTCTTTATCCACCATTCGAACAATCCTTTGCTGTAATTTTTCATTCATTTTGCTCTTCCGTCCACGTCTAGGGAGGTTAGCTGCAGTGCCATGGGCTGTAAACCTCTTGATGATATTGCGCACAGTGGACACAGGAACATTAAGATCTCTGGAGATGGACTTGTAGCCTTGAGATTGTCCATGTTTTTTCCACAATTTTTTCTCTCAAATCCACAGACAACTCTTTACACTTTTTTCTTTTCTCCATGCTCAGTGTGACACACAACACAAAGGTTGAGTCAACTTTTCTCTATTTTAACTGGTTGAAAGTGTGATTACTATATTGCCCACACCTGTTACTTGCCACAGGGGTGTCTAAATACAAATTACAGGAGCATCACATGCTTGAAAAACAATTATTTCTTACAGTTTCGACAACGATCAAGTTTGACTTTTCTTTTCTGTTTTTTTGTGTTGTTCCAGTGCAAACAAAAATAACAATCATGTGAATACCAAAACATTTGCAACTGGAACAATAATAAAAAAAAAAAATAGTAATAATAAATATTAAAATAATGATATTATTTTTTTAAAAATAAAAATCAATTAATTAGAGATGCGTTTGAGTATTAAAATTGAATTAAACTATTAAAATGGAATTCAGAAAAGTAATGGAAATAAAATAGAACTGAATTTGAGATTTGGGCCTTAAAAATTTAATTTTTTGTTAAACCTTTAAAAAAAGCTGTTAAATTGTGTAGGTTTCATGATTTTGATTAATTAAACATGCTTTCTTAATTAATATTTTTAAGTTTAACTATTAAAACAGAAAACAGAAGAATTTATTTTTATTTTATTTTATTTTATTTTATTTTATTTTATTTTATTTTATTTTATTTTATTTCTGTGCTCCACACAGGAAAAAATATGAAATAAAATACAGTACCTAAACAAGGTCAGAAAAATAAGCACTGAATAAAACATCTAAAAGAACCGTCAAAATATTTATCTGTAAAATAAATGAGTGTGCAGATGTTCTTTACTTATGTGATGTGTTTAAAGCACTCTGTGGAGATGTTGTTCTCATTAAAGTTTGATATGCTGCCTAGACTGAATTTACCAGAAGGATCCTAGGTTCTGTCAGGTCCTTGAGAGTTTTGCTCAGATAAGTCTAAAATATTCTGCATAAAATAAATAAGAGCAAAACTAAACACAGTATTCTGCTTGCTAGTAATTCAGAGCGTTTAAAAGCAACATATTAAAAAGTATTTTTAGCATGTGCTACAAGCATAATACTTTCAAGCATAATAGATTTCTTTTGAAATATTAAAAAAACTAAAGTAAGAATTTAGGAACACACTTTCAGACTTTTTAATAACACTTGTGCTGAATATAGCATGTAATGAATTCGGTCTGACCTGTACAGATTTCTGATTCACATCCTGGAGTTCCAATACATCAGTTTCTCAGTCTGTCATCAGCTAGTCCAAAACAGTATTTATATTTTAACAGAGTGTCCCATAATCAATGTGTGTGGCATCTGAAAAGAATATCTGATGCGTGAGATCAATATATCTAACATTGTTCTGACAGAAAGAGGTTTGTAGTGACACCGAAAGGCATCTGGCAGTGCTGATACTCCCACAGGCCCTGTTCCTCCGGCTGCGCTGAGACTGCTCTGCCAGACTCTCTGTGAACATTTGCACACAAAACAATCAGCAACAGGAAAGAAGTGCAACTTTATGACTGACACACATTCAAACAGAGACAGCAAAAAGTCCAGCTGACACAGTTCTTGTAGATTTACCCAAATTTGGATGAGGGAACCAGTGTTAGTTTAGTATTATTACTATTTGTTTGTTTTCTTATTATTCTTCTTCCTTCTGCTTCTTCTTCTTCTTACGCTCGGAGTTTATGGCAGCCCATAGAACCTGTTGCAGGAATTATGAAATTTGAAACACAGATAGAGGACAGTCTCAAAATTAACCATAGCAAATTTGAAGTCTGTAACTTAAACTCTGTAGTGCCAAATTTGCACTCATATTTCTGCTAATAACTTTTGAACTGTGAGGTCTAAAATATATTTTTTTTTTTCAAAATTCTTTTTTTTTTTGCGAAAAAATTTTTTTTTTGAACTCGTCCTAGACTGTTTGTTCAGTTTTCACCAAATTTTCACCAAAAGTATCTAATTTTCCTATATTTGCCGATTTTGGGTTGTTTCTAGACGGGAAACAACTGCAGCCAGAAACCAACTAACTACTTTCTACCTATAAAGTTGTGTTTTATTAATGTCTGCACCTACACCTACCCCAACCCTAAACCTAAACCTACCCCTTTCAATAATGCAAAAACAGTAATTATTGTTGTACAGTGTGACACAAATTATGCTATATTGATGTACGCATGCCCATTTTACCTCTGTTGTGCTTTATATACTTTTATCATATTTATCTTTTGAATTTGCATTCATTTATAGATTTTAGGTTTCTTTTTAAATTTTTTGTAATTTTATGTGACTTTTTTGAGTTTTAGATTTAGTAATTTTAGTTTTTTGATCTAATGGTTATGTTTTATTGTTAACTAACAATTGTTAACTAAAACTGTAAAATTAAAAATCATTTCAGTAACTGAAATAAAGTATAAAACTTTATTTCAGTTACTGAAATTATTTTTCATTTTACAGTTTTAGTTAACAATAGCAACACTGGGAAAAACTAACCTATTTATATTTATCTCTATATTTGTCTCTAGATGAACTTACGAAAGTATCTGATAGTATCTTCAATTTTATATTTTCAAGAAAGTATTTAAAGTTACACACCTCAGCTTTAAACCAGTGGCCTGATTCTGAAAGTTAATTCTGTAAGGATTTTTCATTTTTCAAAAAAAAAAAAAAAATTTTTGATCTTTTATTTAGTACTTAGTTTTCTGACCTTGATTAAGTGCTGTATTATGTTTTATATTTTTTGTATGTGGTGCAACCAAAATAAAATATTTTGAAAAGATAAACAAAACAAAATATAAGAAAATAAAGTAATTGCTGATAAGACTATAATTCAATTTTGCAAACATGATCCCTTTACAAAAGGGATCATATATGAGGACTGGTGGCATAAAAAAGTTTGAAGACCTCTGCTTTAAAACACTTACAAATATGACTAACCTAGATTGCCTTAGGTTTACATGACACAACAAATGTTTCAATAAGAGAGAGACATATTTGAAAGTTTATAATAATCATGTTGCCTCCCTCAGGAATCACACCCTTAAAAGATATTGCCTCCTCTTGTATATTTCCCAAACACCTGCTTTGCCTCTTACTTCTGTGAGAAACTCCGCTGTCAGAATTACGTAATCTTTCATGCTGTCCTGACCCACATAAACAAGCCCTCAAAATGTCCTTCAAGCCTATTCTACGCTCCATGAGTTCTCCAAACAGCGCATCAAAAGAAATCGTTTCCTCGCTCCTCAGAATAACATTTTTCTTTGTAGGATTACTGTTCCATCATCCTTGTATCCTCTATCGGAGCATCGCCTGCTCTCTCTCTTGTGGGTTAATCTGTTTGCTCTGTGTCTCGGGACAGATTCTCTGTGTCTTGGAGAGCCGAGAGCCGAGCAGGGTCTGGTGTGGAGGTGATAACTCTAAAAGGATTAACTTCAGAGAAAGAGAGACAGAGAGACAGCCACGGAGAGTGGGAGAGTCAGGAGACAGTTGGGAGAATTGGCCTGAGAGAATAAAACTGGCAGTGTTAGAGTAAGTCAAGGACAGTCTGGCTAGTTACTGGGCTGCTCAAATATACACAAACACAGCATTATTGGAGTTAATTACATCTTTCTGTGTGCCAGAGCACATGTGCCCTCTCTTTAACATGGAAAACCCCCATTTAATACCAGTCTAGTGGTTCTTTTCATTGGCATATACAACAGTGAAGACGTTACCATTTAAAGCCTGAAGTATCGTTTTTTTGCTGACTTTTTCCGCAAAATCAAACATCCTGGCTTTTTTAATTAAATGCTTATTAATGAATGAAACTCAAGTTGTACAAATACATTGTAAAATTTTTTCCACACATTGTTTTTCATTGATATTTTCCGTCGTCTTCTTTTGTAGTTTTTAAAGGGTTAGTTCACCTAAAAAAGAAAATTAGCCGATTATTTACTCACTCCTCGGGCATCCTAGGTGTATATGACTTCCTTCTTTCAGACAAATGCAATCAGAGTTATATTAAAAATTATCCTACCAATTCCAAGCTTTACAATGGCATGGGTGGGTGTTGAATAAAGGCCTCCTGTACCAAACTGATGCATTTTTGTAAGAAACATATCCATATTTAAAAAGTAATAATGACTTTAATCTAGCTTGCACTAATTCAAAACACGGCGCATGCGCCGCTAAGAAGTGACAAATGCGAGCGCATCGTGGAGAGAGGTAAACACAGTACAGATTACGAATTGTGGGAGGATTTCGATATAAACCAAGAAGAGACTAGTTTTCCTTTGCTAAAGTAAGGAAACTTTGCTTCCTTTGCTCCTGTAAACAAACATTGATTTGTGCGAGACTCACAGGTTCATGTGCAACGCAAATGTCCATCATTCGTTTCTTCAAATATTATTTGGATAATCATTGAAATGGCATTCTTGAAAGATGTCTTTTTGAATCTTTGAATCAGTTTTTTTTTTTTCATGGTTGGTGGTCACTTGTAGTTCTGGCAAATTTAGTTTTTTTTGTATTTTTGCAACTTTAAAGCCTAATACAGTTACACTGTCAATCAAAAGTTTGGGATCAGGAAGATTTTTTTGAAAGTTTTTTAAAGTCGTCTTTTCTGCTCATCAAGACTGCATTTACTGGTATAAAAAGATATGCTAATATTGGGAAATATTATTGCAATTTAAAATAGTGGTTTTCTATTTTAATAAAGTTTAAAATAGAATTTATACCTGTGTTGCAAAGCTGAATTTTCAGCATCATTACTCCAGTCTTCAGTGTCACACGATCCTTCAGAAATCATTTTAATATGCGGATGTATTTAAATTTGGGGTCAGTAAATGTTTTTTTTTTTTCTTTGAAAGAAATGAATACTTTTATTGAGCAGGGATGTGTTAAATTGATAAAAAGTGATAGTAAAGATTTCTATTTTGAATAAATTCTGTTTTCAGCATTGATAATAAATCAGTAATCAGTAATGATGCTGAAAATTTAGCTTTGCATCACAGGAATAAATTCTATTTTAAAGTATATTCAAATATTAATAATAACTATTTTAATTGCAATAATTTTTCATAATATTACTTTTTTCTGTATTTTTGTTCAAATGAATAGAACTTTGATGAGCAATCTTGCTGATCCCAAACTTTTGAACAGCATTGTACGTGAGCGGAATTTACTGTCGTAAATATATCACTGTAAATACAGTGGATAGCAAGGGATAGTCCACATACATTTATTGCTGGTGTAAAGCAATTGGCACTTTTTGCAGAATTTCATACCTGCTTGTCAAACTTATATGTTTCTAGAGCAGACATTTGGGGAAACAAAAGTAATTTGACTTAGAATGATTTTAAAATTTATATTTCAAGGTAAAAATCAAAAAAAAACAGCTGGATCCCAAAGTCGGGTAGATTCTGATTGGCTGCCAGTGATTTTTTTTTTTATTCATCAGCAATAAAAACAAATATATAGTTCACAAATGATCTTTCGCAAAAACCACTTCTTAGTTACTGTTAACTATCTCCGACAAACAATGCCGTTCTCACACTACACATCATTTTCTTATACAGTAAAAATACATCATGAAACAAACAGGAAACTGACAACACGCTGACAAACAAAACAGAGCAGGTTCCTTCTGGAGTAAAACAAGGTTTCAGCTTTAAAATGTTGTAAATGTTTAAGAAATTCAAACAATAAATACTGTTTTGTGGCTCTTTAATGCATCGTGACAGATCACTGCATTGCCTTATTAGATCAATTGACACGTGAACACAAAATAAACATGAATGGATATCAGAACGTATTTTATTTAAACCGCGGAAAGATGTCAATACACACAGTTTTTTAAGTTAAAGTCCACTGAAGTTAATCTACTCTCCTGTCTAATTTGTTTTTCGGATTTAATGGTGGATTTACTGTTATGATTGGTCAGATCGCCTGTCAATCAAGCTGTTTGTATAGGGTCAATTATTTAAAAAAGTCTCAATTATTAATAATTGTCATCTGTGAACGGGGCTTTGAGTGGGGGGCTTGTCCAGAATAAGCTGATATGAGAAATAGACCTTAAAACACATCAAAAGTCTGGCTGCGTGAGACGAAGGTCAACTTGTCTTAGACTGGGCGGTTAAAAGTGCTTCTTAGAAAGTTGGTTTATTGAATGTACAGACCTAGTGACTTGTTCCGATATTTCTATTTCTTGAGAGTCAGGTTTGCTGTACAGCATGTAAGAGGATAAGAGGTCAAAAAGATCCTTTAAATGCAGACTGGAGCCCTTTTAGTTCTACTGCCTACTGATTAACAAAATAAATACCCAGGATGCATCTCATTTGGACAGATTAGCACAGTAATTAAAGCGATTTGGAACAGAAAATTAAGCTTTGTTTTTTTCTATCCGAGGTGCCATAGCTGTATGCCAATTTACTAAAATAAGAGCGCTGCTTTTTCCTGATGCATGACTTTATTCAGTAGCGTGAATGATTGGCAGTGTATTACTTTCGAGGCGATGCACAGCTTTATGGCAGGGCTATTTTTGCTTCATTATTAGGAAATCAGTGTTACGTGATGTTGATTGAAGTATGAAAACCGACTGGTCAGTGCGAGTGTTTCTTGCTGTTACATGTGCATTTTAATGTTCTTATGATTTTGTTTTGGTTGCCTTGACGTCATCACTTCCCTAATTTTAGAGCGTGGTTGGTATGTTGTTGCTTGGTTACCAAGTCGTATGCTCAAGCTTCCTGTCGCCTGAAGAAACTTGAGGCGTTGGGAGGAAAATAAGGAGGCAAAACACAACACAGAGACGCACAGAGGCACAACGGTAGAGAAAAAGAAAACACTTAACGTATGACAATCTCCATAAACAAAAGACAGACGACTGCTTTTAAAGCGTTGTACTGTCATTCTTATTGAAATCATCGGGTTGCCCCTGTCTTTGTCATTCTTTTCTCCCTGTCTCTTTCTTTCTATCTCACACTGGTTTTTAATTACTGTCTTCAAGCATGTAAAAGCCCATAAATGCTGAATACAAACAGAGGCCTGTGTAATTAAATGGCTGATTAGTCGTATCTAAGGGAAACCGTGAGGCAGGGGCTCGATTCAGCTGCCACAAGTTACCAAACCCAACTCGCATATGCACTTACAAACACTCCCACACTAATACTTGCATTGATATAACACACACACCCTTCCATCTTTCACATGCACGCAAATATATTTCATTTTCAGTGGCTTTGCAAAAGTAATTGGTGAAAGGTGCGGGCAAAGAAAGAGAAAGGGACAGAATGAAACAGAAAGGGAATAAAGAACACAAGGTTTTTACCATTTCCTCTGCCAGGCGGGCAGCCGTTCGCCCGTTTTGTCTGCTTTGCGGCAGGATAATTACAGTCATCATGCCTCCATCTCTCTGTGGAAAGGATGCAGGGAAAAATAGCAATTATATAACAGCTTTAGAGAGGGTCATTGGACTGCAACCCCAAGGGATGATTTTGCTGTAAAAAGTAACTGTGGAATCCATCCCTGGTTCATTAGCAGTCAGGGGTCAGCGTATTGTGCAGTGGAAGCCCTCCACCTTGCGTGGGAGGACGAATTTAAGAAAATAAAAGGAGGAATGACACGGTGGGGTCCTTATTTGACCCCTTTATCTGTGTTTTGGCATTTCTGGGCTTGTTTCTTCTGTTATTATGTGTAATTGATCAGCACAGACCCTTGGAAGATGGTTTTCTGAATCTTTTAAAGTAATGTTTTTGTCTAATGTACCTTGACTGAATCTTTTTTTTCTTGTTTTTCTTGCTTGGAAGCTTTCAGTACGCCTGGGCTTCATCAGAGATCACAAGCGGAAAAGCATTCGTGCTGCTAAAAAAAGCCAAGTGATTTCCAGTCAAGTGAGCACTTGATTGCTAGGTGATTTGTGTCACTTTTTCACACTTTCCCTTGTACTTTAAGCAAGATGACAGGCAGCACTGTGACTGTATCTGTGCAGCTGAATCACGGATGGAACCGAATCGGTTGGTGAAATTGTGTTCCTTGTGAATTTTTAACAGAATATCAAAACTCACTGAACAGTGCAACAGGTGAGGTTTTTGTTTTTTTAAGATATATTTTTTGGAGACTGAGGATAGTTGTCATATGAATTCTATTGTTTGTATATACAGATAGTTATACATTTTCTAAACTAAACCTACCCCTAACCCTCACAGAAAATGCTCTGCATTTTTACAGTAAAAAAAAAAATTAAAAAAAATTTTTTTAATTTATTTTTATACCAATTTTACACATGAGGATGTCCCCAAAGGGAGGTTTTTGGTTATTTTGTCAGGTTTTGCTCACTTTTGGGTACAAATTTGTCCCCAGAATAGGTACACACACACTCACACACACACACACACACACACACACACACACACACACACACACACACACACACACTCACTCACTCACTCACACACACACACACACACACACACACACACACACACACACACACACACACACACACACACACACACACACAACACAACACAACACAACACAACACAACACAACACAACACAACACAGTAGAATACTTTCGGACTAAAGTCAGCTATATAAGAGGTGAACTGTGTCCTCAGGAGGGCAAGTTGTCACATGTTTCATGTAATCCTTTTTTGTATTTTATTTTATGTATTTATTTTTTGACAAAAGCAATTTGATACTTTTTAAAAACATTTAATTTTTCTTTTGAATTTTAAGTTATGACAATATTTGGCTATTTAATTCCAGTTTACCTCATATACTGTGAGAACATGCCCTTTATTGCATGTTAAATGAACTGTGTCTGTTAAATGTGCTGTATCTTTTCTTGGGCTTTTCAGGTATGTGCATATACAGAAAATGACTTCAAAGAGAAGTCTGGTTTAAGAAATATTCACAGGAGTAAAATGTGTGACAACTTGCCCTGATCTCTGGGCAAAGGTTCATTCCAGCGTTTACTTAGCTACATATCTAAATGGGGACATTACATAGACATTACATTTTCTAACCTAAACCTACCCCTACTCCTACCCCTCACAGAAAACTTTCAGATTTTTTTCAATTAAAAAAAAAACTTTGTTTACTTTATTTTTTTTTTTTGTCAAAAAATCTGAAGAAAATTCTGTGCCAATTAAGTAGAATATATATATATATATATATATATATAGTTGGGTGTGTAGATGCGATCAATAAAGAAAAAATAAATAAATTTGCACACCAAATGAAATGCCAAGTTTAAGGTTTTTTGAACAAAAATGTATACCTGAAGATTTACATACAAGTGACAAAAATAAAGGGAGGAAAGGAAGGATACTTTTTTCAAAAAACTTAAATTCGGTGTGATTCATAAGCTTGGTTCCTCATGGGAACCAAACAAAATGTCCTCACGGACAAGGATTTTTGAATATTGATATAACGTAGGGCTTACCAGGACCACACACACAGTTTTCAGAATGATAAATCACAACATAAAACGCAAGTGTCCTTAATATGACTATTGCTATGACATTTCAATTTTTTGATGTTATAGTCCCTGTCATATTTTTAAATGATCTTTAAATGTAATTGGTAAATGTAAATGTAATTGTGTTTGGTCCAATAAAAATGTCTAATAAAAAATGCAAATGGTATGCACATCCATCCAATATGGGAACCAAAAAAAAAAACTTGTGCAACATTTTAATTAGCTCTTCATCAGACATTTTGTGCTTTGAGCAATTTCTCTCAGTACTTTTAGAGCAAGTTCCAGATCAGTGAGAGTCATTTAAAATTAGGTTAAATAAATTATAGGCCTGCTGGCGCACTCTTTTGGCTGCCAGACCTGACCTGTGATCAGGTGGAAAGTGATCATGTCCGTCTTTCTGTCTATATTAAGCCTGTGTGACTACACTATATTGAGTAGAAACATTTTGTGCTTGTGTGACTGTGATGTCTCTGTAGCTAAAGAATCATATTTTCAATGAAGGTGTTATGATATATGGCTGTTCTTTTTGCGCCTTTGTCTTTTGGTTACTTTGTTGCTTGTCATTTGATGTACACTACCAGTCAAAAGTTTTTTAGATTTTTACTGTTCACTTCTGCTCACCAAGCCTGCATTTATTTGATCCAAAATACAACAAAAACTGTCAAATTTTGAATTTTTTGTACTTTTTAAAATATCTCTTTTCTATTTGAATATATTTTAAAATGTAATTTATTCCTATGATCTCAAAGCTGAATTTTTAGCATCATTACTCCAGTCACATGATTCTTCAGAAATCATTCTAATATTCTGCTTTGCTGCTCAAAAAACATTTATTATTATTGTTATTATTATTATTATTATTATTATTATTATGTTGAAAACAACTGAGTAGAACTTTTCAGGTTCCTTTGATGAATAGGAGGTTCTGAAGAACAGCATTTATCTGAAATAGAAATCTTTTGTAACATTTATAAATGCCTTTACAATCACTTCTGATCAATTTAAAGCATCCGTGCTAAAAAACAAAAAACAAAAAATATGCTGACTCCAAGCTTTTGAATGGTATAGTGTTTAATGTTACAAAAGCTTTTTATTTCAGATAAATGCTGATCTTTGGATCTTTCTATTCATCAAAGAATCCTGAAAAAAAAAAAAATTAACTGTTTTAAATATTGATAATAATAATAATAATAATAATAAATGTTTCTTGAACAGCAAATCAGCATATTAGAATGATTTTTGAAGGATCATGTGACACTGAAGACTGAAGTGATGATGCTGTTTTGATCACAGGAATAAAATTACATGTTAAAATATATTCAAATAGAAAGCAGTTATTTTAAATAGCAAAAATATTTCACAATATGACCGCTTTTGCTGTATTTTGGATCAAATAAATGCAGGCTTGGTGAGCAGAAGAGACTTCTTTAAAAAAAAAAAAAAAAAATCTTACTGTTCAAAAAAACGTTTGACTGGGATTGTAGAACATTTCATATAATCAGACCAGCATAGTAGCATCACATATTCAACTGACAGAACATTTTAAAGGATTTTGGGAATTGTAATGCAAATGTATGAACCACTTAAGATCATACTTGTACCTGGAACCTTTCAGTTCAAAATTTCCTCTATGTTTTCTGTTCGGTTTTAACAGCACATAGTGACATTCTCGCATTTTTGGTGATTTTTATACCTCTATAATTCACAGATTGTTATAGCTGTAATGTTATTTAATCGGCAGGATGACTGACTGCTGTCAGATGTGATCACACTGCTGGAAAAGAACCTGCGGGAGAATAACACACAATCACACGCGCGCACACACAGCATGAGATTTTGGTGTATTTTAGTTCAATTCAGATTCATATTAGGTGATATAATGAATATAAAAACCTGATTAAGATATATTGAAATATATATATTTATTTAAATTAGTCATCTATAGTTCTAAAGAGTATTGTGCATATATGTGCATATATGTGACTATTTATGTCAGGTGTGCCCTGGGACACAGTGTAATGTTTAATTAAAATATCTGAGATATTAATGATACCAGAGAAACCACATCTCTCTCTAAACACCCACATGCAATTTCTCATGCCAGTGAACATTTCTCAGGCATATATTTAAGTCTGTACACACATACACACTGACTCATTTTGCTAGACACGCACACACATATATACACTCCATATACCTGTTTGTCTGCCTTTTTTGCTGTTTTTCTCCCCTCCCGCCGCCTCTCACGCATACTCTGGTCTCATACAGCCAGCATTAACGTGATGTTTTCTCACCATCTGATCAAAATAAAGTCACTTTGTGAATGTGTAGGAGGTCCTTTGAGGAAAAAACTCTTTCTAAGTTAATTAGCAGTCTCGAAAGACCAGATCAGAGAAGCGAACTCCTGACAGAGCTGTGGTTCAGCCAGTCTCAATCAAACAACTTTTAAAGAAGCGACAGTTTTAGATTGGTGAAACCGGACGGAAATAGCCGTTCTCTGATCTTATTGTACCATTCAGAGAGGGATTTCATCTCGCTCTCTCGCTCTCTCTCTTCACCTTTTCCAACAATTTTGTCACCTTGAGTGAGGCTGATGGGAAGATGTGTGTGGGCGTCGTGCGTCAGGAATCGGATATCTATCCATAGGAAAAATTGCCTCTAATCGTTTCATTAAATGCGTTCATGGTGAAAGGCAGTAATTGGTTGGGGGGGGGGGGGGTAGTGATGAGTAAGCCTTGCCTAAAATGGGTTGGAAGACGACAGCACCCCACAAGGCACTTGCAAATCAATATAAGGGTTGGCATGATGGTTAAAAGCTGAAACATACGGACATCTCCCCCTGCTGTGGGCGTGACCGTCTGATACTCCTGTGGTATCCATACAGTTTTGGTAATGGTTATGAGATGCTAAAAATCTATCTGAGAAAATATCAGTATTGCACTTCAGAGTGGAAGCAAAAGGTCAAAACATGAAAAAGGTGTAGATGAAAACTGATTTTCTATGAATAACCTAATTTGACAGTATCAGATCTTTCAGTACACAGTTCTTAAAATAAACACTTTCTTTCACTACCAAGAACCTTTTATGCAATGGATGTAAAAGAATATTTATGGAACCACAGATGCCAGTAAAGAAACTTTATTTATGAATTCACATCATCTATTATCATCATCAAGCTAATTTCATAGAAATAAGCTATTTGTGTTTACATGTATGTGTTTTTTAAACAATAGATTCATGTTCAGGGATTCAGGGACTGCATCCCAGTCATGTAAAGATTCAGTGCATAAAATCAAAACTGGCTTAAAGGATTAGTTCACTTCCAGAACAAAAATGTACAGATAGTTGACTCATGCCTTTATAAGATTTTCATGTCTTCCTTTCTTCGGTCGTGAAGAAATTATGTTTTTTGAGGAAAACATTGCAGGTACTTTCTCGATATAGACTTCTATGGTGAACTTCCAAAGTGCAGTTTCAGTGCAGCTTCAAAGTGCTCTAAATGATCCCAGCTGTCGAAGAAGGGTCTTATACACTTTTTAACCGCAAATGTTCATCTTGTCTCTAGCTCTGTGAAGGGCATGCTTAAGCCAGTTAGCGTATGTCGAAAAACTCTTATCTCATTTTCTCCTCCAACTTCAAAATCGCCCTACGTTGTATCCTTTTTTTTTGTAAAGAGCGTTTGACTTTCTTTGCGAGACTGTCCTCAAAGAAAATACGAACCAACCGTTTTTTTATTCACCTTATACGACCTATTTTTACGTTTTAAAGTTAAGTGCCATCTAGTGGGCGTAAAAATAATGAGTGTTGTGTTGGATGAGTTTTTACACCGATCTCATGGTAATTCAAACAAAATTTACTAGGTGTAACACGTAATCCTGAAAGTGCATTGGATACCTGTTACTGATAGGGGAGCAATTGTTGTATACACTCTATGGAGACATATTTTGAGGATTTGTAAAACCGACTTACGTCAGGCGTACAAGTTGGAGGACATGTTTGTTTTTCAGCATACCCTAACTGTATTGAACTGGAGTGCACAGAGTACACATTGCAGAGCTAGACAAGATGAGCATTTGAGGTTAAAAAGTATATAAATTGTTATTTTTTTAAGAAAATAACCGATTGTTTCGCTAGATAAGAACCATCTTCCTCGGCTGGGGTCATTTAGAGCCCTTTGAAGCTGCATTTAATCTTCATTTTGGACGTCCAAACTCACGGACATCATAGAAGTCCACTATATGTAGAAAATTCCTGAAATGTTTTCCTCAAAAAACATAATTTCTTTACTACTGAAGAAAGAAAGACATGAACATCTTGGATAACAAGGGGTGAGTACATTATCTGTACATTTTTGTTCTGGAAGTGAACTAATCGTTTACGCTACAAGTAAAGAAGCTGAAATTAATACTCTTCAAATGAATTTAGGCAGGCTGCTTATGGTTTTATTGCTTCAGGCTATCAATTTGACTGCTGTGTTGACCAGTTCTTTTACTGAAATAAATTGATATGGATAAGATCTTTATTATTAGTTTTAACAAGTCCTGTCCAATGTGATGTTCTCTATCTGATATGGACACTCTCATTTCCTTTAGGTGTGCAGAACTGAACCTGTCTGACTCACTAAAGGTACAAACATCACCTGCACCCCAAAAGCTGAAGTCAGAACTACTGTCACAGTGAATCATAGGCTTTACTGGACTCAGCTAAATTATTTAACGCTGTGACACGGTATGTGGTATAGCCCTGAAAGAGTAAAGAAGAAACTGCTCTCTAAAAATATTTCAGAAAGTGTTAAATGCATAACCTTTAATTATGGACTCAAAATTAAAATTATAGGCTTAAAAATGTTAATTTTTTCTTTCCTCTCTCTCTTTCATTTACTTTAGGGTGATTAATTTGCTGCTGCTGATGCTTATAAACTGGCAAGCAAAGTATGGAGAATATCGCCCCCTTTAGGGCAACAGGAAAATAAGAAAAACATCACAAAACCAAAAATGAAGTCAAAGACTAGCTTAGTCATACAAAATGACATATATACTCCAATAATATTAAAGAGGCATTAGATAATACTGAGAAGATTTTATAATAATATTCTACGGACATCGGATTTAAGCACCACAATAATCAGGTCAAATGTTGGTTAAAAACTCATCAACCGTCTAGACATAATATGGCATTGTGGGTAACACTTTACAATAAGGTTAACTGGTTAACAGTAGTTGACTACATTAGTTAGCATGAACTAAGAATGAACAGTACTTTATTAATTTTAGTTAATGTTAATTTCATCATTTATTAATGCATTATTAAAACCACAAGTTGTGTTTGTTAACATTAGTTAATGCTCTGTGAACTAACATGAACAAACAATGAACAACTGTATTTTTATTAACTAACATTAACAAAGATTAATAAATAGTGTAATAAACGTATTGTTCGTTGTTTATTCATCTTAGTTAATACTTGTAAAAATGTAAATAAAAGCATGAAACTGTATTATTTGTGTCTAACTTTTTTTAACAGTGTTTATTTTTTGCCCTTGTTTTGTTTTTCTGCCATTTAAACGGTTTAAAAACACATTTCACAAAAGTAAAATTTAAGAGAAAGGATATTTAAAGCAGTATTATTTTAGTACCGTTTGTATGCTATTATATTTTTTGATAAATATATTTTATTTTTTTATTTGTGTTAATTTTGATTTTAAAGTTATTCATTTTCTTATGTGTTTTATAGTTTTGGTTTTTAAATTATGTTTACACTGCCATTCAAAAGGTTGGGATCAATAAGACTTGTAATGTTTTCTTAAGAAGTTTCTTATTCTTATCAGGGTTGAATTCATTTGATTCAGAAAAAAAGATATATATTATTATATAAATATTATTTCAATGTAAAATAACTGTTTTCTATGTAAATATATTTTCAAATGTAATTTATTCCTGTGATGCAAACAATATTCACAGTATTAATGTAAATTCAGCCTTGATTAGCATAAAGGTGTTCTTTAAAAATATTAAAAATCTTACTGTTCCCAGACTTTTGAATGGCAGTGTATAGATTTATTTGTTTGTGTAGTTTTGGCTTTAGTTACTGTGCTTAAGTTTTTAAAAAATTATAATTTTTTTTTTTTTATTTTTTTTTTAATAATAATAACCTTGGTTACATACATATTTTATGTAAACAGAGCAGATCACACTAACCTCTCATTTAAAGGTCAAATGTCACCATGTAACAATTCATCTTTGTTTGGGAGAGATTTGCAGTTTCACCATCTGCCCTCTGTGCAGAGGAATCTTCTCTTGAAGACATTTTTTTTTCAATTGATTAGGCCTGTATGTTTGTTCTCATTGCAAAGACATTACCTGCCCAAAACTGCAGCTTTGAATGAATTAACTACTGCCACAAACGTCAACAAGTTAGGTCACTGTTTCTCTGTCACATGCAGTTGAGGACATTATGTGTTTTCTCTCATATTTGAACATTTTGTTTGAATAGCTAGCTTCTTTTTTGTAGGCCCGCATGCATGGTTATGTCACCAGTCTGTCAGTCTTTGGCTTTTGTCATACTAATTTGCTCTCATTGTTGCAGCGGATGTCTGGCCTCCTCGTGAATTAACAAAAGCTTTTAGAGGGTATCCCAGCATCGCCCGGCTGTCTCCCGGGGAAACGTATCGGGTAAACAAGAGGCAATCTCCGCGCAACCGGGAGGGCAGCAGCAGCTCTCCTGTTGTGATTGCAGAATTTGGCGGGCGCGACAAGTCCATCCACCTCAGAGCAAGACAGTTTGCTACGCGGTTTGCGCTTGCTAAAATAAAGTCTCTTACATTGTTTTTAAGTCAAGTAGCTGAATAGGTGAAATGGACTTTACAGTGGCATGAAATATATTTGTGTTTGACTGACGAGCTCAAGGACTGAGTGATGGATAGGAAAGGAAACATGCGGCGCGCCACTTCGGCTGGGTACCGTTTACCGGACCGACCCAATGGTCCTCTCGCCTCTCAGTCTTCGGTCTCAGTGTTCAGGCATTCAGCGGGCAGGACACGAAACACCGGTGAGACACCGGCGCAAGACGATGATACCCGAGATCCGGTAAAGCAGGACCAGGTTTGGAGAGAGTTTGTGCGCGCTGAGCGAACCGGTGTGAAAGAATGGTAAGAAAGACAGTTGTAGCGATTCACTTTCTTAGAAATGTCATGGAGTTGCCGGTTTGTTTCTCACTTTCTCTGGAGTTACGTTACTAATCTTTTCTTTCACCTCTTAAATGTGGTATTGTTTGACCCGTTATTTGATACGGGATGGATTGTGGTTGACCAGGCGCCCCCTGGACGGTGTGCGTTACGGTTACTCATCTCTTGTTCTTTACCAACTACTGTATATATACAGCCGTGGTTACTGTACACAAAACCAACATCATGCAATAAAACGATCACATTTTCTTCTAAATTCCATATCACCTGTAGAACATGATGCTGTCAAATGTTTTATCACAGGGAGAAGAACTGGAGTTTCCTGATGAACTTTGACCAGCTGGTAAGAAAACCTCTTATAAGTGATGAGTATTTGGCAATGACCCAGAACTGCAATATTGTTAAAATGTAAATTTTATTAACATACCCTAGTTTTTGAACAATAAGACCTTTAATGTTTTTTTAAATACATTTCTTTTAAATAAAGCTCAGCAAGCCTGCATTTATTTGATCCGAATTATGGCAAAAACAGTACAATTTTGAAATAGTTTTACTGTTTGGATGTTTTAAAATGTAATTTATTCCTGTGATCAAAGCTGAATTTTTAGCATCATTACTACAGTCACATGATCCTTCAGAAATCATTCTAATATGCTGATTTGCTGTTCATTTTTTTTTCAAGATTTCTTTGATTCTATTTCTCCAAAGATCACCATTTATCTGAAAGAAAAAAAAAAAAACTTTTGGTGTTATGTACATTATACATAACACCATTCAAAAGCTTGGAGTCAGTATAATTTTATTTATTTATTTGAGAAAGAAATACATTTTACTTTTATTTAGCTAAGATGCTTTAAATTAATCAAAAGTGATAATAAAAGCATTTCTAATGTTACAAAAGATTTCTGTTTCACATAAATACTGTTCTTCTGAACTTTCTATTCATTAAAGAAACCCAGAAAAATTCTTAGCTGTTTTCAACATAATAATAATAAATGTTTTTTGAGCAGCAAATCAGAATATTGAAGGATTTCTGAAGGATCATGTGACTGGAGGAATGATGCTAAAAATTCAGGGTTTTAATTGATAGGAAAAATTACATTTTAAAATATATTAAAATAGAAAACTGTTATTTTAAACAGTACAAATATTTCAGATTTTTACTGTTTTTGCTGTACTTTAGATTGGTGTGCAGAAAAGATTTCTTTAAAAGAGAATAAATATCTTACTGTTGAAAAAACTTTTGACTGGTAGTGTATAATGCAAATATAAATTGCAATATTGTTTAAAAGTTTGGGATCAGTACATTTATTTGTATTTATTTATTTTTTTCAGCAAGAATCCATTAAATGGATTAGAAGTGACAATCAAGATAATTTATGTTTACTAAAGATTTACGATTCAAATATATTATGTTTATTTAAACTGTAACCATATTCATTAAAGATTCATGAAAAATTATATCACCATTTCTAGAGCAGAAAATGGCATATTAGAATGATTTTGAAGGATTATGTGACACTGAAGACTAGAGTAATGACTGATGAAAATGTATCTTTGCCATTGCAGGAATAAATTACATTTTAAAATATATTAAAACTAATAATCAAATGAAAAACTAATTGCAATAATATTACAGTTTTTACTGCATTTTAATGAAATTAATGCAACTTAGGTAGGCATAAGAGATTTTTTCAAATACAATAAAAATCTTACGGACACCAAGTTTTTTGTCTTCTGGGAGGCATATACGTATCTTCTGTAGCTTCTGAAGGACAGTACTAAATGAAAAAATATGATATTTAGGCAAAATAAGAAAAATGTACACATCTTCATTCTGTTCTAAAGTTTACACCCCTGGCTCTTAAAGCATCAGTGAGCATTTGAACCTTCTGTAATAGTTGCGAGTCCCTCAGTTGTCCTTTGTGTGAAAAGATGGATCTCCAAATCATATAGTCATTGTTGGAAAGAGTTCAAATAACAAAAATGCTGAAAAACCAGTGGGCAGTTTAACTGTTTAAGACAAACAAGGGACTCATGAACAACTATCACTAAACAAAAAAACACAGCTGTGGATCATTCAGGTAACAACACAGTATTAAAAATGTAGTATATGTAAATTAATTTTTTATGAATTCAACTATTATTTTTATATATATACTATACTATACTTATATATCTTTATTTTTAGGTGAGGGGTCAGTTTTCATTATGGAATACCTCAAGTTGCATGCTAATTTAGTTCTATTTGTCACTCTCACAGGGTCATCCGCGTACAGAAACTCCTCTCCCCAACTCTGTGTCTTTATACTCAGACAGAGTCCCAAACACCACTAACCAAATGTTCGGCAGCGGCCTGTACACTGATCTGGGAAAAGAGCTGATTCGTCTGGACAATCTGCTAACTCTGACAGCGAACCACCGCAAGGCCAAAAGGAATCCAGAGATGCAACCCTGCTGAGGTTTACCAGGCACAGGATGTGTTCAAAACACTCTCCAGCGTATTAGCAGTGATTTGTTGCATTCTCTAGAGAACTTCCCTTGGGTTATTCTGTTTGTCTTGCCTTTATCTATATACATAGACAAACTCAGAAGTGTTCAGTGGGTGATAGTTTGTTTGTTGGATGTATTTTTTCTTCTCTGGACAGCCCAAATACCAGCTGCCAACCTGTGTATGTATGCGTGTGTTTGCTGTTTGTTTTAACAGTGTGCTAGATTTCGTGTTGACATCTCTCAGAGTACTGTAAAATGCTGGTGGAGGGAGTAAAGATGAGAGAATACTTTAATTTTAGAATATACTATTTGCATATTCATTTTTTAAATGAACACAGTTGCTCTTCAGTGTAAAAATGCAGTTACAGAACTGGATTAAAATTCCTGGATCAGAGAGATTTATTTTTCTGTAGTTGAAAGGGTTAGATTTGTTTGCATCTCAAGAGAAAAGAGGAATTAGATGTGTCAGGTAATTCTTCACAGTTAAGTTTACAAATAGTCCTAGCCAATAGAGACAGTTTATCCATGGAACATTAGGAGGGTTAGCTGGAGTATTTTGCCAAGATCTTCTACATTTTATAATGTTCTAAAAATAATTTTTGCCAAATTATATTACAATAAAGTTTTTCTCCTTTTAAAACAGCTACACCGTGTGCTTTCTTTTTGGCCACAAATGTATTATCACAGTCCAAAGAGTTTCAAAATAAATTTAATCTTTAAGAGAAAGAGGAATTAAAATGTGCTTGGGGAATGACAGGCCAGATCACTGCAGCTCCAAACGGCTTTAACTTTTTATTTTCGTGTTAATTTGTTGTGTAATAATTATGATTAAGTTGAAATTTGAGGAAGTTTAGGAATGCTGAGGAGTCGGTTTAATCTTCCTAGTGATAGCAAGTACATTTCAGGTAATATTAGTACAGCCAGGTTATTTCTCATGTGTGGACGTTTCTCATTATAGATAAATCGCGCCCTCTTGTGGAAGAATTTGCCTTCTTAACAATAACAACAAGTGGAAATAACTTAATAATGTAGTTGCACCAACAAGAGGTCGCTGTTACACTTTCATTAGGAGGTTTTCTTGCTTTAGTATTCCTTGCGCTACTTCAAAATAAGTTTGAGAATACATTCTTAAAGGACTCATATAAATAAACGATTTTATGATTAAACCAATAGGCCATTGATGAAGACCAGTTGCATTTTCATTTAATGTCATATATATATATATATATATATATGTGTGTGTGTGTGTGTGTAATTCTTTTTATTCACCTCATAAATAAATAAAAATACACTTTAATTTATAATAAAAATAAAGAAAACATATTCAATATACACCACTCTGCAGCAACATGATTCATTGTGGTAATTTAAACATCCTGTGTTCAGTCACCTCTCATTTCGCACTCAGTTCAGCCAACTCACATTCATTAAAGCAAACACAGTGTTTAGAAAGTATGTGGAGTTATCTAAAGAAACTTGAAGCCGAGTGATGTTCTGATTCTTCTGTGATAAGTGGTGGGTGTGTGAATGATATCCACCGGAGGATATTTGCATTACCCCCGTGTGCCGCCGTTCGTGGGCGAGACGGCGAGAAGAGAGGCTTATGGGTAAAAGACTGCTGTTGTCGTCGACGTTAGTGATGATTCACTTCAGGGGATCGGTTCTTTTGAACAACACATTCAAAAGAATCGTTTACATAAATGATTCACTGAGTGTTTTACGTCATGACGCAATTTCGTCATTACGTGATTCTTGATATCGCAGTATGGCATATTGCCTACTGTAAAACGTTCAGATAAGCAATTTTATGTGTTTCCATTCAAGTTAAATTAGTAATTAGAATTTAAAACCAATGTATTAGTTGCTAACTCAAATAACAGCTCAGGCGAATCGTTTGGAATCATTTTTGTGAGTCGAATCAACTGATTCATTTAGAAAGTTTCGAATCAAAAGAACGATTCGCTCACGGATCGGACATCGCTAGTTGATGTCAGAGAAACGAACTCGAGGCTTGAGATACCTGCTGGAATACCGAAGAACCGATCCGCGGAACTGGCGGGAGCGACCTAATCCACTAACGGCATGCGGAGACACTTTGGGAAAGCGCTCGCAAGTAACTTCAAATAACTAAATCTATCAGAAATTATTATTAGTGAACATAAACCGCACTGGTTCCGTTTCACGCCGCAGTTAGTGTGTTGCAGGAATGCGTTGGAGTTTGTGGTCCGCTCGACTCCAACAGATGCTCGCCTTTGAACAACAGCAGTGTTGTTTATGAACTGGGGAAGATTTGAAGTCAGGCTCAGCCAGTCCGAAGCGCCCGGGAGAGGGGGAGAGAGGAGACGAGGGGAGGGAGGAGAGAGGCGGGGAGGAGAGGAGAGGGGCGCCCAGAAAACGCCCTGCTGCTGAATCTGCTCAAAATTAAAACTTTATCGCGCGATTGACGGTACGCTCGCATTAAAGGATGGGAAGTTTGATTCCGCTCACTTGTTTAAAGTAACCTTTTCATAGATACTGTTGAGGGGGAAAGTTTGGAAAAGCTCAATTGTTCCCACTGGATTATTTTTTTCGCTTTATTCTGGACAAGCCCGGGGTACTTTTTGGAGGGCGGCGAGTCGGAGGCTGTCTAGGCCCGCTGCTCGACAACTTTGATCCGAGAAGATCTCATATCTTTAATGTGAACCAGAAAAGTTGGGCAGATCGCTCTTCGTTGCTCAGTCTGGCGCCAGAACAAGGCAAAAATGTCGCAAGGAGCGGAGAGAAGGATGGAAAACCGGCTGAGACAACTGGAAGCCATGCTCAAAGAGCCGCGGTCTGCGATCAACTTGGAAAGTTTGCTGGTAAGTTCACCGTCCCTTTTCATCAATGTTTAATGCGCCTCGAAGATCCGTTGCCTAGTGACACTGAGGGGGAAAAAAGAAATAGCAACAACCTAACCGCGATGTTGCATTGCAGAAATGAACCGTCAACTGTGAGGAAGCTCAGTCAGTGTGCACGTTGATGTGTCTTTTAATATCATCGGTATTTGTACATAAACATCGCCTCACTTCCTTCTTTCCTTGTCAATAACTTGTGGATATTATCTCCGTGTATAAAAGTATTCTCACTTACACTTGCCATATTTGAATAACTCTGCTGCGTCAAGTTCTGAGTTCATCTGTTGCCTCGCTCCAAATATAGTAATATTGTTGGCCTGCATCATGACAATTTCGTAATTCCCCCTTCCTGCTGTTGATGGCTTGTTTGGTTCTGGAAGTAGACCGTGCTATTAACTGGACTGCAGGTGAAGGTATTGGACGCATATTTCTGAGAGCAGAACTATTCACAGGTTGATGTAATCTGTTCAAAGTTCAATTTGAAATGATTTTTGTTTGGTGAACTTATAAATTAACGTTCAATGCCCTTCGTTGTGTGTGTGGGCACATGTACAGCTCAGTTGGTGCCAAGTGATAATATCTGACGAGCTTGTCAGTGGGTTTATGTCTGATCTAGCTATTGACGAAAACACAGAAAATAGGCAGAATGTCAGAAGTTAGATAAATCTGATAAAACCCTATTTTTCGTGGACGCCACCAAACAAAAAAAGGCAAAGTTTCTTTTAAAGGTCTATGATTATAAATTGTTTTATTTGAAAGCAATAGAAATGTGACCCTGGAACACAAAACTAGTCATAAGGGTACATTTTTGGAAATTGAGATTTATACATAATCTGAAAGCTGAATAAATAAGTTTTCCATTGATGTATAGTTTGCTAGGATAGGATTTTTGACCATCACAAATTAATACTTGACAGATGTTTTTTTTTCAATGACTCAAACTGTTAGACAGCCAAATAGCTATTTTATAATGGTAATATTTGTGATTATAGCCTAATAAAAAAATAAATTATAGCAATTAAATTATACTTAAATTACTGTTTAAACGTTTGGGGTCAACAATAATCAATGATGCAGGATCAGTACGATGTTTAATGATAAAAAGTTTATTGTGCTCATCAAGGCTGTTTATTTGATCAAAAATACAGGAAAAAAATTTAATATTCAGAATTATTATTGTTATGTAAATTAACATTTTTAATAATTATAATAATAAATCAGCTTATTAAAATGATTTCTGAAGAATCATGTGACACTTAAGATTAAAGTAATGGCTGATGAAAATTCAGTTTTGCATCACAGGAACAAAATATATTTTAAGTATAATAAAATAGAAACCATAATTTTATATTGTAGTAACATTTTGCAATATTACTTTTTTTTTTTCCACCACAACTGTATGTTATTGACAAAACCAATACTGGTTATTAGCTGATGCCAATAGTTTTGTCACTAGTTAAGTCCTAAATTTGATAGTTAATGCTTAATTGTTTAATTTCTGCCACACTAATGACACTAAACAGAGTTAAAAAATATATGAAAAACTCTCCCTTATCAATCATTGATTAAAACTGACATGAAGTCCCACCTCAAACTCTTGCCATTGGTTGACTCAGTATTGTTGTGATGCATAAACTAACATTCGTGATTTGACAGAGCAGCACTGTTCAGCGAAACTAGCCTATTAATGGATTACTTATGATTTTGGATAAGATAAAGTATTTGCATGCCTAAAAGAAGGTATTTTATATCAGATTAATTACACAGATGCACGAAGTAGTTGTGAAATTTACTGCTCATAAGAAATAAAGTGATTCATTTGAGGCAGTCAAGGAGGCAGTTCTTTTGGTACTGAATGTTCATGCATGCTTAAAGTCTATGTAAAATGTCAGATCTGTGTGACTGATTAATGTTAATCTGGTCCAAAACCAAACAATACTCTGCAGACGCTTGATGAAGCATGATTTGTCTCACTGTATCTGGGCCAGAGTTTGGTCTAAACTCTGAGCAGATATCTGAGAGAAATATATGGGTCATCCTTTCTCAGAGAATCGGTGTGTATGTTTATCAAGGAGGTGTGTGTGTGTTGAGAGAGCTGGTGACAGAGTTTCTCCACAGCTGAAGAATGTGTGTGTTTCCTGAGGAGGAGATGAGCAGAGGAGAAGTGGGAAGCAGTGAGTGGGAGTGAACAGGCTTCACTCTCCTTCTCTCTTTCTGTCTTTCTCTCTGCCATTTTTAGCTCAAGTCCCTTTCTGGTTTAGCTCAGGGCAGGAGATAGCTCTGTCTGAGAGTGTTTAGCTGTGAAAAGATGCTTCTAGAAAACAAATCACAATATTTCCATTTCAGTAGAGCAATATATGAAGTTGAGAATGCAGATACTTCTTATCCCCAAAAATATAAATATTCTCTCTTTGCTTTCACCCCCTTATGAACTCTTAAACTTGTCATTAATTGTAGCTCAAGCTGATTACTGTCAGTTATCCAGCATAATGCGATTGATTTCAAGCCTTTAAATCAAGTATTTCAGCCTGAGATTATACCCGCTTTGGCCAGTCTGTGTGTGTTTGGCGGAGTAATGCCAAGTGAATTCATCAGGAATTTTTGGAATTTTCCAGGTATGTTTCCAAAGGCACTTTTCCACATTTACTGTGTAATGTAAGCGTCCTTTTTTACTTGATTACTACATTGTCTTATTGTCACTCTGGGCATTTTAATTCTGCACACCAGGCCCAAAAAGTGGTCTAAAAAATTCTTGAATCAATTTGATTTCCATAAGTATGGAATGTATGTTATGTTATGTAGTGTGTGTGTTTTTTTTTTTTTTAATATTCCTGCTGGTATATCACAGTTTAGTTTAAAATATAGTAAAAACACATGAATGAAGCAAAATGTAATATTTCTACTAAAAGCATATAGTATTTTTCACAAATAAAGAAATGGTTAGAAACAGTGAGTCATTTTATGCAAGTAGGGCTGTGTAAAAAAATACTGATTTCACGATTTGAATCGATTCATATTTTTACAAAACAAAATCGATTCTTAAGGGGGTGGTTCACCCAAAAATGAAAATTAGCCCATTATTTACTTACCCTCCAGACATCCTAGGTGTATATGACTTCCTTCTTTTAGACAAATACAATTGGAGTTGTATATAAAATGATCCTGGCACTTCCATGCTTTAGAACGGCAAGGCGGATGTTTCTCTTCATCAGTACAAAACAAGTCCAATAAAGTGCATCCATCCATAATAAAAAGTGCCTCACACGGCTCTGGAGAAAGGTAAACAAAGCACCAGTCACTAATTAGAAGTTCCAAAGAGGATTTGTAAAAAAAAAAAAAAAAAAAGTTCAAGGATTTCGATATAAACCAAGAGGAGACTGGTTTTCCTTTGCTAAAGTAAGGAAACTTTGCTTCCTTTGCTCCTGTAAATAAACGTTGGTTTTCACGAGACTCACTGGCGTATGATATGTTTTAGATATGGATATTTTTCATACAAAATGCATTGATTAGCTACAGGAGGCCTTTTATTCACCCCCCACCCCCCAGGAGCTGTGTGAGGCACTTTTTATTATGGATGGATGCACTTTATTGGGCTTGTGTTGGACTGATGAGTAGGAACATTGCCATGATAGAGCTTAGAAATGCCTGGATATTTTTTTTAATATAACTCTGATTGCATTTGTCTGCAAGAAGGAAGTCACATATATCTAGGATGCCTGGAAGGTGAGTAAATAATGGGAAAATTTTCATTTTTGGGTGAAGTAGCCCTTTAAAACCCTTTAATACCCGTTTCAGCACAAAATAAACATTAATGAACATCCAAAGGTATTATAAAAAGAGTAAAACTTACCGATATCTGTATCCTGTTTCATATAATCACTCACAGTTTTATCCGCATGTAGATAAACAATTACCTCAGAAACAACATAAACCATAAACTTGTTAGTCAGGAACATTTTGCTAAATATGTTCAAAACATATTTGTTATAATTTTTACTGTTCTTCAGTAATTATGTTTGAATAAATTCTATTTTTTTTGACAGCCGCCATTTAAATGTTTCTATTTCATGAGTTAATTTTAACCTTTAATATTGCAGTAATGTAGTAAATTACTCTCATGTATATTTTGCAGCATTTGAGAGATGTTTTTTCCTTGAGAAAAATTGGCATGTACTGTACCTGATATATATCCAAAACAATCAATATCGAATCAAGTTGAATCAAATCGAATCGTGAAATTTGTGTCAAAACCCAGCCTTAGCTTTAACCATCAGTGCACTGGGAAGTCTGTGCACACTGGGAGTTATAAGTTCTACACTTATTGGCCAATGCTGATAATTAAGAAAATTCCCAATATCGGACTGGACTGTATATCATTCGACCATTATTTACATACACAGTTACAATCGAGGTACACTGGACTTTTGCATACAGTCTAAGTACTCTTGACATAATGGAATATTTGAAGGATTAAATTCATGTTGTGTGTCACTGCTGTCTTTTGGAGCAAGTACACAGCACTATGGCCAATTGTAGTCCAATTAATATGTATAGATGCTGTTGAAAGCCATGCCACAAGTGCATTTGTCCATCCAGCCTTATGGAAGTTGCAACAGATCTTTTTCGGTATTACGATGTACATCCGAGTGTAACAGATTATGTAGGGCATGGTCTTCTAGTTCAATCCATTGGTTGCTGATTGGATGGAGGCAGATCTGAATACAAGTTTACAGTCAATTGTACAAAAGGGGCTGTGTTTATGAGGATAAAACGATTGAAGAAGTCCGGCATATATGCCAACAGAGGTGAAGTCTGTTATTTCACAAAAACATTAGGTATTTACACTGTGATTAAAAAAAATTAACATATATATGAGTAAATCATCAAAGATCAATAACATGCTTTAATCTGACAAAAGTCAGAATTATAATGTGCATATAAACGCACTTTCTGTGGTCTCTGTTAGGATATTCAAATCCAGATGTGACCTGTTGATCTAAAAATTCAGAAATGGCAACCACTCCAACATTCCACAGAGCGGATTTCTCCACTTCACCTGAAGATGATGTCATATTGATTATGTAATATTTTTTTCTCCTAAATTTAGAGGGAAGGCAGCAAGTTCAGTTTTACACTTTCTCTAATAGAAAGTTGACCACAAACTCTTCCACCTTTTAACAAATGATCTTTCATGATCAGCATGATGGAAGATCATTAAGCTGGTTGCATTGTACAGTTAAAGCTGCTCGTTTAACATGGCCAGGTGGCAGTGTGGTCTGAGAGAAAGGGCAGAGGTCAGGCTCAGGAGGGAAGGTTAATGAATAACCTGTCAGTCTTTTATTTTGTGGCTGTCAGAAAGGCAGCGCTTACGCAGATAATTGTAGCGCATGCAATCCCAGGCTAACCGTAAAACCAGACTGCTGTTCTTTATTCCTAAAAATCAGGTCTTGTGTTGCTCTGGATTGGGTCAAAGTGGAATGTTTCATTTGCAGAGTGTTTTTTAGACACTTAGTTTGCAACCCTGAATAGGTCTGGCTAAGATAACCGGCGGTCACGCTGTAGCCTGGAATGTTGATGGGCCTTATCTCTGTTCCCTTCTTCCCTTGAGGTGTGTGGATAGCGTCTGCTCGTATAGTTTGTGTGGTTGCAGTGGGTAGGAGATGCTGACCACAGTGTTCAAATTCCACCCTTGTTTGCACATGCACATTAGACCCTTGTTTTGTAGCACAAAGCTTGCAAATAAGCTACTTTTTTGGGTGAACTTTTTCTTTTAATTAGAAATTCCCATGTTGTTGTAAACATGATTTGAGATTTTTCTTCAGCTTCGAATATGTCCCAGAGGATCAGCTATACTTTTTCCCTGGTGTTATATGAAGATCACATTAAAACTATTTTTTATCATGCCTTCATGATGTACGTTTTAAGCCATTTAAATACTTTTAAACCATTAAATGTATAGTTTTTAATCTTTCAAACTCTTACCCTCATAAAATTTGATCAAAACTTAGTTGTTCACTAAAGAGACCGTGATGGTGAACTGCTTGGGATGAAAAATGAGACGTCATTTCACCATTTTATGCTAAATTGTTAAAATGTAATTTCCATCAATGTCATTTTAACCACACAATGCTGTTGTACACAATACATAATTTGAGTTATAGTGAAAAACTATGACTTTGTTTTCTGAATTTGACAGAATTCTCCTGCGATGCATGCCTGCATAATACACTGTTCATAGACAAACTAAATAAACGAGAACGAGTGTAAAGAGTGTATTTTTTGTGTGTGACCAAAAGTGCCATAGTTGAAGAAACGCCCATGACTTCCTGTTTATCAAAAAAAAAAAAAAAAAATCAACTAAAATTCAAAGAAATCAAATATTCTGATGTGCTGTTTAAAAACATTTTTTATTATTATGTTGAAAACAGTGGAGTAATTTGTTTTTCAGGTGTTTTTGGTGAAAAGAAAGTTCAGAAGAACAGCATTTATCTGTAATATAAATCTTATGTAACATTATAAATGTCTTTATCATCTTTTGATCAATTTAAAGCATCCTTGCTAAATAAAAATATGAATTTCTATAATCCCCCCCAAACAACTGCAAGCTTGTGTATGGTATCATGTATAATGTTCTAAATTATTTTTATTTCGTATAAATTCTGCTCTTTGGATCTTTCTATTCATCGAAGTATCCTGAAAAAATGTACTCAACTGTTTTAAACAATGATAATAAAAACCTTTTTTTGAACAGCTAATCAGCATACCGGTATTATAATAATTTCTGAATGATCATGTGACTTGAGTAATGATGCTGAAAAATGTAGCTTTGCTCACTGGAGTAAATTACATTGTAAAATATATTCAAATAGAAAAAAATATTTTAAATTGTAAAGTACATCTTTGGATCAAATAAATGCAGGCTTGGTGAGCAGAAGAGACTTCTTTTAAAAAAAAAATAAAAACAAATGTGCAAAATTGCTTTTTGTTATACTATTGTTTCCGGAAAATTCAATAAATAATTAATATAAAAAAAAATAAAAACATTAAAAATCTTAGTATTCAAAACCTTTTGACTGGTAGTGTATGTACATTTAAAAATATATTAAAAAGTAAAACAATTGTTTTAACTGTAATGATGTTTAACATTATTTCTGTTTTAACTAGATTTGTTGAGTATATGATACTTATTTCATAAACATTATTTTACCACAAACCAGGATCTCATTTCTGAAATGTATCGTAAAGGCATCTTGTACTCTCTGAATCCTCACAGTTACTATACAGCAGATACAGCACTGTATCTATGTGCTATTGTGTAACTGATCTCAGTTCCTGTATCTTACAGTAGCGTTACAACTGGCACGTTTTCCAAGCCGAAGCAATAACATCAGCGCACACTCCTGTGAAAGCTGTTGTGTTTGTAAGGTTTATCCAGGAACATCTGGGATAAGCAGGAGTCCAGCTGGATCCTGATACTGTTATTGTTTGTTGTCATTGTTGGATCTTATCGGTCCGCAGCAGGTTTAATCTCATCTGGAGAGGATCTGCTCTGTAGCGGGAGAGGAGATGTGATTTCATGCCACTAACATCCATACCTGTCCTGTGTTCTTCTCTGTGGAATTTCATTGGATGCTGTGCTGATGAGGCCTCCCTATGTACTTGTAAACTTCCTGTGTCTTGTATTGGTGGAGCTCAGTGTTGTATTGTTTGTCAACACCATTAGCAAGAACTACTGTTTTGCTGAAGATACCAAGAAGTTCTACTTCTGTTGTGTGTATGTGTGTGTGTGTGTGTGTGTGTGGCTTGAGGCAGATCGTAATATGTCTCTGGAAAAAGGACATAATACTAGGGCTGTCAAACGATTAATCGCGATTAAATATGTGCTATGTATATATAAATACACACACATTCATGTATATATTAAGGACATATATTTTAGATTTATATATAATCTAAATTGTATGCAGGTGTAAATATATATACATATACATATTTTTTTAAATATATACATGTATGTGTGTGTATTTATATGTACATAATAAATGTACAGAGCAAACGCACATATAGTATGTAAACAAACTTTTATTTTGGATGCGATTAATCACGATTAATCGTTTGACAGCCCTACATAATACAAGTTTCACTTTTTAGGCCCAAAGCTTTTCTCAATAATGATCAGGTTTCTCTGACACATCATATTTACATACTTTAACTTTTGGTGTAATTTTACATTTAAAGCATAGTGCATGAAAATCTCATGTTGCTCAAACATACTTTCTTACAATGCTGTAAAAAGCTATCTTGCTAGTATTGGTTTGGAATGACATGATGGTGAGTAAATGACGACAGAATATTTATTTTTGGGTGAGCTAATCTTTTAATGAAATATAACTTATTCTAGGTTCCTGAAATATGGTTTCGGTGAAAATATTGGGTTGTCAAAAGGTTCTCCCTGGACACCTCCTTCCTAAAATAGAAATGGTGACTGAAATGAAAGGTTTGGCCAGTGTGGTTTCTTTATACCCGACCTCTTGGTATAAAAAACCAGAATGCATCAACCACATTGAAAACTGCCCAACAGTGGTTTCAAAAGTGATTTGAGGGCAAATGGAGCTTTAAAGCGAGATGTATTTTATGCAGAGCTTTATAGCCAGACAGCAGGATGTATGCTGTAGTTCAGTCTAATGTTCGTCAGGACTGCAGCGTTATGTTGTTTTATGGTATGGCTTTGTGCTGCTGAGAAGTTCCACACCCTTGTTGTGTTTGTCATTAAGTTTTATCTGATGGACATGCATGGTGGACGTGAGATGTGTCATCTTCAGGAGATGTGTGTTTTGAAGACTTCAGTGTAGTAATGTTGAAGGAAAAGCCACATTATACACTGCCAGTCGAAAGTTTAGATTTTTAATGTTTTTTTTTTATTATTTTTCTGCTCACCAAGCCTGCATTTATTTGATCCAAAGTACAGCAAAAACAGTAAAATCTGAAAATATTTTTCTGCTTAAAATAACTATTTTCTATTTAAACACTTTTTTTTTTTAAACACTGTAATTTATTTCTGTGATCAAAACAAAATTTTCAGCATTATTACACTGCTCTTTAGTGTCACATGAACCTTCAGAAATCATTCTAATATGCTGATTTTCTGTTCAAGATTTTTTTTTATCGTTATCAATTTAAAACAGTTTTTTTTTCAGGATTCTTTGATTAATAGAAACCTCCAAAGATTTCTATTTAAGATAAATTCTCTTCTTCTGAACTTTCTATTCATCAAAGAAACCTGAAAAAATTCTGCTTAGCTCTTTTCAACATAATAATAATTTTTTGAGCCACAACTCAGCATATTTCTGAACGATTATGTCACTGAAGACATAATAAAAATGCTAAAAATTCTGCTTTAAAAGTCATAGGAATACATTACATTTTAAAATATATTAAAATAGAAAACATTTATTTTAAATTAGGGCTGCACGATTAATCGAAGGCGATTGTCATGCGCATGTTGTCAGTGAAGCCGGTTGTGTAATCAGCAGTAAATCTCCAGCACCTGTGTTCAGGTGGAGCGGCATGTACTACACAGAGCCGTACTCCACAGAAAAGATATGCTGAATCGCGTTTATTATCGCAAACGATTTAATTGGGCGATTATGAAATCGAAAGAAATCGTTTGCGATAATGACAGCTGTTTGCGTAGCTTCTCCGTGAACTATGGCTCTGTGTAGACATGCTGCTACACCTGAAAGCATGTGAAAATATCACATTTAATAACATTTTTACTCCAAACTCACTTCATATTATAATATTTATATCAGTCGAGTGTTTGAAATAAATCTTTCTGTGAGATAGTATAGCTATTTACACAGAATAAAGCACGAATAGTATTCAATGCAGTGATAAAGGCATTGCATTATTATATACTGTATTATAAGGGAAATTATAATAAGAAGAAGTCAGATAAACCATATATTGTTGTAGTCGTGGGTTTATTAGTCACGTTGAATCAATGACAGCAGTTAAATCTTGTTTATTCAGCCGCAGGGATAGCAAAGATGCGTTTCTATTTCTCCTGGCGTATTTTGAGTTTCCGCGTGAGAATGAGAGCACCCTCTGGCCTTCGGATGAAGATTTATTAATTTCAGAACAGTGCTTTTCTAAAAGATACGCATGACAATCGCAGCTTTCGATTAATCCCGATTTCGATTTCACTTTGATTAATCGTGCAGCCCTATTTTAAATAGTAAAAATATTTCAGAATTGTACTGTTTTGCTGTACTTTGGATCAAATAAATGCAGGCTTGGTAAGCAGAAGAGACTTTTTTTTTAATAAACATTAAAAATCTTAAACTTAAACTTTTGACTGGAAGTGTATGTAATGCATTTTATTATATATTGCATTTATTTGATAAAAAAAATAAAGTGAACATACAATGATTGCATAACAAAAGAAGTAAATATTTATGTTTAAAATTAAATGTAATCCTGTAATGCAAAGCTGAATTTTAAACAGCATTATTCTAGTCTTTCCAATGATCCTTTGGAAATGATTCTAATATGCTGATTTTGTGCTCAGGAAACATTTCTTTATTATTATCAATGATGACAAAAGTTGTGCTGCTAAATATTTAACAGTAGAAAACAGTTTTTTCCCCCAAAATTCTTTGATGAAAAGAAAGTTCAAAAGGACAGCTTTTTCATGTAAAATCTTGTTACAATAACAGACCTGCCAACCTGTACGCATTTTGTGTAGCGGATACGTATTTTGACCTCAAAGTACTCTGGTACGATTTGTCACTCTAAACTACGCAAAAACCTGATTACGACTCTCTCCACACGCAGTACTCAAATCAAGCAACAGAAAAAGAAGAGTTTGACCAATCAGAGCGGTTCTTTTGGTTTTGCATTTAAATAGTTACATTGTGTTTTATTTCTCTCTAAACTGGCTCTGTTTGTGTTTCCGTGAGTCTACGTGCTGACATGAGGAAATGCCTCCCCGCTTAAAACGTGCAACACACGACATCTTTCCTTGTAAGTGTTTCTAAACCTGCTGTCCAACAGAAGAGAACTAACATGCTAAACAACATCAGTCGAATGTTAGAAATAACTTATGTTTGTGATCTTATGTGGCTTCTTATCATTCTATACTGTAATAAAGGCTATGTCGCTAAGCAGTGGATTATAAATCTACTTCATTATTCTGAAAATACCCGAGGTGGTTTTAAGAACGCAGACAAACTGTATATTGTCGCAGTCGAGTGTTTGTTTTAATAGTTCATCATTCAAAGGCAAATCGATTCTATCTTCTGTTGTTCAGTTACAGATAGCTGGATGCTTTTGCCCATATTAGGATTTCCTGCCGTTACGCAAATTTTCTTACCGAGGGCGCCCTCCGGCTTCCAGTATTAATGAAACATGTACTAATAGCACTAAATAATGGCCAATCCGTAAAAGTAATACTTCTTTCAAAAGAAATTTGATGTAGACATATGATAATATGTGTTTTTCTATAGTGTACTGGAGTTTTTAAATAGCATTTTAAGTTGCAAATCTAAAAAAAATGCTTTGATCCAATAATCAATATATGTGTGTGTTTACTCTCGCTGTTGATTACTTTAATGCATCCTTGCTGAATAAATGTTTAAATAAAAAAATAAAACAACTGATGTATACATACTTTGTAGATATTTGAGGTAGTTGTTGTCTGAACCAGTTTATTAAATTATTTATTCAATTTGACAAGCTGTTTTTCATTTTGACTGAAACTGATCGTTGTTTTGAATGTTCCTCGTCTGTGTATTAATTTTCACTGGAATATTGTGCTTTTTGGCGGGCACTCTGTTTTCGTGTAATCCTGTCTCTTTGTGCATTGAAGGATAAGACACGTTTTAACTGGACTAATGGCATTAGCAAATTAGGCTAATTAAATCCTCTGACTAACTAATGGAGGATGGAGAAGGCTGTTGAACAGTCTTCAGCAGTCTGTCAGGGGTGGTATGTGATGCTGACCAGCTCCATGCTGTCGAGTCCACAGAGTTTAATTTAAATCAGATATCATTCATGATTTTTATGGACGCTACATTCTACAGAGATCTGTCTGGTTGACACAGTAATAAACGCATGAGTTATGGAGCCTGCTGAATTAATGTTTTTGAGAGAGAGAGTGATGTGGCATACCTCTCATCACATTCCTATCAAGCCTGAGTTCATGCGCGTATATGTACTTTGCTTTCTGATCTCTGATTCTGAGGGTTGGAGATTCTGCTGACTGCTGTAATTCAGCATTAAATTGTTGATGAGCAAGTGTTCAATGTAATTGTTTAATGTAGCTCTAGTCACTTTTCATAAATAATGTATCCTTTTTTTTTTAGTAGTTATAGGATCTCTCTGCAGTGAAACTGAAGTGTGGCATGTCCTCACATGGCTCTGTTCCAAAACCTTGAGAGACACCTTGTTGTCTATTGCATACATGGGCATGCAGTGCTGTCTGTAGAATTCAGGCAAATGAGGCAATTATACATCTTACCTTTGCAAACATGCTTTGAGTTTATGATGTCTAAAGTCCCTGATATACTCAGTGCAAAGTAATTTTTCCTTTAGGGGTAAAAGAAAAAACTGCTGTGCGCTTTCCTCTTAAAGAGTTCACCCAAAAATAAAAATTCTATCATTTAAAGGGTTACTCCACCCCAAAATGAAAATTTTGGCATTGATCATTTACCCCCATGTCGTTCCAAACCCGCAAAAGCTTTGTTCATCTTCGGGAACACCGTTTTTACGATATATCTGATGAAAACTGGGAGCTTTGTGGCTGTCCCATTGACTGACAAGTGAATGACACTGTCAAGGCCCGGAAAAGTATGAAAGACGTCAATAAAACAGTCCATCTGTCATCAGTGAACAACCATAATTTTATGAAGCTATGAGAGTACATTTTGTATGCAAAGAAAACAAAAATAACGACTTTATTCAACAATTCATCTCTTCCGCATCAACGTAGCGGCATTTTAGAAAGTATCAACTGGACGCAAACAGTGTGCGCTGTTCTCTGTCAGCCACAGCACACGGATGCATTTTCTACGTTTATTTACGCTTATATTCGTACAAAAACAGCGTATCCGCGTGACGCAGCTGACAGAGAACAGCGTACACGGTTTGGGTCCAGTGAATACTCTCCAAAATGGTGCTGCGGTGATGTGGAGGAGACGAATTGTTGAATAAAGTCATTATTTTTTTTTTCTCTGCGTACAAAAGGTTTTCTCGTAGCTTTATAACTGGGGTGTAACGATATTCAAACCGTACTGGAAAAAAGTGATACATAACCGCGATACTCTCAGGCCTATCGCAATACTCTCTCAGCCAACCCCGCCCACTGCTGAGACACTTCAAACGCATATGGCAATGTTGGTTTTAAATTGCTTAAATCACATTGAAAAGGAAGGTACCACAAAGGGCAACATGTGCAGAACAAATCTGTCATATAGGCTACACAAAATTATAATGGAGAACACGACTGTAAAAATATACCATGTTTCAGCGCGTTATGGAAAATGCGTCCACAGAGTTATGTCTTCATGATTAGCACAGTCAAGTTCACTTGTTCAGCCACTCAGCCTTTTGTGAAACTAAGTTGCAATATTTTGTTTATATACATATACAACATTGTGTATATGTGATCTATCTCGTATAGTACATTTGGTTGAGTTAGGCCCCGATCAGACAGAACGCGTTTTGTGCAGTGCGACGTGCCGTTTTTTAATTGTTTTCTGTTGGCAGTGAGTGTTCTGCGTGCTATTTATGCACCCCCGGTGCCTCGCGTTTTAACCGCCTGCTTTGCCTCGCGTTTTTACGCATCTGAAGTTGGGAAAAAAAGCAACTTTGTGCAGAAAAGTGTGCGCTTTTTCCATTGTCCAATCGAATGTTTTGATGGTTTCCTAGCAATATAAAAAACCGCTGCGCACTGCTCTTTTTTTAAAAGTCACCAAAAAAGGCAGTGCTGTGCGCTTCACGTTTTCACACACAAAAAGCGTGTTCAGTGTGATCGGGGCCTTACGCTGACTGCAGTAAAGCGCTGCTTTATAGTACCAATATTACAGTGATCTCTTCAGCATGCAGCGCCAGCAGTACAAACAACAATGCAGAATATTAATAACTGACTTGGACTGTCATATACTTAACATTACAATACTATTATAGTCAAATGCTTTGCCATGTTTCTGCACGTTGTTGCATGAAGAATGCATCCACAATAGGAGTAGACATTCAGAGCAGCGCAGACACTTGTTTAAGTCATAATATTAAGGTTATGTAGTATAAACAACCAACTGTATTTTATATAAGATAAATCTGTTAAGTTAAATCCCATTTATTAAAACCCGCTATCAAAGTGCTTCGTTCTACTTGTCAACTTCAGCGCACGCAGCTCAAAACAGAAATGCAGAACATGAACGTGTTTGCACTGAAAGTTAACTGTAATATACATAAAGTTATAAGGAGATATTATTTTACAATATTGTAAAAATGTTGTGAATACTCAGGGTTTAGCTGAGACGTTTTTAGCCTGCGGTTACAAAAAGCACATCCACAGGAGTTACACATTCTGTAACTTGTGGGCATTAGTGTTGGGTGATATGCTAACTTTTCATATCGTCCTATCGTCAGCCTGTGAGATCGCCAATACACGATACTATCATGCTAGTTTATTTAATTATCTGTGTACTAAATTGCTTATTCGTTTTGTAAAGGTAGTCTTGTTAATGGGCATGTGGCTTGGGGACGTGAGTTGTGCGTATGCAGCGTGTTGACGGTAGTTCTGCTGGAGCGGTTCCAGATTACTTTGTTTCATTCTCTGCTATCCGTCATCTTCAGTGATTGGCAAATGTGCGTGCATGAATGTTAATAAATGTATCTTTCTATACCCGTCATATTGCGATAATGTTACCGCTGCATGTCTGATTGTTTTCGTTATTCCATGTTGTAGTTCAGTTCAGTTCATATAGAATGTGGAGAAGCGATGCGCATGTAATTCATGTCCGCATGTTTAGCGTAATTTTAATTAACGCATATAGTTAATTTTAGATTTTATTGATAACGATAATTAGACAATATTTTGCTGTGTGTTTTTGTGCGTAAGGACTACTGTGCTGACTCCATTTTTGAGGTGCTTCATATTTTGTGTGGTTAGTTCACAGCAGTGATAGAAATTATTATTTTCCAATAAGTTGAAATTAATTTTTACCTTTAATGGGCATGTTTACCTTTATAAAGCCATTTTTTTTCTAAAAGTGTGCGTCATCTTTTGAGTCTAATTCTTACATTTAATCAGTCAATTATAATAGTAGTACATTTAGGCTGTTACTAAACGAATTAAATCTGTATCAACAAAATTCTTTTTTGCAGAAGTTGCACATGAAGTGGCATTTAGATGTATTTACACACATTAAAGGTGCAGTATGTAAGATTGACGGCTAGCGGTTGAAATGGGTACTGCAGTCCAAAATCAAAATATTGGAGAGAACCATTTCTACGGCTTTCTCCTACTCGGACTCGATGCTCAAGCGGGTTGGCCAGATTGAGGACACGCAACTAGCCTTGAACTATAATTTAATGAGTTGATTTACTGTGTTTTAATGTTCCTTTGCTCAAAGATCATTGTGCAGTATTTAATATTGCCAGCTAGCGGTTGAAATGGGTATTGCAATTCCGTCCCGGAATCTGCCCGAAATGCACATTTCAGAGTTGAATTACTGGCTATAGCATTAGATTTCAGAGAAACGGTTATGTAAACATAACATGTTTCCTAAGTATCTGCAAACATATTATGTTATTTCTTGGCTTAAGAAGAGTCAAAAACTTACATACAGCACCTTTAATGCAGCTATATTTGAAATAATTTTAAAATAATTTGAATGTGAATTTAAAACCACCAGTAGGTGGCAGTAAGTCGCTGTTAGTAAGTGAGTCGTTGCGATTGAACGGAATCAGTTAAACGATTGATTCATTCAGGAACGAAACACAGTCATGTTGCTCAAGACACAAAACAGTACTGTGGCTTGGTTTGAAATGATTTTTGATGGCAAAATTGAGCAAAAACAGGAAATATACTGTCTAAAATGTACTGTTGTATAAAATAAATTTTCACTTTTGTGGTCATGCTGATTTTTGAAGGAAAAACAGCACTCTTCGTGTGATGTATGAAATGATATAAACTTTCTGCCCCTATGTCTTGAATTATCTGATTATTCTAAATGCATTTTAATAGACTGAATCATGCAGTGAAAGAACGCACTCTAAATGCGTACTTGCTAGACTTCATCACATAATGTAATGTTATGCGTGCACTCAAATCGCACATGGTTAAAACAACAATTACGATATTACCGCAGACGAAATATATATATATATATATATATATATATATATATATATATATATATATATATATATATATATATATATATATATATATAATATATATATATCGCACACCCCTAGTTCTTACTACCTTTCTGGGCCTTGAATGTGTCAGTTGAGTTGCTGCTTTATGCAGGGTCAGAAAGCTGTCAGATTTCATCAGAAATGATATCTTTCTTTATCTACTAAAGATGAACGAAGGTCTTACGGGTTTGGAACAACATGAGGTTTAGTAATTAATGACAGAATTTTCATTTTTAGGTGAACTATCACTTTAAGAAAGCTTCTGTTAAGAAAGTTTGCTTTTTCAAGCTCCTGAAATGAACTCTAAACAGACTTTGTTTCGGCCTTATATTTTCAGCCTTATTTAACGTCACACCAGTTTGTTCTTTCGTTTTACTTAGTATATTAGGCTCTTTATAATGCTGCCTGCATAGGCAGCTCACTATGCTTTGGAACGGAGCCAGTATTATTCACTGTTTTTCAGAGGTGAATATACTGCACTTCTTAGGTCTTCACATCATTGATTTGTGTCCATGCGCAGTCATTAGCCAAAGTGAGGAGCAGGAACGCTGCGTTTAATTCATCTTCAGTACATTTTAATCCACTGAATAGCCACTACAGGATAGATGGATTGATAGATGAGTGGAACGCTTTATTTCTGTTACTCAGCACAATTGTGCTTTTACTTTAAGACAGACCCCAACACAAGTAAAAGTGGTTTATTGGACAGTTCTCAAATTACACTTCAAACACATGAGTTACAAGAACCATTTGCAGTTCTTGTCCTGAAGGTGCTCAGATAATGACTCTGACTTTGATGGAATGTGCACAGTCTGTTTTGAGAGGTCAGTTTGAAATCAAGTGAGATGAAATTCTGTGGTTACAGGAAATTCAGAGTTAACTAGTTAACTAATACATGTGCTAAAAATGGTTTATAAGAATGCAAATGCAAACATACACGCAGAAGATGTTTGTATATTCATGAAGAAGCTTTGATATCTGTTTTGACAGATTCTAAGAGGAAAAACCCTCTTTACGGTGTATTGCATGTCATATTTGTGTGTTGAATGAGAAGATTAATATATGAAAGTACCTTGTAAAGTTTGACTTTTTAATTCTTTCCAGAGCTTATCAGGTCCCTCCCTTCTTTCATTCGCCCTCTCTCTCTCTCTCTCTCTCTCTCTCTCTCTCTCTCTCTCTCTCTCTCTCTCTCTCTCTCTCTCTCTGTGGGCAGATAGGAGAAACACTGCCATATAAGGTGGTGTGATAGTGGCCTTGTCCATTTTTACTCGGGGAACAGCAGCTGTTTCTCTCGCCGCCTCAGTCAAAACAACCAGGAAACCTTTTTCCAATACTTTCTAAGAGTTAAAGAAATCATGCCCTCTGTGACACTTTTCCGCCTGCCTATTTTTGACCAGGAAATCTTGTCAGCGTGGTAAAATCGCTGTAACGCACAGGTTCTTGTGCAACAACAATATCATGAAATTCATAAACTACTGGGGCTGTCACTAATGATTATTTTGGTAATCGAATAATCTCTAGATTATTCTGATGATGAATCAAATAATTGAATATTTATAATTAAACTTTTTTTGTAGTAATTAAAATAGAGTGAACAATAGCCTTTAAAATGACTTAAAATACATACGTAATAGCAATGAGGCAATAATAATTAGTTCAAATAAAGTATCAAAAGCAAGTAATCATATGGTGTAATTGAACAGTTAGGTGCGCCCAAATTTTCGACCGCATCGCATTTAATAAATAAACTGGGGAGTCGCTCTTTAAACGGCTATTAAAATAGCTTTTGAATGCACGTGTGCGTAGGGCTGGGCGATATGGCAAAAAAAATTATCACGATAATTTTTTCCTTATCAGTCGATATCGATAATTATCACGATAAATGTCAAATCTTTATATCTAGCAATTTTAAAGGCAGATTTTTACTCCTGAATAAAAGAAAAACCAGACAATTAATTATTATTTATAGTTTATTGTCAGAACATGACAAATAATTTCCAAACAATGATCAATTGAGGTAGATACAGATTAGAATATTACTAGTTACTAGTGTTGGGTTCGAGTCCACCTAAGTCGAGTCCAAGTCGAGTCCGAGTCCTTGACCAGTCGAGTCTGAGTCGAGTCCGAGTCCAAAATGGGCCGAGTCGGACTCAAGTCCGAGTCCCAAAGGGTCAAGTCCGAGTCGAGTCCGAGTCCAATGAAACACTAATGTTTTTCGTTATCTTAACATTGTTTAAACCTTTATAACTAGAAAAAAGGCATGTAACAGAAGTTATGGGTGACTTGATTTATGTATTGTGACATCTTTCATAGAGAAACAGCTTACAGAATGTGAAAAATTATAGGGCAGGACTTTTTTTTTGTTATGTTGTTGTTGTTGTTGTTGTTGTTGTTGTTGTTGTTGTTGTTGTTGTTGTTGTTGTTGTTGTTGTTGTTGTTGTTGTTGTTGTTGTTGTTGTTATATAGTGAATGTACAAATTTAAGGGTAGGGCTGGGGTCTGGGTAGGTAGCTTGGTGAATGGGACCTAAAGAGCAGAAAATGCACCTCATATCTCTGATCATGACTGTGTGTTTTGGGTTTTATATGATGAATGGTTAGACCATAGACAGAGTAGATGGCATTTTACTTTTTTTTCTTGGATGAAAATGAGGCCTACATTCTTTCCATAACACACAGCCGTATTATTTATATTTATAAAACCGTTATATTTTTTTTAATGCATTTATAGTTAATAAAGTTTATGTAAGGAATATAAATTTGGTGTTTGCAAACAATTGATGAAGATTTTGTGGGCGGAGCTTATCTTACAGTTTTCAAGTAGAAGTCTATGAAAGCCATGGAATAAAATAGGGCTGCTCGATTAAAAATCATAATCAGGATTATTTTGGTCAATATTGTAATCAGGACTATTTAACACGATTATGAGTGGGTCCGGAACTTTATTTGATTGATTAGAGCCCTGCATTTCAGTCCCTTTTTTACGCCTCAAGGACCGGGCTTAGTCACGCAATAGTTCAGATGCGGGCCGGGCATCGCTGTTTTAGGCTTCTCCTTATTTTTTATATTTTCCATTAATTAGACAACCATCAATATGGTGATAAAAAAAATTGCCACTTTAATATAGTCAGACTTTCGCTTTCTCTTTCGGGAGCGGCTCGGAAGGCGTTTTGTGCCAGCGCAGCTTCGCATTCAATAGGCTGAAACTTGCCACAAAGCACCGGCAAAAATAAATAACAATGAATGTGTCGGAGGGAAATAGTAAGGAGATTTTTCAAATGATTTATGAATAAACTAGTGTATTCTGAATCAGTGTCGCAAAGATCCTGACTCAAAATCTCCTCTTTGACCGCCTTTAGAGAGAAATAAATCTTTCCGGATTAGCTACATTATTAAATCGTTTTTGTTTTTGATTTGGTTTATTTCGTTAAGCAATAATTTAAAGCTTTCTATATATGTATTTATCACGTCTATCATGGAAAATCTTTAATTGTTTCCACTGGAAAAAATGCAAGCAATGGCGCTGGCGCCCCCACTATACCTGCAATATGGCTTTAGCTTCCACTCGCTGCATAAACGGATTTATATCTATAGATTTTATTTTAGTCGTCGTGATGATTTGTGAAGGCCAATTGTTTGAACAGAATATGAAGAGTCTTCCGTTGGCGGCTGTTTGTACTTAAAAAAAAAACAAAAAACATATTTAACAAACAAAAACATCCTCACAACAGCTTTCCAAATTAACTTGATAAAAAAAGGAAACAAAATGCCTAATCACATTTTCCATTACATACAAAACTGAACTGTTTAAATAACTGTCCGTGTTCTGTTCTGTCCCTGAATGCATACACAGAACAGCGCGAATTCTCTTTTCGTCCCATTTTATGCAAGTCGCCTATACATGATTTTACTGATTTGCATGTGAAATTAGGCTTTTATTGAGAAGCAAATGCGCACTAAAGGGGGCGGAATCGGGAGCAATATGGTTTATCTCGATTGTGGTATTTTCAGAATCGTTAGAATCCAAAATCGGAATTAAATTTCGATTAATTGCACAGCCCTAGAATAAAAGAATAAATAAATAAAAATAAGTACATTTGAGTTTGTATTTCAATATTTTTAATTTATTTTCGCAGTTCCGAGATTATATCTCACAATTTTGATAAGAATCAACGTGCAATGTGCATTATGTAGACCTATTGTTTAAATCAAATTTATGTTTGAAAAGCAATCAGCAAGTTCATCCATTAATCTGTCTGTTTTACCGTCTGCATGCAGCTTCAAACGGCGTCTTTGATGACAGTATTCTATAACTTTTTTTGCACTCCGATTCTGTCCGGCTTTACTGGCAAGACTTAAAAACAATAAAGAATACTGAATGTCACATTAGTAATAATGCATGAGTCAATTACATTTCCGTATACTGTCCCTGGACTCGGTTGGACTCGGCAATATTTTCCGAGTCCGAAAGGCTCAAGTCTGAGTAAAAATGCGTCCGAGTCCGCGACAAGTCCGAGTCCACTAAAAATTGTACTCGAGACCGGACTCGAGTCCGAGTACAAGTCCGAGTACCCCAACTCTAGTGTTGCCTGTTTTTGATGGCACGAGTCGTCTGCACAGTTTGCAGTGCACGTCGCTCTGTTTTGTGTCGGAATGCAAAAAACCAAAATTGCTCCAGACTACTGAAGTTGAGTGACCTTTCTTGTCAACAAAGTCTGTGACCTGCGAGCTAGTCGTGGACGGTGCATTTTCTTCACTGTCGCTCATTTTTCTTACTCCTCCAACACGTGCAACTGACACTGTATGGCTGTATACTAACACTGCGTGTGGCATCCAGAAGCGCAGGCTGCAACATGCGTGCGCAGCGTTACGCATAGTGCGTAAACATTATCGAGCGCTTATCGAACTGTCATTATCGTGTTATCGAGAATTTATATAGTGAAAATTAGCGTTATTGAATTATCGCCCAGCCCTACGTGTGCGTTTTACTTTCGGTTTCGTTTTAACAATCGCGTGAAACTCTCGGCAGTACTGAATGTGCATTCTACAGGCGCGTCTACAAGCTTTGTTATAATGAGAGGATTAAATGGCTTGCAGAACTCAGGACTGAACAAAAAGTCTGGCGTTTTGATCGGTGAGTGGATTCTAACTGATAAACGCAAACACAGATACGCACTGGAGTCTGGCGTGAGGCGGCTGCCGCTTGCTTTCATTTTATTGTTAATATTAATTTTGTTATTAAAGTTACGTTTGCAGCTTCCCGCATCCTCCTTCCTGAGTCTTGAACATTGTTACATACACATATACATCTTCCTTAAAAAAGTGGGTCACCAGGATGATTTAAGTCCCACGACCCACCCGAGGGTCATGACCCAGGGTTTGAAAACCCCTGGTTTAGACTGTGATATGGGCCTAATGTCGTTGAACCACAGGGAGACTGGGGAGATGTTTTTTTTTTCCTGTCGAACGGCTGGAAATTGGTCGCACTCTAGAGCCCTGGCTAATGTACATTATGCATCTTAACAAACGACTGCAGAGAGCGCCAACGAGGCCTGATGATTGTTTTTACGCTTTACTGCGTAATCTAATCCTTGTTAAACCACATCTAAGAAAAATGTCTGCTTAATCTTCAATATTTGGCTATTTATAGGGCTGTCGCGATAACCACAATAGCGCAATATCGCAATATCATGCTTTTGACGAGCATAACCGCAGAGGAATGTAACAACTGCAGCAACCGCGATATTTGCATGTTTTCTTTTTTTCGTATGCCCTTCTCGTTTTACACTTCATGCATGTGTACTGAATATTAAATAAGTTAGTAATGATAACAATGTGTACCATGCTGATTTGTACAGAGGCTTAGTAGATTTGCACTCAACAAGCCTAAACAGACAGCGAATGAGAGAGAGATCGACTGAAGCGAGCAATTTATTTGCGTCTGTCCTTCAGGCCGAGTCATGTATATTTGTGAAAATAGGTTGTCCTTGGAGGCGCCACTGGTCATTATGTCCAAGGAAAGCAAAATGTCTGTCTTAGCATCGACGCTCTGCTGGTTAGCTAAGCCTTTAAAAGTGGTGCTCAATATATATATATATATATATATATATATATATATATATATATATATATATATATATATAAAACATATATATATATATATATATATATATATATATATATATATATATATATATATATATATATATATATATATATAACATATATATATATATATATATATATATATGTGTATATGTGTGTATGTGTGTGTGTGTGTGTGTGTGTGTGTATATGTATGCTCACAATAGTCTAACGATTTTATTGTCAGGTTTATGTTCTGTTATGTGGACAGTTGTTTTGTCATTCTCTTCTGTTTACTTCTCTTCCTGTTTCGACACAATTTAGTTTCGGTTGCTGAATATTTTATATAAATATAAAATATGGCGATAATACCGCATTTTGTGCTATTGAGCCACTCAAAATTATGGCAAGGGAAATTCCTTCACCGCGTCAGGCCTAGCCATTTCTTTATAACAGAAATGTTACAGCACCTTTCAATGCTACAACACCTTTTCAATGCAAGAATATTTGAAAGAGAAATCAACTCAGTGTTTGTGTGCTGTCTGAAATGTGCCTCTATGTGTGCAAAGTATCGAATCGAGTTCTCTTTTGCCTTCTCTTGTGCTGGAAATCACCTGAATGGTTAAACTGACAAGACAAAACACATACAAATTATACGTTTTCACTCTATGGTGGTTATATTTTGCAATTAATCTGGGAATCATATGCGTGCCAAACTGCGGAATGATCCGTTTAATCCCTAGAGTAAACCGATTTTGATTTGAAATCTTTGAGGTTTTGATTTTTGAGAAATGTGTTGTTTCTTTCAGGAAATGACTCTTAGCATGTGTGAACAGCTGGATAATTCTGATGCTAGTGACACACCAATGTATCTGCCAGACCAATTAAATAGCAGAATGTTTTGTTTGAGATTTTCTGCATTGATTGAAAACTGCTTGGTGGACTTACAGAAGTTGTAGTTCCCTTTTTGACTGTTCCAAAGTCTGTCAATATATAATAAACCTTTTCTGATCAAATGTTTGTAGTTACTGTTGAGTAAATATTGTGTAACATTTTGCATTTAATTTCAGCTTGTCCCATTTGTCATCATAAAAGTTTATTATGTATAAACATTGATGTTATATCAGCCATCTGCCACCCTTGTCTCTGAATACTGGCATCGGCATCGGCATCAGTTCAGTTGAAGTGTTTGGCTTCCTAAACAGCTCTTAACTAAATACAACAGGCTGTGATGTGAGAAAGGATTTCAGAATAAAGAATAACTTGCCAGGTTGTCACATTTGTATTACAGCATGTTGCCATGTGCTTTATGTTGTGATGTCAGCGTATTAAATTAAATCTGTTTGTCTTTTTTTTTTTTTTTTTCAGTAATATTTAATTTTTCTATATTCCACTTTCCTTGATATTTCTTTTTGTGTTTATTTTATCCACATATTTTTGCAAGAATAATAAAAAAAAACTGCTCAGTTGTTTGGACTTCAGATTACGTTACTGCCTGACGATTATTTCAGATATTCCAAATATCGGTCAGCTAATCAGCATGTTATCAGTATACAGCTAATTGTTACACACAGGGGAGTTAATAAACTGAGAGGTTGTCAGTAACATGAGGGTTAAAGTGTGTGAAGTAGGAGTGTGAGAGCGAGAGGATGTCTGCGGGTTTAACTGAAGCGTGGATAATCATTTGTCATTATTGCAGTTAGTGTTGGAGGTTGTGTGTGTGTAGGTGGGAGTGACTCACAGTTTGTGTGTGTGTGTGTGTGTTTTAATGTTAAAATGTCGAAATGCAGTATTTTTAACTCCCACTCATGTTTCAGTGTTTTCATTCGCCTTTTGCATTAACATGATTTTCACGCATGTTTCATAACAATGCTCTTTTTGTTTTTTTCATTAATGTGTGAGTCTGTAACTTAAAATTAAAATCATAACAATATGCATAATTATAGTCGGTCATAAGTCACTTTTAAAAAATTTTGTTTTGTCTTTTTTTTTTTTTTTTTTTTGTAGATTGACAGGTTTGTTTTATGTTTTCCAAATATAATGATAATCTTTATTTGTGGAGGCTGAAGGTCAATTCCAACCTTTTGCAGATCAGCAGAGGTTTGTTTGGCTCTGTAAGAATGTTCAGTTAAAGGTTAAGTGTTAAAAAAAAAAACTCGTCTTGGGTTAATGTGCAAAATGGCACATATTAGTGGTGCAAAAATTACACACTTTCAGGTTAAACTTTAAGCAAAGCAGAGGAAAAAGCAGCAACTGTATGCATGTGTTGGGTTGAATATGGAGCTGCAGTTTTAAGCTGAGGATCCAGTATGGTTATCCTATGTGTGTGTTTGTACAGGTGGGATACATGTGTTCATGGCCTGTCCAGTAATGGTGGCCCCTTATATTTTTGGGCTTTTCAGCACACCTCACACCATCCTTTATGTTTTAAATGTTTACTTTGGTGTGTTTCGGTATGTTCTGTTTCATGTCTCTGATGGCTGTATAGCAGAGGCCACAGGAAGAAATGATGTCATCTCTAAACTGCACCATGACACTACAGCAGTTTCACTGGAGCCTCTGGTGGCAGGTGTCATTTCCTGCCTATGTGTGCTCTGAGATAGTGTGTTTTTCCTTAAATAGAAGTTTTAGATTTGAAGTGCTCTATACTGGGAAATGTGGTGTTGATATGGTGAAATGTAACCGGATCGGGCACACACAAGAGTTCAATCAAATGTCAGCTCTAGTCCCATGATGCCATGCAGTGTTTCCTACAGAATTTAGCTTTTGCAAAATTTAACAGGTTTACCTTATTCATAGTTTCAGTATTTTAGACTGATTCATTTAAAGGGAACCCCGGGTATTAAGAAAGTGTTCCCTCGGGTCCTTGAAATCCTTGAAAGTTTGTGAATCTGAAAAAAAAATAAATAAATAAAAGGAAAAGTTGGCTGAAGACTCTTTAGAAAAAAAAGAACATGCATAAATGGAAAGTTTTTGAAAATGAACATACATAGTTACAGGTCCTTGAAAGTGCTTAAATTTATTTTGTGCAAGAAGTTTTTTAGATTCCATATTATTCTCTCCGGTCTGCTAATGTGTTATTTTACCAACACTTTCTGGCCTATGCATACTAGCTTGCTTGATTTATGTTAGTTACGTGCATTTACAACAAGTAGAATATCAGATCTCGATCATATGGACAAAAATAAATGTAAAAAAAAAAAAAGTTTGACACATGAAAACTGTAACGTTGTATCTTAAATGGTAACACGCTGTAACCTTGCTCTCACTTGAAATGTGTCTTCACATTAAGTCCTTGAATTTAAAGTTAACCAAGGTGTGGGAACCCTGTTAAGACTTGTATGGCTTAATATAACATAAATGATGTCTCTTACTGAAATATGTAGCAGAAAACCCATTAAAGACTTGCATTATTTAAAAAAAAAATCCACATTGTTTTATACATATTTTGGACTATCAGGTGCGGTGTGAAATGGTTGCATTTAACACAACTGGAGAAATAAAATACTGATACGATGGCACTTTGTGCAGCTTTTGGTTGTACTAGTCAGTCGAAGGACAACAAGAGAAGCGATGCAAGTCACTGCTTTCCTAGCGATAAGAAGAGTAGCAAAGAATGGGAAGATGAATAAAACTTCCTAAAGACCCACATCCTTTCCATTTTAGCCCTGATGCCATTGAGGTTTTTAGTAGACCACAGCTACTGAAAGAGCTTACAAATGGCAGAGACAAGAAACTAGGGGTGTGCATGTATAATGCATAATGTATAAAAACACTGATTGATTTGCTGGCCGTAAATGCAGGGAATCTGATAAATCCTAAGCAGTTATAACTAAATGCACTGGGTGGCGCTGTGGAGCGTGTTTACAAGTTGATGGTAGCGCGTTCTTATTGTTATCAGACTGAGGAACAAACTTTCACCTGAGCTTGTGGATATTATTGTTTCACTCAGAATTAACATGTGAAACAATGTAAACAATACATATTGAGTATATACGACTGGAGTATATGTACGCTCCGTACTGTAATTGGCATGGTGGTCTTGATGTTTTTCGTTTGCTCTGCTTGATTTTGAATGCTTTTGTATTTATATGTATATATTTTTTGGCTACACGTTTTCAACCAAAATAAAACCTTGAGGTATAACGTAACATTTTTGTAGAGTGTCGTTGTGTAAAGGCTAATCAAAAGCGTGACAAAAACTTGATAATTAAAAATAACGTCTTTCTCAATAAACTAGGGCTGCCCCCTAATAGTCGACTATAATACTATAGGACAGATGGTCATTTGCTCATAAAACAGCCTATTCCCTCATTTTTGACAAGTCATTGTCGCCATTTTAAATTATTAAAATGTTAATACAGTCTGCTTACTGTTTTTCCCATTTATAATCATTACTTGTGCTGTGGCAAGTTTTATGCATGTGCTTGAGCGCTTATTAGGCTATATAGGTAATTAAAGGCTCATTATAATGATTTTAATGGTTTATTAATAAACTTGCGATTAGTCGACTAATGCTTAAAATTAACGACTACTAGTCGACCAGAAAAATCCTTAGTCGAGGGCAGCCCTACAATAAACCTCATTTAAATAAACATTTTCAGATATTCATTTTTTATGAGTCCAAATATTTAAATGCAGTATTTTTGCAAAATGCCAATCCCTACAAGAAACGATTGGCAACCACTAAAGGAGTTTCTCAGCGTGAATTTCACTAGTTATCCGGAGCGTCTAGACTCCTTGTGGGGAAAAATTATATGTATGGTGTATATATATGGTACGACATTTGGTTTAAGCCTACAATTGCATCCATTGCCACCTATAAGTAGCTGTGGTCGTCGTATCAGTATTTTATTTTCAGCGTTGTGCATTATGAATTGTCGCAGTAGGTAAAAATGGCAACGGGTAGCACCAGTAGCTTACCAACCGCAACCATTTCACATCAGAATGGCACCCCCCATTAGGGCTGTGCAAAAATATCGATACATCTAACTATTGTGATCATTTCTTTCACGATAGTGTTTTGATAGTTCAACTTCAAGTATCGATCCAAGTCGTGCCAAACGACCTCTTCCTCTGCTCCAGTAGATATCGCTAACTCGCTATCAACAAAGCTAACCACGCAAAGCAGAACGGTGTTCGAAGTAAGCAAGAGTGAGCATGGCGGAAAATATATAAAAGCTTTCAGAGCTGTGGCTGCACTTTTGTTTTAACAGTATACCAGGGAGTGCTGAATTAGACAAAACAAATGCCGTTGTGGTTGAAACGCAGGGTATTAAAATTGCTTCTGAATGCGCGTGCGCCTTTACTTTCGGTTCCATTTTAACGGTCGCGTGAAACTCTCGGTGGTACTGAACGTGCATTCTACATATGCGTCTACAGGCTTTGTTATAATGACAGGATTAAATAGCTTGCAAGACTCGGAACTGAACAAAAAGTCCAGCGTTTTGAGCGGTGAGTGGATTCTGATAAACGCAAACACAAATATGCACTCGAGTCTGGCGTGAGGCGGCTGCCGCTTACTTTCATTTTGTTGTTAATGTTTATTTTGTTATTGAAGTGACGTTTGCCGCTTCTCCCTGTGTCTTGAACTTTGTGACATACATATACATCTTCCTTAAAGCATCCTGACGACTCAATTTTTAAGTTCCACGACTGAATTGTTTATTTAATTTATGTGACTTTAGTGGCATATACATTTTAGTTAAATGTTCAACAATATGCGCTTAATACATTTCACTGAGTTCTCTGTTCAGTGACACTGTGCAGTTGTAATGAATTGGAATGGATGGCAAATATATTGGAATTGGAATTTTTATTTGTCTGCCGACTTAAGTTATCAATATAATGTGATACACATACTAATACAAACTATTGCAATATATCACAATATATTATATAAATTATAATAAACCATACATGTCATAATACTCAGGGTTCTCTTTAAAGAATTGACTCTTAAATTGTCTATGTTTTCTTTTGCAAACTGTAGCTTTTTTTTTTTTTAAATACATTATTGATCCCACTTTGGGTTAATGGGTAAGAGTAAGATAGTCAACATTGTAGTTATTGATGCAATTACAGAAATCATTAAATTACATGCAGGTGTTTGTATGTAATATGTAATGTTTTTTTTAAACTGAATTAGTCTATGTAGCATCCAGTCTTTGTAATTTCATTATATTTAAAGGGAAAGTTTACGAAAAAGTTCATGAAAATTCTGTCATTAATTACTCACCCTCATGTTGTTCCAAACCTGGAGGACCTTTGTTCAAATTTGGAACACAAATTAAGATATTTTTGATAAAATCCAAGTGCTTTCTGACCCTGCATAGACCGCATCGTAACTACTATGTTCAAGGCCCAGAAAGGTAGTAAGGACATTGTTAAAACAGTCCATGTGACATTAGTGGTTTAACTTTAATTTTATAAAGCTACAAGAATACTTTTTTGTGCACAAAGCAAACAAAAGAAATGTCTTGATTCAACCATTTCTTCTCTTCCATGTCACTCTTTGACACGTTCAAGACAGTACAGGGTCAGAAAGCTCTCAAATTTCATCAAAAGTATCTTAATTTGTGTTCCGAAGATGAACAAAGGTCTTACGGGTTTGGAACGACATGAGAGTGAGTAATTAATGACAGAATTTTCATTATCCCTTAAAAAAAATAAAAAGGCTTTGTTCCCAAACTTGGGCAGAAAAAAAGAAGCGGCATCATTATCCACTTACATACTGCAGCTAAATTCGGTTGTCAGTTCACCTTTTATTCCTTAATCATGTTCTGTACACACATAATTCAATAAAATATGGAAGTGACAACCGCATTAACTCCCGAAAAATACAGGTAGTGACAACCGCATTTACAGAAATTCTATGCAGTGTGTAAGGAACCGAACTGAACAGCTAGTTGTTAATGACGTATTTAATCGTGCATCTGTACGTGAGATGCAAGAAAATAACGGTGAAAGAAGTCATATCCTTAGCTGATTTGGACACAGGGTTAGGCTAGTTGCGTTACAAGCCAGATCTTCATTAAAAAAACAACAAACCAGGACAAGCGCCAAAAAAAAAAAAAAACAGTAAAACACCCAAATGCTTTTTTGTAACACCAAAAAAATAATATATCTCATATTTGTCACAGACCACTTTATTAGCTAAGACCAAACAACATGCCTAAAAGTGCTTGTAAATACGTAGACATGGCAACACTGCAAGATAGCGTTCTCTAAAGCAGCCTCCTGAGCATAAACAAAACACAGCACGTCTTTCAGCAGTAGTTAAGTTAAAATCGCCGGAAAAAAAAGAGTCTTTAGCCAAAAAATGGCAGATACCAAACGGCTAAATTCTTATTCACTCCCGCAAGACGGCAAAATGTTGCTGTGGGTACAAATGCGGGAGTGACTGCTGTTCCGTACACACATGGAATGATAATTTACAGCACTTGCTCCCGCATTTAAATACAGTTGTCACTCCTGAAACTTGCAGTGTGTATGTGGCCATTATGAGGCAAAATCATAATCATCATGACGCAAATGTATTCTCATTATTATGAGGTACTTGTACTGGTACTCAGTCACGACATGGAGCAAAACTGGCCTGCTGGTACAGTCTTAAGGCTGCTTAATGGGCAAATAAAAAGTGCATTAAAATCATCACAATGTTAACAATGGTGGCTCTATTCAATATATATCACCCTGAGAGAGTGAAAATTAAGCAGTGAAGAGTAGAGTACTTTTGGAAGTTGTGAAGGCAGGGCAGGAGAGAGAGTGAAAAAGCGAGAGGAGGGGGAGAGGTGTGGCTGCTGGACATTCCGAATGCTTTTCCGGTAAGGGTTTCCAGCGAGACCATGCCTGGTATGTCGGTCACAACAGACCTGGTCTTGCTTCAAAGCGCTTTACAAGCGCAATAGTGCTGTAACTGCTAAACCATCACCTCAGTCTGCATGTGCGGGAACAAATCTATGAGCCTGGTGGTCTCAATGTCTGGTTAATTGTTTTAAATGCATTTCCGTTCATTATACACAGCATTCCCTCAGGACAGGACATCATCCAGATGCCCAAAAAAGGTGAAGTGTGCTTTGGGTAACACAGGCTGTAATAAAAAAGGAAAAAATGATGATGAATGGCTTGTCAGATCAGGCTGCAGCAACAGAAGTGGATGTTCTTTTATTATCTACTGACTGTAAAGCCTTGCTGACTTATCAATCTTAATTTCTTCAGGCTGGAAGTTCTGCCTAGCCATTTAACTTCCTGTCCTTGAAATATGCCTGTAGCTCATTCCACTCAGGGTTTAAGTACAAGAGTTACCGCTCAGCAGTTGTTTTTTTTCTCCCCCAGATGAATAAACATTTCCAAAAGAGTAACCAGATGGGATTAGTTTTCTAAATTGTTAGATTTAGCTACAATTATTTACATAAAATGCATCTTACTTATGTACTGATTCTGCTTCTCTGTGGGTGTTTTTTTATCATCTGGATAATAAACAAAAGTTTATTTGCGTGTATCCAGAGCACATGTGATTTATATTATGTTAACATTATGTTTACAGATTTTAGTTAAGATCAGTCCTTCTACAATGGCCTTTCTAAGCAATTTATGTGTTCGGACCTTCATTGATTTTGTTGTTTTTTTTTTTTTTTTGCTGTTGAATGGAATGCAGCACTTGATACCCAGAAAATTCGCAACAAAGATCCATTATGAGGGTGTGTTGGGTAGCAAACTTTTGACAGAGGTCAACATAAGTGAGAAGCTTTGTAAAAATGAATGCAATTTGAAATTTGCTTCACAAGTTTTTTTTAACAAAGTTGTATAAGAAAAACACAGGCATGTTCGCTTTGTATGAATACTATTTGCAAGGAGGCTGTTATTTTTACCGTTTTTCCTTAAAGCAATTTGTCTTTCTGTTTCAGGACTCCATGAATGCCATGGTTTTAGATTTGGACTTTCCGGCCTTGCGCAAAAATAAGAACATCGAGAACTTCTTGAACAGATGTGAGTATCTGCTTTTAAAAGGCCATGTTTTTCTCTGATTGTTGTTCTGTGTTATTCTGCGGGTAAAGGAAATACTTAATGGTGGCATCAAGTTTTACAATGAGGCTGCTTCCTGCTACAACATCAACAGCATTTATTTGAATTGAATTGTTTTGAGTGGCTCTTCCTAATTTGGGCCCATCACTTTACAACACTGAAGTTCATCACATAAATAATGACCTGTCAACACAAACGGTGAAAACTGCATTTTTGTGTGTTTGGTATGAAGAAATGGCTTGCAGGTGATGTCATTAAGGATTTTAATGCACTTCCCACGCAGGTCATGGCAGGACACTTGTGGCTTTCTTTTTTAGGTCTTCCACAGAAGTTTCAAATGTGATTCATAAATGCATCAATGTGTAATGTAATACTAAAAAAAATCCAATTTATGATTATCTGCAGGCATTAAGGTAACCGTACAATTGTGCACGCACATTCTCATAAAATAAAGAAGTTTTGTCTTAGTATTAGAGACTGTATGCTAATACCAGGTACTGTAAGATTATCTCCAGTCTTCCTGCCTATAGATAGGCTTCAGCATCCTTGTGCCAGTTCATTGGACAAAAAGTTTGGACAATAGATGGATGGTTGCTGACATAGATCATGTTTAGATCAGTTATCATCGATATTGCTTTAAATTCAGTAGCCAGTACCATGGTTGTGTGAACGCATTTGTGTCTTTGTGTTCTATTCATGCGCTATTAAACTTTTGACTAATTATCACATTCTGTCCCGATTTTGTGCCTGATTCTGCCTGTTGTCATGGAGACCAGTAGGGCTGTATGGACATTATAATGTTTGGTTTGGAAGAGAGAGTGTGACTCAACAGTCCTCTCATCCAGACTGTGAACTCTTTGCACTGGCCTTTGATAATAGTCATTGCTGATGTTGATGTCGCACTAAACATGCTTAATGTATTGATGAATAGCTACTGAAATGTACAGCATATCCTGAAGATTTATGTGTTTTTTAGTGAGAGAAATGACAATGGGTTTATGAATATTTTTTTTAAGCCAATTAAAATGCATTATTGTCTGTCTGTCTGTTAATCTATCTGTCGATCGATTTTTAGTAGGGATGTAACTGTATTATCTATCTTTCTATATATATATATATATATATATATATATATATATATATAAATAACATAAAAGGACTTTAAAGTTGTGTTTTGGGCTATTATGCTTTGACGCAGTATCTGTCAAACAAATTAAAACCGAAGGCACAATATGGCTTAATCTACACACTTTTTAATCCACATGATGTCCTGAACTTTGTTCAGATGATCAGCTCGTGATCCGGTGTTTTCCGTACCTCAGAATGGCTCAGTTCACAGTAAATGCAGTGAAGTAATTTATTCCATGCGCTGTGAGTTTAGCGCGCGTGTGGGAACGCAACCACCACGAGTTATGTTCTATTTTTGTGGCAGATGATTACAGCATTTCACTAGATTTGTAGTGAGACTCGTTTTTGTAAGCCTGTTTTCACTGAGGCTGGAGTTTTCCATCAAAATAATAGCTCTACTGCCGTTTCTGTCAAATTAAAAGCTTAAAGGTGCAGTATGAATTGCTGACAGCTAGCAGTTTAAATGGGTAATGTTACTGCAGTCTAAATTCAAAATGTTTTTCAAGTGTAGAAATTAGGAAAGAAGTATTATAATTTCCCCATCGAAGTGTAAAGCAGAAATAATATACCTATGGAATATTCATTTTCATTTATTTTACGGTGCAGTTGTTTTACAATAAATGGCTACTGCTGTCATAGGAATAATCACATAAGTTGTTGTTGTAGTTGTTATTATTGTTATTATTATTATTATTATTATTATAAATAAAGTACATTAGATAATAATGTAACTTCACAATGTACAAAATATATATATATATATTGCAATAAATATTGTATCGTGGACTTCATATTGATTATATTATCGTATAGTGAGATTTTTGATATTGTTACATACCTAATAGATAGATGGATAAGTACAGATATGTAGGGGTGGGAGGGTGTGTGTGTGTTTAGATACTTCCATTGTCATTTTCCCCACCAAAAAGCAACAGTAATAACATTACTGATAACATGAGATTTATACAAAAATGTACTCAAAGATATAAAAAAAAATTCAGCTAATTGGCCAATAGACCTTAGTCAGTTTAGGTGTCATATTCCGTTTAACGCGAATGAAAATTCCACTGAAGGATAGACTTACAGTCTTCACAATGGTCTGCACTATATAAAGTTCCTAAATTGTTTTTTCACAGCTCACAACTTTCAAAATTTAGTGTTTTATGAATTATGAAATTTATAAAGTTTTTCAGAAAGATGTTAAAAATTATTATGCTGTTAAACAAAAGTACAATCCATTAAATGCATGTACTTCTATCCCTCACAGCCTCTTGTTCATTCCTGTCAAAAATTAAAAATGGCCTATTATGAATAAATGCTGGCCAATTAATAATTGCCATTTTATATTAGTTAGTCATTCCTATTTACAGATCTGACAGGTCACCAGAAAAGAAGTTCTAGTTTTGACCAAGGAAATGTCATTTTAATGCATTGTGTGTACAGATGAGAAGGTTATGGGCCATATAAGGGAGCTCCAGATGAAGCCAGAAGATTTTGACCGAGTGAAGGTGATCGGTAGAGGAGCATTCGGAGAAGTCCAGCTGGTAAGGAAACTCTGGGTTTATGAAGGAGAATTTCATGATGCATTTAAACATGTATGTGTTGACTGCTAAGAAAACATACAAACCTTTTCCACTGGTGTGGTGTGATATACCTTTAGCTAGTTCAGGGTTCCTCAGATCTGGCTCACGAGATCCACATTCCTGCAGAGTTTAGCTTCAACCCTGATCAAACTCACCTACCTGTGATTTTCGAATGATCCTAAAGACATTGATTAGCATGCTCAGGTGTGTCTGATAAGGGTTAGAGCTAAACTCAAATTTGAGGATCCCTGAGCTAGTTTATGAATAGGTTTGCCTTCCAGGGTCACATATAAGTCACACATACACTGTTAAATCAATCTGCAGCATCAATAGGACATAATATGTTCCTTAATGCATCACATTTTGACAGCACTTTGTTAACTGAAAATGAGATTAATTGCAATGTTTTAAATGTATTAATGGCCACACTTTACCTAAACATAATGTATGATTGTCTGTATGATTGCGTTAAGTGTGTGCACTTGTACCAAATGCTGCGAGCAGTTCTGTTTTGTTCCTGTTGACTGGGACCTTATGTAATTGTGTATTTACATGTCAGATGTATAAAAGAAAGAAGGAGCATGTGTAGTTTTGTATTGTCGTCACTCTGGGTGTGTGTTTGTGATAGTCAGGGGAGAGATGCAGTGGGATGCGTCTGGACAAGCCTGCAGACACAAACAACATGATTACCCAGTATTCTCCTCTGTCAGTTGTCTGACAGGGGCTGTGTGGGTGCGTTATGCCTGAAGCACAACAACAGAGGGTGCTTTAAAATATGGCTTGTCTGAGTCGAAAGGCAAAACAGCCTCTCACAGAACATTTATTGGTTTTATTTTGAAATCATTTAGGGGCACAAGGACTGTTAGAAATTGAAAATGTAGTTTGTTAATAATGCATTGGTGAACCTCGCACTAGTATTCTTGCAGAAGGTGTGTGATGTAGTTTTTTGTGATGATGTGGTTGTATGTTTATGTAGGTTAGGCATAAGGCCTCTCAGAAGGTGTATGCAATGAAGGTGCTCAGCAAGTTTGAAATGATCAAACGCTCAGATTCTGCGTTCTTTTGGGAGGAACGTGACATCATGGCATTTGCTGACAGCCCATGGGTCGTACAGGTAAGATGCGCTGACTTTTTTTTTTTTTTGGAAGCCAAAAACTTGTGCTTTTTGAAAGCCCCCTTACATCTGCAACAATGTCTATTCACATACAAATACTCGCTATGGTTTGATCTATGAATATAATGGATATGGTGTTTCGAAGCATTAAATAGGGCCCTATGATTTCCGCAATGCAGAAAACACGTACGGAATCACGGAATCCAGTAATAAAAACGGAATTACTTGGAATGTCACTGAATATGTCAAAGTTTAATTGGATTAATCAAAACTAGGTCATTACACTTCAATCAATCGTGAAATTAACTGGAATTTGTAAATATGAAGCCACAAATGCATGCATGTCTGTGTTAATGAATAGTGCAGATGCGCAGTTTTGTTTACTACTCGTACTGAAGCGCATGTGATGTTCGCAGTGATTTCAGCAGTTGTTGTCTAACTAAATGAGGACATAAATACATGATCAACATCTCAGAACTGCTCTGAGAATACTCCATGAGCAGTCTACTGTTTCATTTGAATAAAACTAGCAATCACAGCAATCTGTCAAAATAAAAGTTTGGTTTAACTCAAAGACACTGTGGCAAAAATGCATTACTATTGTAAACAAGAGTGTATGTAATACTACTACTACAATTATTAAAATCTTATTTTTTAGAGAATAATCATACAGTGTTTCTTCAACGTTTTAATTGTAATAGTTTGCCCCCCCCAAAAAATTGTTCCATTAATGAAAAGGTAACTTAAATTAATGTTTTATGCCTTCATTTGATAAGCAGAAAAAAAAAAGATTTCATAAGGCTATTATCAAAAAATAAATTAAACTTGTTTTTATGTTTTCAAATAATTCGACTAAAACAGAACTTGGTAACAATAAAACAAAAGGTGGAAAAAAATAATACATTTTATTGGGCATTAAACATAATTTTTGTTTAACTTTTAATAAATTGGTGTTAAATTGTTAAAGTTTCATAATTTTAATTTGAATAATAGTTTAACTTGACCATTAAAAGGGAGTTCAGAAAAATTCAAATGGGAGAAAAAAACGGAATGGAAGATTAAAAAAAAATAATTTGGAAAAAAATACAATGGAATTCACAGGGCCCTAATTAAATATCACATGACTATACAGTATGCAAACCTCATTATTCAAAAATGTAGGGTCAGTAAGATCTTTAAGAATAACAAGAAGTGTTTCTTGAGCACCAAATTGGCATATTAGAATGATCTCTGAAGGACTGCTTGTGACTGATAAACGTTCAGCTTTGCTATCACAGAAATAAATTACATTTTAAAAAATATTAATGTAGAAAATAATTACTTTAAATTGTAATCATATTTCACAGTAGTACTGTTTTACTGTAGTTTTATTCATAAAGGCACCATTGGTAAGTAGAAGAGGCTTCTTTCAAAAACATGAAAAACAAAACAAAAAAAAACCTAATCATGCCAACCACAGTGTATGTTTTTACTGTGTTTTTTTAATAGTTATTACAATCATATTTCTTATGTGAAATGAAATAGGACAATTTTAATTTACACAATGTATTATTTGTGAGTTGGTAAGATCAACTTTCTGCTTTTTAAATTCCAGATTTTAAGCATAAATGACAACTATTTTGTATGAATTTAGTGCTAATTAGCTGATTAGCTGACTGCTCCAGTTAAAATGAGAAAAGTTAAATTATGCATTATGTTAACTGGACCATAAATATATCAGGGTATCTCTAGTTTGAGCACAGTCATACACAAACATTAATTTAATTAATAATGATTCTCTTTTTTCCCCTCTTTTCTTAATTCCTTCTCGTCTTTTCCTCAGCTGTGCTGTGCGTTCCAGGATGACCGTTCTCTCTACATGGTAATGGAATACATGCCAGGAGGAGATCTTGTCAATCTCACCAGTACGTATGACGTTCCTGAAAAGTGGGCAAAGTTTTACACTGCTGAGGTTGTGCTGGCTCTGGATGCCATTCACTCCATGGGCTTTATTCACCGAGATGTCAAACCAGACAACATGCTGCTGGACCGCTACGGACACCTAAAACTTGCGGACTTTGGGACCTGCATGAAAATGGATGGGGTAAGTAGATAACCAGTTATTGCAATACCAAATTCAGTAGTCATTTCAGTCTCTTAGCTGGTCCTCTTTTGGCCAAGCATTTTCACCCTGAGTCCAGGGATTTTTAGCCCACCCTTGGATGTAATTGCATGACAAATATCTCGAACGCATGCCAGTTCTTGTCCAAATTCAAAGGATCAAAGAAAAACCCAGCCTTCCTCTCATTCCTTTATGTCTGAATGAGGAAGACCTCAGGTGGGTTCAGAGGTCATAGGGTCATACTGAGGCTAAGGAGCTGTTGCATTTTAAAAATGTTTTATGTTTATTGAAGATTAAATATGGCAAGATCAACTTTTGCCCCATCTATTCTAGTTTTATAGGATGTCATCACAAATAGCTCAGTTGTGTTTGATGAACTGACTTAACATTGTGATGCTATCCAGTATGTTTTCTGCTTTGTCTCTGTCATATGTGGTAATTATAGAGCAATAACTGTAAAATATTGTCTGTATGGCTCTGGGATACTTAACTGTTATAGGCTTGGTGGAATCAAGAGAAAAGATCATAGCCATAAAAACACTGAAGGTGAACAACAATCTAAAACAGCAAATGTATCAGTGTATTTTTATTTATTGAACAACGATCACCTCTGAGAAGGTAGATAACAGATATCTCCTGTGTCTGCAGGGGCAATGAACTCAAGACTAGATAGGCCTAGAATAGAAGGTTATGAAAAACATCAAATGTTACATAACCAATATACCAATACATGAACTTCACAACATCACAACAGAGACATAGTTTTTGCCCCAGATTTGATACATCTGGTGCAGTTTTGTCGCTTTTATTGCCAGTTCTCCCCCCAAGTCCTGGTTAAAGTCTGACCCTGCCTTGTACTGCCTCAATCCAGCCACAAAAAACTAGGCTGGACATACTGCTTAGTGATATTATAGTGCCATCTAGAGTAGAGAAGGAGAACTACACACAGAGTAAGAAAGTACACATCAGTTTGTGTGCTAAAAACAAATTGATGCTTACAGAAGTTCTACTTAGAAGTTCACTCAGATTCAGTGTAAACACATGTAATGTTATGCTATGTTATTGCTTTTTCTAAATTGTATATGAAGAGTTCAGGTGCAAAATGAGATAATGATACTGAATGAATGCTCTCAACACATTGTATACATCCATCAAATACTTTTACTTCAAACTCGTTAAATCCCACCCTTAGACCAATCATAAGTAACAGTACTTGCATAGAAACCTATGCATTGGAGCCTGATAAAAATGCATTTTTTAAAGAAAGATGTCAGATGGATTTAGAGGCTTTTCTTCATATATTGCTGTGTATAATCTCTAGATCTAGACTTACAAAGATCCTATCAGCTGACTAATTGACTGGTTGATTGATTATAGACAGGGATGGTACATTGTGACACTGCAGTCGGAACCCCTGATTACATTTCGCCGGAGGTTCTCAAGTCTCAGGGAGGGGATGGATACTACGGACGCGAGTGTGACTGGTGGTCAGTGGGAGTATTTATCTACGAGATGCTGGTTGGTGAGTCGGGAATATGAATGTGTGCATGTGTCTAAATTGTGCATTTGTGGTATTGGTTTATTAAATTATATAAATGTTTGTGTGTGCAGGTGATACACCGTTTTATGCTGATTCTCTGGTGGGGACCTACAGTAAGATTATGGACCATAAGAACTCTCTTAACTTCCCTGATGACGTTGAGATCTCCCAAGAAGCCAAAAACATCATCTGTGCCTTCCTAACAGACAGGTGAGCTTTACATGCCCAGATATACATGTAGTCTTATGTTCCATATTGTTTAACTGCTAAGGTTCACGGCTGTTTGACAATGTTTTTGTGTTTGTGGATGCTTGCATTTGGTAGGGAGGTTCGCCTGGGCCGAAATGGTGTAGAAGAAATTAAAAGACATCCTTTCTTTAAAAATGACCAGTGGACCTTCAGCACCATTAGAGAGAGTAAGCAAAACACATCCCACTTCATTACCTCATTTCTTAATACAGTGGTGGACTAAATTGTTAGAACACTAGTGTTTTCACCAGCTAAAAAATGGTTTTAAATCATTTTTTTCTAGCTTTTGCCATAGTGTGTCTATAGGAAATATCAGTTTACATTTCCAAACATTCATTTTGCCATTAATTGTAATAATCAAGTGAGATTTTTGTTTGCACAAGGAGTCAGCCAGTACTCCACACATAGATCTGATCTCATCATCATCTAGTCTGGAATGACATGAAGAAACAGAACAAACTGAGACGGGCGAAATCCAGAAGAACTGTGGCAGCGTCTCCACGATGCTTCAAGAAACCTACCTGCAAAGCTACAGTACTGTTAGAAGTTTTAGGCACTTGTGTAAAAATGCTGTAAAATGAGGATACTCTCAAAAATATTGCCACAAGTAGATTTTATTTATCAGTTAACTTCTATTAACTAAATTAAATCAACATTCGTTGTGAGTTTTTCGGGTAGCTTTGGCGGTAGTTTTCTTGAAGCATCTTGGAGACGTTACTACAGTTCTTCTGGATTTAGTCTGTCTCAGTTTGTTCTGTTTCTTCATGTCATTTCAGACAAACTGGATGATCTGTGTGTGGAACACTAGCTGTTGTCAGACTCCTTGTGCAAACAAAAATCTCACTGGATTATTACGATTAATAGTAAAATTAATGTTTGGAAATGTAAACTGATATTTCTTACTGGCACACAGAAGCAAAAGATATAAATAATTGACTTTTTAGCTGGTGAAAATATTAGTGTTCTAATGATTTTGGTCACCACTTTATGTGAACCGAAATACATGTTTTACAGTACATTTTAAACAGAAAATATGTTTTGAGTAAACCAACTAAAAAACAAATTAAAAGTAAACAAACTGAAATTGAAAATGGAAAACTACGAAAATTAAAAAGTTCTAAACTGTAATAACAATTCCAGTGTTACCTTACTAAAGGCAGAGCAAGCCTGTGAGTAGGACGTGAACATTTCTGAACAATGTTCTCTTTATCTCTGCTATCTCAGTTCCCTTTATATCAGCTGTTATAAACGCACACAGTGACCTGTTTTTGTCCATTCTCTCTCCAGCTGCAGCACCTGTGGTTCCAGAGCTGAGCAGTGACATAGACACCAGTAATTTCGATGAGATAGAGGAGGATAAAGGAGAAGTGGAGACCTTTCCCACACCCAAAGCCTTCGCTGGCAATCAACTGCCCTTCGTGGGGTTCACCTATTTTAAAGAAGACCAGTAAGAGATTTATTTTGTCACTTCTGTAAAATAAACTCTTTCTTGGTACTGTATTGGATCTACATTTGATGTCCTGAAGCAAAACTTCTTGATAACTACTGTCACAAATGATCTAATGTGTTTTTGTGTAGGTTGTTGAATGCTGTTAACAGTTCGGCTGTAAAAAAGGATCACCTAGCATCCAAGACAGAGGTACGACACAGATACCTTCATCAGTCTCTTTAGAGACTGGATTTACATCATACAGTAGTCACTGATTAGAGACTTAAAATAATTATTGTTTTTTTTTTTTTCTTGCTCTTTTTTTTTTTTTTAACCCACAGGACAATTTAGCAGTAAGTGTTCACACTTTCTCTGCTTAATACACGTCTTATTAGGTAATTTATAAATTTGGGAGATTGATGACATTAAATTGCTTAAATTGATTTTCCACTCAGCTCCAAAAGAAACTTCACACTCTAGAAGAGCAGCTCAACACTGAAATGCAGGCCAAAGATGAGCTGGAGCAAAAATACAGAAGCAACTGTAGCCGCCTAGAGAAAATCACCAAAGAGCTTGATGAAGAAGTAAGTGGCTGTTTCATCTGCTGTGAGATCTCAGCAAAGTTACATGTAGGAATATACAATAATCTTAACACTTTGCACGTGTGTTCATAGATAAATGGCAGAAAAGGGTTGGAGACGACTCTAAGACAGCTGGAGAGAGAGAAAGCTCTCCTGCAGCACAAGAGCGTAGAGAGTCACCGCAGGGCAGAGAGTGAAGCGGACCGCAAACGCTGCCTGGAGAATGAAGTGAATGGTCTGAGGGATCAGCTGGATGAAATGAAGAAGAAAAACCAGAACTCGCACATCTCCAATGAGAAGAACATACACCTGCAGAAACAGGTTTGTGGCTTTTGTATATACAGTTGAGGTCAAAAGTTTACAAAATCTGCAAAATGTAAATTATTTTACCAAAATAGGAGGGATCATACAATTTTCACATTGAGGACAACTGAGGGACAACTGAGGTTCAAACACTCACATAAGCTCCAGAAGGAAAAATTATGCATTAAGAGCCGGGGAGGTGAACACTTTTTGAATTTGAAGATCAGGGGAATTTTTATTATTTTGTCTTCTGGGAAACGTGTATCTTATAAAGCTTCTGAAGAACGGTACTAAATGAAAAAAAAAAATTAATTTAGGCAAAACATAAATATACACATCTTCATTCTGTTCAAAAGTTTACACCCTTGGCTCTTCTTTCATAGTTTTTCCTTCTGGAGAATCAGTGAGCGTTTGAACCTTCTGTAATAGTTGCATATGAGTCCCTCAGTTGTCCTCAGTGTGAAAAGATGGACCTCAAAATCATGCAGTCATTGTTTGAAAGGGTTCAAATACACAAAAATGCTAAAAATCCATAACTCTCCATAACAAACTCTCTCTTTCTCTCGCTGGCAGCTGGATGAGGCAAATGCGTTACTGCGGGCAGAATCCGATGCTGCTGCGCGGCTGCGTAAAACTCAGACGGAGAGCTCAAAACAACTGCAGCAGCTGGAGGCTCACGTGAGAGAACTGCAGGACAAATGCTGCATGCTAGAGAACGGCAAACTCACACTAGAAAGGGAGAACATCAGCCTGCAGGCCGCGCTGGACTCAGAGAAGCGAGAGCACACACAGGGCTCTGAGACTATCTCTGATCTACAGGGTAAGTGCATGTCCTCTGTTTTGTATGTTTGCGTTCATTTCACACCCAACAATATTAATCCACATTCCACCTCATGTCCGCAGCACGCATTTCTGGTTTGGAGGAGGAAGTGAAACAGGTGAGACAGGCACTATCCAAGGCTGAGACGGAGAAGAGACAACTTCAGGAGAAGCTTACAGACCTGGAAAAGGTAGACACATCTTTCTCATTTCCTTCTTCCTTATTGAGACACTTGTGACATCATTATAGGCTACAGTTGTGGTTTGAAACGCTGTTGATCATTCCTAGCATTCCATGCTGAAGTAGTGTTGTACACAAATGGCTATTAGAAAGCTATAAACTTTGATTTACTGGGGTTTGCTCACTATTAATTGCATTTTATGTCCAAGCGCTATTCTAATGTCCCTCCCTCTGTTTATGCGCCCAATAGGAGAAGAGCAATAACCAGATTGATATGACCTATAAGCTGAAGATGTTGCAGCAGGGTTTGGAGCAGGAGGAGGCGGCACACAAGGCCACAAAAGCTCGACTTGCTGACAAGAACAAGATCAGCGAGTCCATCGAAGGAGCCAAATCTGAGGCTGTAAAGGGTATGAGAGTTTAAAGAGATTAAAGATCTCATGAAAGTTTGACAGTAAAGTTTACATTTAAGTGTGCAATGGAGAATATGTTGCTTTAGATTTAAACTTTGTGGTTTAGTCAAGAGCACATTGAAGGAGTTCTGTTTGAGGAGCTGACGGGTTTCTAAAACATTTAACAAGGATTTTTGACTTGTTAACATGTCTGCCTGTGTGTGTTCGTCTAGAGCTGGAACAGAAGTTGCAGGAGGAACGTTCCTCTAAACAGCGTGTGGAGAACAGGGTGTTAGAACTGGAGAAGAAAAACTCCATGCTTGACTGTGATTATAAACAGTCACTGCAGAAACTAGAGGAGCTGAGACGACATAAGGAGAGACTCACTGAAGAGGTGGGTCAAGGTTTTTGATGTATTTTTGCTCCAAACTGTAGATGGCCAGTAAACTGAAAGAATTTTGCTGGCCATGAAACTGTATTTTGCATTTATTTATTTTGGGGTCAGTTATTTTTTTTTTTATTAAAAAAATTAATACTTTTATTTAGCAGGGATACATTAAATTGATTAAAAGTGACAGTAAAGATATTTGTGTTTCAGAGAAATGCTGTTTTTTTTTTACTTGCTATTCATCAAAGAATCCTGAAAACAATCCACAAAAATATGAAGCAGAACATCTTTTCAATATAAATAGAAAATATTAACTTTAATGATAATATTTTTCACAATTTTACTGTAGTTTTAATCAAATTAATGTAGCCTCTGTGAGTGTAAATTGACTTCCAAATCATAAAAACCTTACTGATGCCGAACACTTAAATGGTAGTGTATTTATTTATTTTAAACTACAAATAAACATATTTCTTTATATTACAATGTAAAGTTGTTTTTATGTATGTATTTTTGACATGCTGTGCAGGTCATGTCACTATCTTGCATAACAAAATATATGTAATTATATATATAATATGTGACCCTGGACCACAAAACCAATTGTTAAAAAAAAAAGTAGCAAGGGTATATTTGTAGCAGTAGCCAACAATACATTGTATGGGTAGAAATGATACATTTTTCTTTTATGCCAAAAATCATTAGGATATTAAGTAAAGATCATGTTCCATAAAGATATTTTATACATTTTCTACTATAAATATACAGTATCGCATCTTAATTTTTGATTAGTAATGGGCATTACTCACATCTTTACAGGTGATTTTATTTATTTTTAATTTTTTTGCACCCTCAGATTCCAGATATTCAAATTTGTATCTTGGCCAATTATTGTCCAATCCTAAAAGCTTATTTATTCAGCTTTCAGATGATGTATAAATCTCAATTTTAAAAAAATGTACCCTTATGACTGCTTTTGTGATTTAGGGTCATATATAATAAATGTTGTTTTCTCTCTCTCTAGGTGAAGAATCTTAGTCTGAAGATCGAGCAAGAGGTTCAGAAACGCACTTTGACTCAGAATGACCTGAAGGTTCAGAACCAGCAGCTCAGCACCCTGCGAACATCAGAGAAACAGCTCAAACAGGAGATAAACCACCTGTTGGATATCAAACGCAGCCTGGAAAAACAAAATATGGAACTGCGCAAGTATGCAACACATGCATATGAACTCATTGAATATTCATTACCTTACACACAAACATGCAACTTAATAAGCTTGTGGTTGAGAACCTCGCCTGTTTTTTGTGTGTTATATGACTTTCTGCATATGTGGTCCTAGGGAGCGTCAGGATGCTGATGGACAGATGAAGGAACTGCAGGATCAGTTGGAGGCAGAGCAGTATTTCTCTGTAAGAAGTCTAAACTCTCTTTTCCTACAGAAACAAACTGAACGCTTCAAGATTTGACATGACTTTGTGTGTGTGTGTCTGTGCGTTTGTGTGTAGACGCTGTATAAGACACAGGTGCGGGAACTGAAGGAAGAGTGTGAGGAGAAAAATAAACTCTATAAAGACATGCAACAGAGTCTACAGGAGCTACAGGAGGAAAGGTGAGATTTCTATCCAATGACAGTCGGAACATCTTCAGCGCTGTGTGCAACTGTTCTCATTTATAAAATGTAATTCACTGTGTTTAAACAATTTTCATTACAACTGTCAATGTATACATTTTGTTGGATCAAAATATCACAGACACTGCAAATTGAAAGTATATATTTTTGTATATGTTGGTTTAAATATCTCTGTCTCATTTCTCAGGGATTCTCTTGCGGCTCAGTTGGAGATCACACTAACGAAAGCTGACTCAGAGCAGCTGGCGCGTTCCATTGCGGAGGAGCAGTATTCCGACCTGGAGAAGGAGAAGATCATGAAGGAGCTGGAGATCAAAGAGATGATGGCCAGACACAGACAGGAGCTCGCTGAAAAAGACACCACTATCACCTCAGTGAGTTACACCACTGGTGCTACCAAAATCACATTTAGACTTGCAGCAGTCTTGAGGACATGGAATGTTGTTGGATCTAACTGTCCCATTCTTTTACAGCTAGAGGAAGCTAATCGCACATTGACTAATGATGTGGCAAACCTGGCCAATGAGAAGGAAGAGCTGAACAACAAGCTAAAGGAAGCACAAGACTGTAAGTTACCAAGATCTTACACCAGCAGTGGCTAAATATGTCGAATGTATATTATATTATATTATATTATAGCACATTATATTTTATATTATATTATATTATATTTTACAATACCAGTCAGAAGTTTTTGAAGAAGATTTTTTAAATCATTTATTTGATTCAAAGTACAGATAAAAACAGTACATTTTTAAAATATTTTTACTATTTAAAATAAGTTTTTTGTTTTAATATATTTTTATTTAATTAATTAATTTCTTTTTTTTGTTTTCCTGGGATCAAAGCTACATTTTCAGCATCATTACTCCAGTCTTCAGTGTCACACGATCCTTCAGAAATTATTCTAATATGCTGCTTTGCTGTTTAAGATACATTTATTATTATTATTATTATTATTATTATTTAAAACAGTTGAGTACATTTTCACCTGACTGGAGTGACTGACAGCTTTGAAATTACAGGAATACATTTCATTTTAAAATGGTAAATGCAATAAATTGCATTTTAAAATACATTCAAATAGAAAACAGTTATTTTAAATATTTAAAAAAATCTAAATTTTACTGTTTTTGCTGTACCTTGGGGTAAATAAATGCAAACTTGGTGAGCAGAAGAGACTTCTTTAAAAAACATTAAATATCATGCTGTTCAAAAACTTTTGACTGGTAGTGTATATTATATTATATATTTTTAGAATTGTTTTATTTTAAAATAAAAAATATTTAAAATATTTAAATTATATTAAAATAAATATTTTAGATTTGTAGAGTTGTTCACACAGGTTTCTATCTGAATAACAGGTTTCAGTGGCTGAATTTGGCTTTTTGTGTCTCTGTGATGACTGAGAGCATTTTTAATTTTCAGACCTGCAGAATCTCAAGAATGAAGAGCAGTCCATCACTCAAGTAAAACTAGCCCTTGAGAAACAGCTTCAGTCAGAGAGAACTCTCAAAACTCAGGTATTTCATTAAGTTATCCTTGTAGTAAATATGAATCAAATTGAGCTTGTTTGATTACTTTTTTTTTATTTTATCGGATTTAAACTTTAGGCAGTGAACAAGCTGGCAGAGATCATGAACAGAAAGGAGGTCAGAGGTGGTGGAAGTCGACGTGGAAATGATACAGACGTGAGGAGGAAGGAGAAGGAAAACAGGAAGTTGCAGCTGGAGCTGCGTTCAGAGAAGGAGAAGCTCAACAGCACCATCATCAAATACCAGAGAGAAATCAACGACATGCAAGCGGTATGACCGCTACTCAGTGACTAAAGAATGCTTGACATATAGCTAGAATGCTTGTTTCTTACTCTTGTTTGTATTTGCAGCAACTGGCAGATGAGTCTCAGGTGCGTATCGAGCTGCAGATGGCTCTGGATAGTAAAGACAGCGATATTGAGCAGCTGCGCAGCCTTCTGAACTCCCTTAACGTCCAGTCACTCGATTCGGCCAGTATGAGCAGCGGCCCAGACATGGACACTGATGAGCCACTAGCAGGTACTGTTAAGTACTTTTGCCAAACGTCTTTTATCTCTGTTTGCCTCTCTACACTTTTATAACTTTCCTTTTTAAGTCATTTTTCTTGTGTTTTCTTCACATCGTTCCATATCACCCTCCTTTCTTTCTTAGTTTTGGTTTGGTTCTCAGTTCAACCTTTGATCTTTCACCCTTCACCACACTGCAGAGTCTGACCCCACAGGTGACCTGCATGGTGTTCAGTGCATGACCTTTTGAAGACTTGTGTAGACCTTATGCTTTCCCTTGACATGCTTTTCTCCGGTGTAGTTTTATAAAACTGCTCTCTTTTATTATACATATCTTCCTGTGTGTGTTGTACAGAGACAAGACTGGAGGGTTGGCTATCTTTACCAGTTAGGAACAATACCAAACGCTTCGGATGGGAAAGAAAGGTATGTTTTTAGACAGGAGTATTGCATTTTTAAAGCAAGCAGTTAGCTAAGGATGATGTGATGCTATGTTATTAAAAAGTGCAATACTATTAACATCAACGTGACAGTAAAATTGACTTATCAATTAAAGGGATAGTGAACCAAAAAAATTCAAATTCTCTCATTAATTACTCACCCTCACGTCATTCATGCTCCAGACGACATGAGGGTAAGAAGAAATTATTTAATAAAGTTACTTTTGTTTTCTTTGTGCACAGAAAGTATTCTCGTAGCTTCATGAAACTAAGGCTGAATCGCTGATGTCACATGGGCTATTTTAACGATGTCCTTACTACCTTTCTGGGACTTGAACATGGTAGTTGCATTGCTATCTATACAGGGTCAGAAAGCTCTCAGATTATCAAAAATATCTTAATTTGTGTTCCAAAGATGAACAAAGGTCTTGCATGTTTCGAACATCATGAGAGTGAGCAATAAATGAAAGAATTTTTGGGTGAACTATCCCTTTAAGTAATTGGTGCTTTTAATTTTTTCTAGAGTATTCAAAAAGAGTAAAAGTCAGTAAGAAAATTAAGAATAAATAAATCTATGAGTAAAATAATTAATAATACTAGAACAAAGATATAAATATAAAAAAAACCAAAAACAAAGTTGCAAGCCCATAACAAAAATACAAAAAATTGAACTATAATTATAATGAAATAATATGAAAATAAAATATTTCAAATATAAAAAAATACACTGCCTGGCCAAAAAAAAAAAGTCGCTGTTTGGATTTTAATAGGCAAATACTTAATTCTAAAAATACTTAAATCTATGATTGGTCATTATTACAGTGTTTATGTTTCTAGCATGTTATATGTTTGGCAATGGTTCCTTTAACCCTAAATGAGTGTGTGGCTTTTCATTTTTTTTTTTAACAACCATGTAGGAAGACGTATCATGGACATATTCCAAGATGACAATCCCCAGATTCATCAGGGTTTAAACTGTGAAAGAGAGGTTCAGAGAGCAAGAAGAATCATTTTCACATGAATTGGCTCCTCTAAGTCCTGACCTAAACCTCAGTGAAAGTCTATGGGATGTGCTGGAGGAGACATTAAACAGTGCTCACCTCTTGCATTGTCAATATAGAATCTTAACCAAAAATTGATGAACCTCTTGATGGAGATAACGTCACAACATTTATTTCCATCAATAAATGCATACCTTTTTGGTCAAGATCTTGTATTGACAGATGCAAGAGGTGAGCACTCTGTAAAGTCTCCTAGACCATATGCCAAAGAATTTCACTGAGGTTTAGGTCAGGACTCGGAGGTGCCAGTTCATGTGTGAAAATGATTCTTTGTGCTCTCTGAACCATTCTTTCACAATTTTAATTCTGATGAACCTTGGCATTGTCATCCTGGAATACGGCCATGATACATGGATGTTCGGAAAAATGAAAAGCCACACATTCCATCTTTTAGGGTTAAAGAACCGCTGGCAAACATATAACATGCTAGAAACATAATAATCACTAAAATAATGATCCATTCATAGACTCTTAAGTATTTGCCTATTTAAATCTTAAAAATAAATAAATGTGTGGTAATAGTGAGTGAATAAACTGTGTAACTGTTTTATAAAGTTGTTCTATTTTAATTATTAACTCATGTTGTCTGCAACTACATGACAAATACTAATTACCAGGACTAAACCTCAAGTGACTTTGCAAACGAGCTAAACCACTAGAGTTGCAGTGCTCGGCACTGATACCCTTGCATCAGAAATCCCATCCAACCCAATCATGAAGGATTCAGTGAGTCTTTTGTTTCTTTTCTCTCCTCTAGTATGTTGTCGTGAGCAGCAAGAAGATTCTCTTCTACAACAGTGAGCAGGACAAAGAGCATTCCAATCCTTACATGGTGTTAGACATAGAGTGAGTCCTTTTTCTCATAAAATCCATTTCATTAATTCATTTTGTCTCAGTGTGAAAAAAAAAAAAAAATAAAAAAATAAAATATATATATATATATATATATATATATATATATATATATATATATATATATATATATATATATATCTATATATCTTTGACTGACTTAAGTCATCTCTGTCATCTTGTCACTATCTTGGTATTCTCTTGACAGTAAACTTTTCCATGTGCGTTCGGTAACCCAGACGGACGTCTATCGCGCTGACGCCAAAGAGATCCCCAGAATATTCCAGGTAGATAAAACTGTAGATAGTTTTATAAAATCAGATTTGTATCCTAAGAATAAAGGCTGTAAGCAAACTCATCGCTTATCATTGCTTCTTCCCCCAGATCTTGTACGCTAATGAGGGTGAGAGCAAGAAAGAGCAAGAACCGGAACCTCTTCCTGGGGACAAGTCCAGCTACATTTGCCATAAGGGTCATGAGTTCATTCCCACCCTGTACCACTTCCCCACTAACTGTGAAGCCTGTACCAAACCCCTGTGGAACATGTTCAAACCACCTCCAGCTCTTGAATGCAGACGATGCCACATTAAGTGCCACAAAGACCACATGGACAAAAAAGAGGAAATCATCGCTCCCTGCAGAGGTGAGAAGAGACTTTTTTTCTTACTTCCTTAATGGGTAAAAAAAGTCCTGGAAGACCTCATTTTTTCAGATCCAAAGCATTTATTCAAGTAAGAATTACTCTTTGAAAGAGCAAAAGTACAATGAAATGTTTTTTAAAAAAGGCTGTCGCTAATTATTTGAATTATTTTGGTAACTGAGTAATCGGTCGATTATTTGGGCATTTAATCGAGTATTCGGATAATTATATAATTTTTTTTGAGGGCATGAAAATAGACCTAAGCAGACAATAACATTTCAAATTGCTTAAAATGCATATAAAATAGCAATGAGACAGTAATTGGTTCAAATAAAGAATCAAAAGCAAGTAATCATGAGTTTATTGAACAATGAGTTTATTGTCCTTGTTAATATTGACCAAACAACATCTATTTCAAGTGTCTACTTTATCTTTAATATTTGTCCATTTCCTTACAACAGAAATAATACAGCCACTGTATTTTCTTGAATATGTGGACATCAAAACTCATAGTGAGGGTTTGCAATCAAGTATTTTTTTTATAGCCCCTGCTCTAATTGAATCAAAGAATTGTAACAGCCGTGAAATATGAAAAAGATTTATGTTTGAAGTAAATTGTCCCATTCACTTGTCTTTTCCTCTCTTTTTTCTGCATCTCTGTCCCTAGTGAACTACGATGTGTCTACGGCTAAAAATCTGCTGCTGTTAGCAACGTCTCAGGAGGACCAGCAGAAGTGGGTTAGTCGGCTCATGAAGAAGATCCCCAAAAAACCTCCAGCAACAGAAGCCCCTCATCGCTCCTCTCCCAGAGTTCCTGTTAAAGTACAAAGCAGTCAATCCATGAGGAGACCCAGCCGACAAATTCCCACCGGCAAAGCCAGGTAAGCACTAAGCCTCGACATGCCCTTATTAAATGCAAAATTCAGTTAATCATATGGCTGTGTCCAGTTCTATGTTGTGTTTTCATGTGGCAAATGTAAAGTTTAAGCTGTGTTAGTTCAAATACATTGCCCAGGTTGCTGTTCATCAGTGTCAGTCTCTAGAGTAAGAGGATTACATAAAGGCCTGGTTTTCATGCACAGATCCTTTCAAATCAGTTTGTTCAAAAATCAAAACTGTCATCATTTACTCACTCGCGTCATTCCCTTTATAAGATTAGAAAAATGCCCAAACCACTCTTTTACATAAAATACAAAAAAAAAAAATAATAATCTGTAGTATGTTATAAAACAGAAAAGAAGTGGTTCCATTTACATGTTGATTAGTGTAAATGCATGAACTAGTTTTTCTCTTTTTTGTTTTTTTTGAAAGCCATGATTATTTTCACCACAATGTAATTTCCACCACATCTTAAAATGGTGGTTCACCCCAAAATGGAATTCTGTCACTAATTATTCACCGTCATTCGGTTTTTAAACCCGTAAGACCTTTGTTCATCTTCAGAACACAAATTAAGATATATTTTGATGAAATCTAAGAGCTTTCTGACCCTGCATAGACAGCAATGCAACTGACATGTTTTTTTTTTTGCCTCAGAAAGGTAGTAATGTCATTGTTAAAATAGTCCATGTGACATCAGTGGTTCAACCATAATTTTATGAAGCAATGAGAATACTACTTGTGTTGAAAAAGTAAAAAAAAAAAAAAACTAAAATGACAACTTTATTCAGATTCAGAAAAAAAATCTTAATTTGTGTTCCAAAGATGAACGAAGGGTCTAAAGGGTTTGAAACGACATGAGCATGAGTAATTAATGACAGAATTTTCCATTTTGGGTGAACTGTCCTTTTAAATTATGCATTGTGTTAACAGTATTTTGTTGTCAAGATGACATGTTTGGTGCACTTAAACTTGTATAAGATTTAATTTTAAACCATTAGTATACCAAACTAGTAAATTTCACTAATTTCACAAGAAAATCACAAATATTCACAAAGAAACAAGTAACTATTCACAAAGAAGCATTTGAGTTGAGTTTTTTTTTTTTTTTTTTATAAAAGGTAGAATGACTGTAATATTTTTTTGTGTAACGTCAGTTATTTTTGCTTAAATTACAACTGCAAAAAATTTTTTTGCTGGTGCTTGTTCACTATCTTCAATTTTATGGACAAAATGCAGCTTAGACATTGTAAAATATGTTGTGTGAAATAAAGTCATACAGGTTTTAAACCACATTAAAGTGAGTGAATGATGACAATTTTCTCATATTGTTCAGTAAAGTCTGATTCTAAGATGGCTGTTCATAAAATCAATGCAGAAGCGCTAGACTCGTGTTTGGCACCGGTTACACACTAGAGTGCTACTCTATATGATACACAGGTCTGTGCACAACGTAAAGGAACCAACAGCATGTGCGGAGAAATCTGGCTTCATCTACCACAAGGGACATGAGTTTATTCCTTTATTCTACCACTTCCCTGCCAACTGTGAGGCCTGTACCAAACCCCTGTGGAACATGTTCAAACCTCCCATGGCTCTGGAATGCCAGAAATGCCAGATCAAATGCCACAAAGAGCACATGGACAAGAAAGAGGAAAGTCTGAGACCCTGTGCTCCAGACCAGTTCAACCCCCAGTTCAACACGGGGTGAGAGGAGAACACGGCCGACCTGGAAGTTGGATGGAGGATGTATTATATAACAACATTTAAGAGCTTTCAAGGTTTAATTTGCGGTGCTGGTCTAGCAGAATAACATTTACGGTCTTTGCTAATGGTGACTAACCAGATATAAAGCTTAAACAGTGTTACGCTGGGCTAACTTGGGATGCAAGAGGACAGCTTGGGCATTAACAAAGCACTTTTTCTCTTTTGTATAAACCTCAGGTTTTTAATTGTGGCTGAATACTAAAAGTATGCATCATAAGATCTCAGAGGTCTGTATCTTCAACTTGATTGCACATTTAGCACCAAACTCAAGATGCATACAGATGTACAGCCTTTAAAGCTTCAGCAGACATTGAGCGGTGGCCAATCTTATTTTTAAGGTTATAGTAATTACCTCTTAAGTGCTGAGGTGTAGGTTCACCTTAGTAAACTACCTCTGGATCTTAATGAGACGATCTGTAGTGAGGTTGGTGAAGGCTTGGCTGAATGCTGTCTCCTCCACCTGCAGGCCTCTGGATTCGGAGCTTCAGGACTGGCACTGGGCTCTGGATGATGTGGATGATGTAGATTATGACCATACGTTTAATTTCTGAAGAGCATGTGTAGGGTTGAAACAGGGTAACTGCTTACACAGGGGCTCTGTTCCAAAACCTCCTAACACATCTACTTTGGCAGCATTTAGATGATTTGCTGTCATGTAAGATGCTATTTACAAAAAACTAAAAACAAAAAACTAAATGTATTTAACAGGTCAAAACAAAACAAAAAGTTTTATACTAAAAACGTCTGTAAACAAGTAAATAAAGCTGGAAATTCAGCTTTTTAGTCAATGAAAGTCAATGAAGTCAGGGAAAAGTCAGAGAATTTGACATTTGGCTTAGAGTGGGAACCCAGTAATAATGTGAAATATTATTACAATTTAAAATAACTCCTTACATTTTAAAATGTACTTTATTCCTGTGATCAAAGCTAAATTTTCAGCATCATTACTCCAGTCTTCAGTCTTCTGTACTGTCACTTTTGACAATTTTAATTACAATTTCTTGTGTAATAAAAGTATTAATTTCCCCTGACCCTTGAATTTGCTGACCCTAGAATTTTAAACGGTAGTACACTACCAATCAACGTTTTGGACAGTAAGATTATTAATGTTTTTCTAAAGAAGTCTCTTCTGCTCACCAAGCCTGCATTTATTTGATCCAAAATACAGCAAAAGCAGTAATATTGTGAAATATTTTACTATTTAAAATAACTGCTTTCTATTTGAATGTATTTAAAAATGCAATTTATTCCTGTGATCAAAGTAAATCATCATTACTCCAGTAATTTTTTTTTTCATTATTCTTTGACTAGAAGCATCCAAAGATCAGCATTTATCTGAAATAAAAAGCTTTTGTAGCATTATACACTGTACTATTAAAAAGCTTGGAGTCAGTGAAGTTTTTTGGGGAAATAAACTTTTATTTAGCAAGGATGCTTCAAATTGATCAAAAGTGGTATAAGACAATGTCTGATAAAGACATGTATAATGTTACAAAATATTTCTATTTTAGATGAATGCTGTCCTTCTGAACTTGATTCATCAAAGAAACCTGAAAAAATTCTAATCAGATGTTTTCAACAATAATAATAAATGTTTTTTGAGCAGCAAATCAGAATATTGGAATGATTTCTGAAGGATCATGTGACTGGAGTAATGATGCTAAAAATTCAGCTTTGAAATCAGAAATAAATTACTGTATTAAGAATATTTCAAAATATTAATGTTTTTGCTGTACTTTGGATCAAATAAATGAAGGCTTGGTGAGCAGACGAGACTTCTTTAAAGAAAACATTAAAAATCTTACTGTCCAAAAACTTCTAACTGGTAGTGTATATGTCTAAAATAATCGTTACAAAATTGTGAATAAAATTATAAAAGTATTAATTATACATTTAAATGTAATTTATTATCAAAATGTATCAATAAAATCAGTTAAATCAAATGAAAAATACTATTTGTATGTGTATTTGTAAATATTTACTAACACTAAACTCTAGGCTGCTCACTTGGTTTTGGAACAGAGTCATGGAGTGCCTATTTTTTGTGTGCTGTGGGATTTGTTTGCTGTTGAAGAAAATGCAAGCATGTGCGAGTGTGTTAACTATTTGTGAGAAAGATTTGGCCATGATGGGATATGGAGAATTTGCCATAACCCAACAGAAGTTTCTATACCAATTCTCATGAACCCCCCTTTCCGCCCTCAAAACCGGCACTCTTCAATGCGAAGCCGAATAGTTTCTCCAATCATTTCTCATTTGCCAATGAAGGAGAGGTTGTTTGTTCAGAGAATTGGTATTGGGCCTGCTTGTGTTTCTTATTTGACCTTTGACCCTCTTGCCCTAGTCCCCCTCGACCGGACCCGCCAAAGATGAGGCGAGAAGACTCCTCCAACAGCCTTCTGAACAAATGAGTCCGTTCGATTATTGTGTTTACAAACTGTTTATCAAGAAGACATTTCAGCTGTACTGTAAAAGGAAAAACAAAACGAGAGTGTATCAAAACAGTGTTTTTTTTATTTTTAGGTCTTTTTTTGTTCCCTTTTGCAATAAAAGTTTGCGACCTGTTGTGTGTGTGTTTGCAGGTGTATTAATCTGCTTCTCTTGAGCATGATGGCACGCTGTGGTGCTTTTTTTTTTTTGTTGTTGTTTTGTTTTTTGTTGAAGACTGAAGGATTTTTCTTTCCTCTTGGGTTAAAATGTGGTGAAACTAACTTTCTCTTTGTCTTTCTCTTTCTCGATTTCTCCCTCATTCTCTAGTTAACCTTATATTGGGAATCTGGTGCTGCTACATGGTGATTTGGGGTTCTTCCTGTCACACCAACAAAAGACCTTTGTCGTAACTTTTCGCACATTTTGGCAATTCCAAAAAAAGTGAGAGATGCACAAATGTTGATGAAGGCTTTGCTGTCGTGATATGGCTTTTATTCTCTGGGCATACGGTCGCTTCGACTTCAAGAGCACAACAGATCTACACAGAACTGAAGGGTCAGCGTCACACCAAACTTCTTATTCATTCGAGGCCAGAGTTGACCTGAACGCTAAGACTGAACCCCGCTGGACTGGCCAAAGAATGTGGACGACAGCTGGGTCTGACCATAGTCTGTTTGTTTTTTTGTTTTTTTTGGTTGACTTTAATGGCTGAATATAGACAGTAGTGCAACACACCACATAAACGGCTAGAAAACACCACTACATATGTTTCTCATTCCTTCATAAATGCAATGAAACTGTAGTGTTTCTTCTTGTAGAGCGTTTTTACTTTTGTTTACCCCACTGTGTGATCAAAGCTTGATTAAACCTTCTCTGATCATGAATGCATCCCATAATGCTCTTCTGGACACCTGTGCTGCTCACTCCCTAGTATGAATCGAATGTAATCCGAGGAGGAACCTTTATTAACGGGACATGGATGGTATGATTAACAGAGATCAACATCTAGATGTGAGCTGTGCATGTGGTACAGTAGTTTCTAAAATGTTTCCAGATTGTGATCTGCAGTCAGTTTTTGGGTCTCATGCTATCACTTGAGCCAAAAACTGATTCCGTTTTCAAGCACATAACTGAAACGTTCGAAAACCACGTTTAAATTCACTAAGTATTTTGTAGATTTTTTTTTTTTTATTTTAATTTTGTGATTTGAAGTGGTCAATGTTTTTTTGTGTGTATCTTCACCCTAGCAAACAGTGTGTATCTCTGGGTGTGCTGTGAATGCATATCCGTGTTCTTTTACACGTTATATATATATAAATATATGAATATACAGCGTATATTTGACCTGCCATCTTACCAGTTGGTTTGCTATTTATACAGGTCTGGGCACTTTTTTTATTTTAAAGCGCTGCCTCCAGATTTGCATGTTTTATATTGATGTACTGTTTGACCATAAAATGAAAAGCATATGTAGCCGTGTTGTTTGGAAACCCTGTATAACATTTGCTTATTTTTGTAAACAAAAGTAGTCAGTTAAATAGGTATATAGCTGTGAATGTAGTAAAAGGAAGTAAAGTTTTAATATAAACAATGTTGTCATTCCTTTGTCTGCTTTAATCAAAGAAATAATATACATTCTTAAAGCGTTTTAAAATGATCCTGGGCTAGATGTCTACACTACACAACCGAAAATGCATGTCACTTGACCATTCAAGCTGCATACCTCATCAAAGATGTTTTCATTAAGAGAAGTAACCTAAATAAAATTGACTTATTCCTTGGGGTGTAAAAATACTGTCATTTCTTTTTTGACTTTGCAATTTAACGGTTACTTGAGCATGATGTTACTGTTTACATGGTCATCAAGGATACGTAGAGTGAATGTGGGCAGCCACTCCATAGTTTTCAGAAGTCAACTAACGGTGTGTTCACACTTGTAGTTCAGTTCATTTGGTCCGGACCAAAAAGGAAAATGATACATTTGGTCCCGGTCCAATTAGCGTTCACACTCTCATTTTTGACAGCAAACCTAAAGATACCAAAACTAAAGGCATTGTGATACGTTCACAACCTGATTGGTTGGGTTCAATGATGTTTATTTTGTGACCCAACTCACCAAACACTCCAAACAAAAGACTTTTAAGGTGAATACGCCTAATGCCGTCTGCTAGACTAAGTGCGCTCATTGTTGCGTGTATGTGGTTTTATTTTCACCGCCTGAAAACTCACAAAGAGCTCATAAAAGGCACTTTACCTCCTCATTGCTCCACGTTTGCCTTATGCTAATTTTGTTTTTGATACAGCGCTTGTTTTCTTCGTGAAATCATGTCGCGTAGTGTGCAAGTAGTGCAAATAAAGAGGCGAGCACAGGTTGCCAAATGATGAAGATGGCTCTGAAAACAAGAAGCTGTGTGGTGCCAAGTTGTGAAAAAGTCTTCCTTTTGATCCCAACATTACGAAAGATTGGATGAACTTTTTAATAAAGTTCTAGACCTCGGCAGTGAAAACTTTGCTGATCCTTTGTTCACTTCATTTTTACCGCGGATTTGTTTACAATTCGATGGGGGATTTTCTGAAAGATTGAAACTAAAAGAGATGCTGTGCTGACTGTATTGGATCTGACAGTAATGTCGCATCAAGTGTGAGTACCCGTTTTATTATGTGGTCACTATTGCTTTGTCTAAGTATGTGCTGAGTATTTATGCGTTTTTGACCTAAATCATATCATAATCACTGGGCGTTTACCTCAGAGTTTACAATTCACCACGCCTATTCAAACGGATGAGAGTGGTAAAAATAGGACAGAAAATAGCCTATTAAAAGTATAAATTATTATTATTAAAAATCTTTATAAAATTATAAGAGACCCTCACGGAACAGTACAAAATAAAAAGGCCCCTCATGAATCCTTTAATACACCTGTACTGATTGTTATTGCATTCAACAAATGACACAAAGCATATTATGGGTTAAATACGTCTTTTGTACTTATTATATGGGGTGTCCAGTTTATTACAGCAGAAGAATGATTCTGAAATTAAAATTATAAAACATAATAGTTTTTTTTTTTTTACTATACAGGGTTTGCAGAAACGTCAGGGTTTGGTCAGTTAACCGTATGCACGCCCAAATTGAAGATGCTCAGATGTAAACAACAACATGGATTGCACGGTTATTCTACTACTGTATATTCTGCTAATTTAGGCTGTCTAAACCATGGGGAAAATGTGGGCAAGCGGCTAAATAATATAGAGAAGGACTTAGTAAGCAGGAAAGGGCGCAATATTTTGACAAACTTGAGTTAATAGGTGGTAAAGATACTTAAGAGCAGTATTAACAAGCGTAATAAGTATTAGCCTAATATTTCACCTACCTGACCGGAAATTATAAGAACAAAAACAAATATCGGCAAGATTCTTGCCCTGGAAGTCCTAGTTTAGTTTGGCCAACCACAAACGCCTTTTGTTCCAGACAGCTTTTTGCACTCTTCTCCTTGATTTGTCGTAACTTTTAGCAGTCTATAGTACTCCAAATGTTTTTCCCGGTCCGACCGATTAGTACAGCCCAAAACATGACAATGATTGACCATTTTCATCAGCAATAATCAACAAAGTTTAATTCAGCTCAGTGCCGCCAATATGGTTGATTGATGACGCGTCGTGAAAACACTTTTGAATTCTGCAATATATACAAAACAATCCAGACATTTTACACAGAAGGAATGTTTATTGATTTATAAAATACAAAAAAACAGATCTATTAAAGTACTTACAAAAGACACATTAATTGTGCTTTAGACCTGATAGATTTCTAATCATTATTTTCTGAGTAATACATTTCTTGTACTAGAACATTTGGAGATCAAGAGTCCTGCATTTATTGGTTCGCATTATAACCGTTTCATTATATCAGCATACAATACAGATACATGAAGCTCAATATAAAAACAGTGCATATTTCAGCTTATGTAAACATCACCCCTTTATGAACTACAGTAAACTGTTTTAACAGTTCTTTAGCAGAAAATGTGTCAAAAATAGTTTCTTTCTGAGAAGAAAAAGACAGTTACTAAACTTCTTACAATATAACAACTTGAAAAACATATTTAAACATGTACAATAGCAGGGAAGCAAGAAACCTACCAGGAATTATAAGGAAGTGCTGGAAGCAGTGAAGGATAGGAATGTTTGTACGGTTTTATAACACTATTTGGTCAGACTTATGATATATACTTCTTAAATCAAATCAGTTCTTCATTTGTAAGTCCACAACATTCATATCTGTTTTCCTTCAAAGGAAAAGATTTAAAGATTTAACTTTTACTGGGAAAGAAAAACTCCCACATCCCAATACATAAAAGAAAATACCAGTGCTTGCAAGGCAGCAAAAAAAAAAAAAAAGAAAAAAAGTCAAAGTTTAACAGCAGCTAAAAATGATCTGATAGATGCAAGGAAAAAAACAATTGTGATTCAAAATGCAAATATTATGTCATTTTGAATAAAATTTCTTACATATAAAAACCTAAGATTTAAGTTAAGTTTTCAACAAAAAAGTGCCTTGCAAGCACTATAACAAAATCTAACGGGAAACCCGGAGCATTATGTTAAGATTTTTGGTTGAACACACTTACTTACCCAAAGTCAGTAAATCCTAAATCTTTTAAATTGCAATATAGAAAGCACTACATCCAAATAGCACCTGACCTAAATTTAAATTTAGTTCTTAAAAAAATAAAAAAAACCTCCAACAGCTGACAGAGAATACACTGAGATGCACTGTATGCAGAAAGTAGCATCCACTTAATCCTGTTTCACCGCATGAGGTTTGTAGTAGATGATTGTAGCTGTGACCCACATGTTCAGAATGGACATGACGATAAACCGAATGAGAACTGGAGAAGAAAGAAAGCAAAGATAAAGATGACATCTCAAGCAAACAATCAACACTTCAATTCAGTTCGCATCCCTTCAGGAAGCTTTTACTGACCTTGAGTGTCTCCTGTGGTGATGACGGTAGTGAAGATCCGTGCTGACAAACAGAGCAAACACTCAATATCAGTATGACAGACTGGAGAAGTGCTTAGTTTTCCTTTCGTGTCACTTACCCAGGCATGTATACGTGGCCAGAGCCCAGGTGAGAGTGCTGACCTGTCCAGAGTCCTTTGAGCGCCACAGACACTGAAGCTGTGCCAGTTTACTGCCGGCACTAATGAAAGTGCACAAACTCTGAGAGATGGCCAAAAAAAGTACAATTCAGTAAGATTTTTCAGTACGATTTTGATTCTAAATCTATTACATTCAAAATGAGATGAAGTAAGTGTAAATATGATATGCATATGGATCAGTAGTGGCATGTTCTCACCATGGCCAGATCAATCACCCACTTCTGTACTGTAAGCAGCTGCCATCCACCCACAAACCTGATTCTTACAGTAAAGGAAATGAAAAACTATTTGAAATTGTCCAGTGCTTTGGGCTTTGATTGTTATTAGGATATTATTTCTGACTCTGTGCCCAGATGAATAGCATAATCTGACAACATGGGACTGAAGGATACACTGCTGCATATATGAGGCTGTGTTTCAGGTTCCTGTTGTAGTGCAGGATTAACAGAAGCACAATGACATCTGTGAACACACAAGATTGAAATACCACAATCATAAATGAGACTTTGGATTTCGAGTGTTTAAGCATCAGAATCTGGTCTGTCAGTTGTGCTCACCTTGTGCAATGAGGATGGGATACTCCAGGTATGTTAGCGGTGGGTATTCATAATACATCTGATAGGACATGAACACTATAAACCTACACACACACAGGAAGAAGAGGAGTTGGACACTTTATGGATATCCATAAAAACATATACGTTTGACATACACCATGGTCCACCAATTATTATTTGATCTCTGATAATAAATCTTTTCATATGATAGTACGGCAATACACACAGGTTTTAAGGCCACTGTTATTGTAATATAATTTATATTCTGTTATAGTGTTTGTTAATATTTTGAATTAGATTTTATTTTTTATATTTTCTGTTGTCACTATAATTGGTAACTTTTAGTGATATTTTTGTTTTGTCATTTTTATTAGTTTTTTAAAACCTATGTCTATATGTTTCTTAAATTATTTGTATTTATTTGTTTTTTATTAGTTTTCAGAAAATGTTTATTTTGTTTCAAGTAAAGAAGGTTTTTCATTTTAATTATCGATAATAACCCTGTTTTAATGCCTGAAAGAATTTATATCAATATTATATTTTTTGTATATTTCCATGACATTTAAGTCATACAAATTAAGTCGTATAATCTTTAAAAGTTGAGAAAATTCATACAAATTTAAAATGTCATGTTTTAGTTAATGAAATGTATAAAAAAATGTATAAAAAAATTAAATAAAAATAAAATATAAAAAAAAGTTATAAAAAAAATTGCTACTAGTCAAAAGATTTTTAATGTTTTTAAAGAAGTCTTTTCTGCTCACCAAGCCTAAATTTATTTGATCCAAAGTACAGCAAAAAATAGCAAAATTTATTTCTTTGATTTCAAAGCTAAATTTGCTCCAGTCACATGATTCTTCAGAAATCATTCTAATATTCTGATTTGCTGCTCAAAAAGCATTTATTATATAATGTTGAAAACAGCTGAGTAGAATGTATTCAGGTTTCTTTGATGAATAGAAAGTTCAGAAGAACAGCATTTATCTGAAATAGAAATCTTTTGTAACATTGTAAGTGTCTTTATCATCACTGTTTCTTGAACAGCAAATCAACATATTAGATTGATTTCTGAAGGATCAAGTGACACTGCAGACTGGAGTAATGATACTGAAAATGTAGCTTTGATCGCCAAAATAAATTACATTTTATAATATATTCAAACAGAAAGCAGTTATTTTACATAGTAAAAATATTTCACAATATTGCGTTTTTTGCTGTACTTTAGATCAAATAAATGCAGGAGCAGAAGAGACTTCTTTAAAAACATTACAAATCTTTTGACTGGTAGTGTTGTTTTTATTTATTTATTTTTTTCAAAAGTGCTCGAAAAAAAAAACAATAAATTTACTAAATCTTTAACAATAAGTGTTTGTGGATTACTATATTCAGAAATACATTTATTTATATGTAAATTAATTATAGTGCAGTGGTCAGCACATTTATCATTTTAAAATCTTTTAAATAATTTATTTATTTTTACAATCCATTGATTGTAATGCAGCATGGTTTGTGAAACCCTGCTTTATGCAGTATGTGACAGTGGGTCCTTCTGTACATCAGGGGGTCTCTGGCAAGAGTTGAAAACCCCCTACTTTCTTAATACATCCATTGTTAACGCTAAAGGCTTATATAAATATGTATATATGATAAACTTTGGTTTAATTTCATTAAAATTATGGTGAAAATTATTCTAAAATATACTTTAAGCACCATCAGATCATATCAATAACCCCTGTACATGCACATGCACATAGACTTGTCATAATGTCACTAGAGCATCCATATGTTTGTATAAATGACATGTGGATGCAGCTCAGTCCGGATATCTTCGTCTAGCCTTTCACGCAAAAGGTTGATTTCAATCATTCATTCAATCAGTCAGTCAGTTAGTTAGTGTGTAGTTCTTACCCGAGCAGTTCGAGTAGCAAACTATTCAGACTGACTCCTGCGGTCGCTCTGGCCCGCATCAGCACGAATATCTGCGGGAACTTCAGCACCATACACACAAACAGAGTGCTGAAGTTCGCCAGATGCAGCGTCAAATCGCCGTCCATCTCTGTTAATCCCCACTATGATCCGCTTGCGAGATCCTGGCACGAAGTGGCTCCAGCTGTTTGTATCCGAATCAACGGTACTTCCGCACACATCAGCGCGCGAGATTTGACCCTCAGCAGCGTCCGTAGCTCACAGCTTCAGCTTGCTCTTGAGTCAATGATGGCATTACTCAAATGCAACTCATTTTTGGCGCCAAATGATCATCAAGAACAGTATGTCATTATCACACATTTCTTCAATTCAGCTGAATAACTAGGTCATTCGTAACAAATATGTTGACAGATATTCATTAATGGAAAAGATTTTACTTTAAATATGTAAAATGCAAAAACATACAGGCTATTAAACAATATAAAACGACTTTTATGATTTTAATTAGCATGAAAATTCCTTGGTAAACTATTATATTCACCTTATTTTTCCGTAAGAGCAGGCGCGGCCATTTGTAAATTTAGCTCTCATTGCTTCCAACTATTCTTGCTGCTTGATATTGCAAATCAGTGTGTCTTACTATATTATTTTATGTATTATTTTAATTACAAACAAACTGGTTTGTAGTGCAAACTCTTTTACCGTTTACTGCACGTTGTTATTCTTCGGGTTATTTCTCTATAGGGGGTTTGCACTTACGTCACGGTTTGGTCAGTTGCCCAGATGCACGGCCATGTTGGAGATACTCAGATGTAAACGTGAATAAAAAAAAACACGTGGAAGCTGCTAAATTGCATAGAGAAGGACTCAGTAAGCAGGAAAGGGCGCAATAGTTTGACAAACGTTAGGAGGTGGTAAAGATATGTACAAGCAGTATTAATTAAAATATTAGCCTAATTATTTCACCTACCTGACCGGAAATGATAAGAACAAACATTAATGTTGCCAATATTTTGTCTTCCCAGCTTAAAGGTGCAGTGTGTAAATTTTAGGAGCATTTAGCGGTGAGGTTGTGAATTGGACATATTGAAGCTACGGTGGCCAACACAGGACAGAGATGTCGTCGTCTGAGGCAGTAGAGAATATTTCTTTACAAAGGTAAATTAAGGAATTATATTCACTAAATTATTCAGTAAATTGATATGTTATTGAGAATATTATTGTTACTTGTTCATCACTGTGTCAGTGTTTTATTCGCAAGAACACTATAGTGACAAAACAAGCTCTGTAGAGCAGTTGACAAAATAGCGACTTCCATGTAAGAGGGCCCGTGGTGTATGTATAGAAATGGCTAATTCTAAGGTAATTAAAACATAATGGTTTATTATGTAAGGTCTGAAAACATAGGTTTGTATATTGCATTTCTGTCAATAGATCCTCCTAAATATTACACACTGCACCTTTAAGCAGTAGTGCAGGATAATAATAAAAATTGTATGCTATCAGTCTTTAAAAAAGTAATTCTCAAATAACGTAAGAACTTCTCAGGTTCAAATGTGAACATTAACCCATTACATTGAGAAAATTCTTAATTTACTAGGGATGTAAAGATATAATCAATATCGCGGTATCGCAATAGCAACACTGTCTTGATATTATCGTGGTCACATGACGATAAGAAACGATATAGGCCTTCCGGGCAAAAAGTGTAGATTTTTTTTTTAATATTCTAACATAAAATGTCTTTGTGTTTTGGGCCATTTTGCTTTAGCACAGCTTGTGTTCCGATTTTTTTTACATATAAATTTCATTCCCCCCACACTTACATTGTGTTACATCAAAAATGTTGACTTAAACAATGCTTTTAGGAGTTGTTTCAGTTCATGCTTGCGTGAATTATTATTATCGAATCAAAACAAATTATTAGTATAATTGATTGATTTTCATCTCCTCAGTAGTGTTTTGAGATGCTACTGTTGCACCAATTAATAAGTCTGTCAATTTTTAAATCAAGTTAGAAAGTCAACATTACTTGAAAATGACCCAACTATACTGTAAATCAATTAAATAAGCAAACAAAATAAAAATGAAGAGCACTCTTGGAAAATTGGAGTGTGCCTCTATTTATTTGTTTTTAATAAGCAATTCACTGGGTTAAACAAATACTGTTACAACACAAAAATTATACATTTTAAAGCAACAAGTTTTATAACAACTTCATAATCAAAAGACAAGTTCTTCTTTTTTTCTTTTACTCTTTCTGTTTCCTTCTTTAATTTAGAAACAAACAAACAAACAAAAAAAGAACAAAAACAGACATACTTTTCATTGAGCAGCTTTGCTGCCTCTTGCTACCCTGTTCAAACAACCATCTCTCTTGCTTTTCATTAATGCAAAGGCTTGCCAGTAATAAATAATACTATAAAATGTTCTGCAAATACACAAAAAAGATTGAGAAACAACAACAAGGGTAAATGTACAAGGTTTCAGGTGAAAGGGGTAGGACGGGTGAGAGGGCAAATTTAGCAAAATCTCGGATTCATACAGGACAGACGAAGCATCTATACATCCATACTAGCCAGATAACAAAGTTGATTTTATTATTCGTGTTGTGTGTGTGTGTGTGTGCGTTTTTTTTTTTTTTTTTTTTTTACAAAGTGGGTTTTGCTTTTTTTTAAACAAGCAGGCGTTGTTAATTACAGAGCACAAAGAATTAAGGCAGCTCAAATGTTCGCCTCAAAAAACTTTTAACATTAGATCCTTAAAAACTGCAGTTTGCTCTTGATATTTTACACAGACATAGTGCCTCTCACACAGAGTGCTATAAGAATTTGTTGTTGCATAATTCCGGCTGTTGACAAAGCCATCCTCTTAATACCGCCCACAGGAATGATGGGGAAAAAACATTTCCTACATGGCTACAGGAGTGTTGCGATATTACTGACCCCCTTGTCACATACTATAGATGTTGAAAAGTCGCATCTAAGCTGCCTCTCGCTTTTCCAGTTTCTCTTGATTTTACATCATTACAGTAGAGCTGACGTTGCTGTGATTGTTGTTCAGTTTGAGTTGTATAACACTGCTTGATGAGGGATGCACTGATTGATTGGTTTCGCTGGTATTTGAGTTGGGGTGTATGGGTTTCTGCGTCTCCATCTTGGTTCTGTGCGTGTGGCTGATCTTTGGCCACAGAAGTGCTCATGTTCCCCCCGACTGATTAAACAGAAGCCCTCCAAACATTTAGAATGACTAATTTTGGTGAATGAAAAAGCCAAGTGCTTTTTCTGTACCCAGCCTCAGGGCTGAAAGACAGTTTGGCCACTAAAACAGGCGCCTCTCTAGTAGATCCTTTGAAACGTTCTTGGATTACAGTATTGCACTCAAGCTCTATGGTTTGTTATTTCAGTTCAGTTTAACTCCTTGCATCTCATCTGTCCTCCTTTGAGCTTGCTGACAGAACACTTCACTTCCCTCTAGTGGACTAATGTTGCCATGTCCTTTCATTATAAGCAACTTTGGCACTTTTTTATAAAGTTGCTTATGAATATGGGTTGCATTGTTTTATTTATTAATTTGACCCCAGTGACATGAAATTGTGACCCGACCACTAGCAGAAGTTGTTAAATCTCCACATTTACCTCCCGTGTTTTTGTTGTTTTTCATTTAAAAATTGATTATTTTTTTGACTTGCACTACTTTTCAAAAGTTTGAGGTCAATAAGATTTTTTTTTAATCTTTATCATTAAATTGAGCACAAGTGACAGAAACAACATTTAAAATGTTACAAAAGATTTCTATTTCAAATCAATTCTGTTCTTTTGAACTTTGCATTAATCAAAGAATCATGAAATAAAATCCCCCAAAATATTAGCAGCACAACTGTTTTCAACATTCAAAATAAGAAATCATTCTTGAGCACCAAATTAAATTATTAGAATGATTTCTGAAGGATCATGTGACACTGAAAACCGGAACAATAGTTGCTGAAAATTCAGCTTTGTCAATTTCACAGGAATATCTTGCATTTTAAAATATATTTAAACAAAAAAGTTATTTAAAATTGTAATAATGTTTCACAATATTACCGTTTTTACTGTTTTACTGACCTCAAACTTTTGAACAGTAGTGTTTTTTGGTGAGACAAATCACTTATTTTGAGCTTGTTTAGGGCAAATTGTTTTCTTTTTTACAAAGATCTGGCAACCCTGTAATTGACTCACTGGATATTTCTCACTCTAGGATCACCATCATGTCGTTTAGAAAGCACTGGACAGCAAATCAAATATATCCTTAACAAATTTTAAAAGGTTACTGGAACTTTATTCCAGAAATTATACTGTTTTGTGGCCATTTTCTAATAGTTGACACACAGTTTTACAGTGTTTACCATAAGTGCAATGACTATCTTTCCCATATAATGTACACATACACACACGGTGTCTCTCTGTTGTTGTCAAGGACAGCTTCATCTGCTATGTCCCACACACACACACACACACACACACACACACACGTACGTTTTTGCTGGTGTCATTGTCTTGTCTGCGTGGGACCGCAGACACTACAACAGTGTTGGGTTTCAGGGCTATATCTGTCCCAGCCCAGTCTGTGCTGCTCCGGTTACAACGGCAAGGTCACACACGCACACACACATACACAGAGAAGTGAAAAAAAAAATCATATTTCATGTCTGTGAGATAAGCAGTAATGGGTGTTTGGGTGGTGTGTGCAACTATACGAAGAGTGATTTCAGTAAGACATGACCTTAAATTGTCCTTCATTAATTAACATAAACAGCTGTAACCGCTTCTGTTAAGAACACATTATTACATAAGAGAAAGTAAGTTTGAAAATGGGAATAAAATTGTATAGGTCAGAGAGAATCATTTTATCTGTCTTGGTAAACAGTCTTATTTCAGGACCTCTGGATATCAGAGTAAAAAAAAAAAAGAGGTAATTGACCCTTTACAAAGACCTATGGAAACCTGTTTCCGCCACTGAATAAAAATAACAAAAGATTACTGTGACTTTTTATCTCGCAATTCTGACTTTTTTCTTAGAACTGTGTGATACAAACTTGCAATTGCGAGTTATAAAGTCAAAATCGCATTATATAAACTTGCAACTGCGACTTTTTTCTCCCAAATGCAAGTTTATATCTCGCAATTCTGACTTTTTTCTTTTTCTCGCAATTCTGACTTTTTTCTCAGAATTGCATGATATAAACTTGAAATTGCTTGTTATAAAGTCAAATTTTCAGGGAAAAAAACACAGATATGTTCTCAGAATTGCAAGTTTATATCTGACAATTCTGACTTAATAACTCACAATTGCGTGTTATAAGGTCAGAATTTCGAGATATAAACAACTCTGAGAAAAAAGTCACAATTGCGTGGAAAACTCGCAAATTTGACATTTTTCTCAGAACTGCATGATACAAACTCGCAATTGCGAGTTATAGTCAGAATACTCATAATTCTGACTGTTTTCCTCAGAATTGCGAGTTTATAGCTCACAATTCTGACTATAACTCGCAATTGCGAGTTTGTATCACGCAATTCTGAGAAAAATGTCAGAATTGCGAGATGTAAACAGAGCAGGTTACTTTAGGCATGAAACAAAGTCTCAGTTTTCAAATTTGGTCATTTTTAAGAAATTCAAACAATAAATACCGTTTTGTGGCTCTTTAACGTGTTGTGACATCGCTGTAGCGCCTCAGTTTAAGCGGGAACCATTCATCTTTTCCTCCTTACTACTAGTTATAGCATAAAATAAACATGAAGCAGAAGGTAACTTGTCTCAGAAAGATGTCAATACACACCATTTTTCAAGTTTAAGTCCACCGACGTTAATCTGCTCTCCTGTCTGGTAATTTCAGCGTTATGATTGGTCAGATCACCTGTTAATCAAGCTCCCTGTGAAGGGTCAATTGCGCCTCTTATGTTTCCAATTGTAATTTTAAATGTCATACTGTGACTGTGATTCACCATTTCAGCTTTGATTTTGCTAAATTGCTACTGTTTATCTTACAAAGCAGACTTTATTTCTTGCAGTTGAGACATTTTATATTTCATAATTGCAACTTTGTCTTGCATCTGTGAGAGACTTTGTATCTCACAGGGTGACTTATGTTCTCACAATTACTTTTTAATTTTTTACTCTGATGTGGAAAAAGGCCTCCATAGGTAGTGTTCACTATGGCATATTTGAAATACTAACTTTACTAAATACTAAATATCAAGAGAATATTTGAAAACATATAAGAAGGGAAAAGTTAAAAGGCTGAGTATGAAAGAGGAGAAGGAGAGAGAAGGAAAAAGCGAGGAAATTTGAGTCAATAATGAGAGCGACATATGATGCTGTTGCTGGCTCCTCACGACCAATCCAGACATGTAATGTGTGTTTGGTTGTGCCGCACACACAGTATCAAGATTCCCAGATCAACACTGAGATTTACTGTTTCTCCCATAAACACACACACACACACACACACATACACACACACACTAAACACAGGGACTTAGCATATACATTGTGTGTGTTTATGCTTCTCTGACATTTTGCCCTTTTAATCAATCTGCTCTCTGTAACACCTCCATCCAGACGGAGGGTCAGCCAGCCGTATCAGCACTGACAAAATAAATCTGACACAGGAATGTGTGTGTGTCTGTGTGTGTGTTTAAATCTGACACTGGAATGAGACTCCGCCACATACGAACCCCAGAGAGAAATCCAGTCCTTACTCTAACCAGTCACAATTAGACCTCTGAGCCTACTCTTAAAAAAATATACCACTGTGAAACTGAATCTTGCTGCAAAAAAGTACAGAGGGATAGGGTAGGATTGCACTGTTCTTTGCACGCCGTCCAGGAGCAGAGAGAGAGAAAAAAAAAACAGAGGGGAAAAGAGGGAGAGAGAGAAGTGGTAAAGGTTGAAGGGGAGTTTTGGGTCAGTGTTGGCCAGTTAAAAAAATAGGATAAAAATAAACCAAACAAAAACAATGAAAAAAGCAAAAAAAAAAAGTAAAGTAAATTCAATTTTAAAAAGTGCATCAAAGTAAAGCAAAGACAATAAAAAAGTGTTTGTTTAAACAAGTAGTTTGTTTAAATGAAAATGTTCAGATTGACTTCCTCTTTTCATGCCATTCAGAGAATACTCAATACTGTCAAATGAGTGTGAATTTTTGATCTGGGTGACTTTTTTCATCCTCCTTGTGATTTCCGACACGTTGACAAATTTTTGACTTGAATTTTAGACATTCTCTCAAAATAAATTGGCAAACTTAAATGTTTTGTTAAGCTGAACTCTATTTTGGCCAGAAATGTAATATACCTTCTCCCACTTACACACACACGAGCACACTCACACACTTGGCTTTAGGGTTCACTCTTCCACTTTAGTCAAAACAAATAACCTATGGACACAGGTGCTAACCATGCATTCAGCTCTTACAGTACTCTGTGTAACTAAAATCATTTTGGCTCTATGTCCACCTAACCAACCCAGCCTACTTTTAAGCAAAATGTTCTTGGCATCTTGTGTTAAGTGAACTCTACACTGAGGCACCTTGGAACTAACTGAAACTGTTCCTGTAACTGTAGCTGGAAAGGAAGTAATGAACATAATTTAGCACTGATTGGGATTTGGCGAAAAAAGAAAGTATAAAAAAACCTCAAGAATGCACCCTTGACACCAGCTCGCAGCTGCCCGAGACACTTACTGACCTCTCCACTTGTTTTGATTGTACTCTCGATAGGAAACCCAGGAGGGATTTTTCTTAAATAAGAGCACCGCAATAAGATGGATACTGATAGAAATAATGAGAAATCCAACCCAAATGCCCCTGTGGACACTGATTTCCATCTGAGCCATCTGATACATCAGGACAGTGTGTACACAACCCACCAGCAGTGTTAGACCGACTCTTCGCTGAGCCGTGCGGCGTGGCAAAAAGCGCGTGCGATAGAACAGACTGGGTGGGACAGTCTCCAAGCCAATGGCCGCAAAGCTAGCAGCCATTTTAACAGTTCGCCAAAATGCCTGGTGAGGCCTGTACCCTGTAATCCTCAATCAAATCAGTGAGTTTCATTGCACAATAAACCAGCAAACAATCCACAAACACTGTTCTCCAGTAGTGCAGACTACTTATCTTCTAGTTTTCTTCTCCAACGATGGATGAGTTTCCAGCTTCTTCCCAGGGATGAAATTAAAGTTCATTCCATCCTTCTGTTTTTACACTCCCTCCAGGGTGTGTACATTTCTCTCTTCCTGTCTTTTTTGGTGTCCAGTTCCGGAACACCTCTCCCTCAGAAAGGAGAGAAAGGAAAGAGGTTAAGAAAGAGTACAGAGTGTTTTGCTGGTGTTGCAGATACTGATACACGGAAGTGAGGGGGAGAGCGACAGAAAGATTTGAGAGGAGAAAGCATTCAGAGTTTTCTGTCCATCTTTTAGAGCAGCTCTGCATCTGTATTAGTCTTTTTGATTCAGAAGCATCAGACTCCAAATGTACAGATTAAACTGAGCTTCTTTGAATGCGCACACAAAGCGAAAACTGGTCCATCCATCTGTGGCAGGATTTGACTGGCCCTGTTCCAAATTATAGTTATTCATGAGCACATCTGATTGGCAGCCTGGCAGACCTATTGTGTTTGGCTTAAGCTCCGCCTTCTTGGAAATCTGTATATGTACACTGTAATGCCGCCTCCAACCACCAGGGGGGAAAGTAGTCCTCTCAACAAGCTGTGGATGGAGGGGTCGAATGGAATATCTCTTTCATCAACAAGTAGACTGAGAACAGACTATGCCTGAAGACGTCGCAGTTGAAGGTCAGACATCACGTCCGATCTACTTCCCAGATTAACACTTTGTGTCAGTCTTTGTTTAGCCAAAAGGGATGGAGATGGAGCAGACTGCTGCCCAATCCGGATGATCTGTGTGCATCTAATGTCGCAACGTGTATGTGCGTGTTTGGAAAAGTGGAGAAAACAAGGTTGACGTCTTGATTGGCTGGATTCTGGATGAAGTCTGTGGACAGCTGATGGTCTCTGCTGCAGTGCAGTCCTCTTTATCCCTTTGGTGAGATGTTGATTTCTATCTGAGAGAGGTGGGGAAAATAAAAGAGAAGGAGTAATGGGTCAACAATTTGCATATATTATTGCCTTATTGTTTTTTTTGTTTTGTTTTTTGTTTTTTTTTATCTGTTTGAATGATTCATGAGACAAAATTATCATTTCAGGAATAATTTAAGTAACAGAGTAATAAAGGGATAGTTCACCCTAAAATCAAAGTTTTGTTTTCATTTACTCACCCTCATGTCATTCCAAACCTTTTGTGAATTGAGAATTTTTAAAGAATATTCTGGCAAATCAATGAGGACTTAATGACAAAACGATACCTGCTTTTTCTTCAGCAGTGAAGACATTTATAATGCTGCAAAAGATTCATATTTCAAATAAATACTGTTCTTCTGAACTTTTTATGCATTAAATTACCCTCAAAAATGTTCACTGTTTCCACAAAAATATTAAGCAGCACATCTGTTTTTAACATTGCTATTAATAGAAAATTTCTGGAGCACTAAAAAAGCATATTAGAATGAATTCTGAAAATGAAGACTGTAATATAATATGTAATATAATAATAATTTGATTAGTAATATGCATTGCTAAGAACTTCATTTGGACAACTTTAAAGGTGATTTTCTAAATATTTATTTATTTTATTTTATTATTATTATTATTTTTTTTTTTGCAGTCTCAGATTCCAGATTATCAAAATAGTTGTATCTCGGCCAAATATTGTCCTATCCAAACAATCATACATAAATGGAAATCTTATTTATTAGGCTTTCAGATGTATAAATGTAAAAATAAACAATACCATTATGACTGGGTTTGTGGTCCAGGGTCACATATTATAAATGCAGCATTGGTGAGCATAAGAGATTTTCTTTCAAACTATTTTTTTTTTTTTTTTTACCAAAAATTTTAACACTAAACACATGGATAGTAGTGTATGTATATTAGTGAGCTATATAGACGTATATGAACTTTTATGGTGCTTTTCCTTTTTGAAGTTTGAAAGCTCTATTTCAGCATTTAATTGTATAGAAAAGAGAGGCAAAGCACTCAGAATTTCTCAAAATTCTCTATTTGTGTTTCACTAAAGAAAGGAAGTCATAGGTTTGGTGCAACCTGGGGGTATGTAAATGAAAATAAAAAACTATTTCTTTAATGTAAATATGCAAATAAGCACAGAAAATTGACAGCATTTATAGTCCTTAATGCAATCTGAAATTCCTGTTCACACCAAGGTCGATAACTAGAAAGATAACAACAACAATATAGTTCTAAAAATCATCAATACTAAAGAATAGCAGAGTCCACACCACAGCTATAACGTTGAAGGCATAGAGAAACAATATCTTTGGAATCACTTTCAGAACAATTTTTTCCAGCTGATTAAGGATAAAAATATTAGCAGCCAATGAGAATCAATCCTGCTATAACGAGCTCAAGGATTTAAAGTGGCAGATGAGGATGCGCTTAGAATAAACATATATAATATTGTCCACTAGTGTTAATTATCGTTCTTGGCCTTTAGAGTGAAGATAGACATACAGTAAATCTTAATACTACTAAAGAAGCTGACAAAATCTGATTCTTACCTGTTCTCTATTTCACTTGTTCTGATTGCGGATACGCAGACACCTTCTCTTCAGCGGAGGCTCCATTTCCATTGGAACAGTTCCTGTTAATGGGGCTGTCAAGCCACAGGGTAAAATGGCAGCGGTTTTGTCAGCAGGTTTGGGCACGGGCTGAATGACACAGCCTGGTTTGGGCATTAGGGGCAGAGCGTAGGCATGGTCCTCACCAGATGGGGCATCTTCAGGGCTCGGAGGTTTGTCCTCCCCTGTTACTGCAGTAATGGCAGACTGGTCATTTGAGCTTCTCTTACCTGCCGAGTCCCTTTCTGTTGCCAAACAGCTGTTCTCTTTCAGGTCCTCTCCTTCTAGATCGGCCCCCGCAGGCTCGGCAGTCCTGCGGCAGGGGTCCACTAGAGGGCGCTGCTCTAACGGAGGTGTTCTGATCGAACTCTCTGCTGGAGGCACATTACAGCTCCCATTAACAATCACATTGCAGGGCGTAGCAGAGCCAGGCTCAGTTTTAGCTGTCGTGGTGTTGCTAGAAACAGTGGATGCGCTGCATGTGATTGGCTGAGAAAGTGGCGGCGTGCCGCTGCAGAACGATGGGTCGGCACAAGGCAGAGCCACACTAGCCAATGGGCTTCCAGCATTACTGTCTCTGTGGTTATCTTCTATTGTACCTGTGCTAGTGCCGGGTGACCCATCCACCTCAGGTTCACCCAAAACTGCAGGTGGTGGGCTTAACCCAGGCTCTGCTTTTACCTGCACACAAGTGACAGCCCTCTGGATAACTAGCTGTTGTCGGGAGCGACGACTGGTTGTTAAATCAATGACTCCATCTGCTGGTGTGTCTTTGTGGGAGTGTCCAGAGCTTCCATTACCAGAGTTTTCTGTTTTAACCATCAGCTCCGCCACGCTTGTCCTGCCCTGCTCCGTCTGTTTAGAAAATCTTGGTGAAAGCGTATCTGAGGTGGGAGGGGCTTGCTGAAAGTCCCTCCCCTCCCCTCTGGAGGTGCTTTGAGAGAACGGTGGCGGTGCTTTTGAATCACTCTGTTCCCTTGCAGCGTTTGGAAGCGTTCCGTCATTTCCTGGACGGTCACCAGAAGCTTGCGGACTGAATGGTATGGGCACCGGAATGGGTATGGGGACTGGTAATGGCACAATCACTGGATAGGGCACTAATAATGTTGGTGGTGGCACTAAGGGGGCCAGAGAAGGTATGCCAATATTCATAAGGGGCGGAACTGGGATGTGTCCAGCTGGCATCATGTTAACTGGGGGGAAAGGCAAGCCTGGCATGTGGCCACCGGGATGCGGAGGCATCATACCTGGAGGGTTCCCAGAAAGGGTTGGGGTGGAGGACGGGTGTATGTGGGGGGATAGGAGCGGGCGGTGCATGGGGCTTGATGGAGGACCCAAAGTCTGAGGAGGTGGTGGCCCAATGCCAGGAATCATGGGATTGGAATGAGGGCTGTTGGGGCCTGGGCGACGTAGGAACGGAGGGCGAATCTGCTGCATCATCTGGTGCTCCATAAAGAGAGGGAGAGGAACTGGGCCACGGGGTGTCATCACCATCGGCGGGCTGCCGGGTGGCACACCCAGAGCTGGATGTAAACCTGCTATAGGTGGTGGAGGAGGTGGCGGTAACGCTTGGCTTTCATGTGGCCGCGGTGTGGGGATTTTTGTAGATGATGATGACGAGGATGACGAAGATGAGGAGGAACACACAGTTCCGGTTTCAGATGGTGACCCCGAGGTGGATCCAGAAGGTCCAGCTACAGTGGTGGGACCCCCTGGTGAAGGTGCCTTGCGACTGCGCAGCTCATTTAGAGGCGCGCTCCAGGACTCTGGTGTAAGGAGCTGTACACCCGCTGTGCTCTCTGATTTTGTATCACATGCGGGGAGAGGAGGGTTACACAACCCCCCTGGCAGTGCGGCCTGGGTCTCTTTATAGAAGATGTCCATCTTATACTGGTTCAGACACTTTGCACTGCAGAACTGGAGCCGTCTTTCACCCGCTCCGAAATCCAGGTATTCCTTAGTATGGCGGATGTGTTTGCACCAATCACAGACCTGTAACATGAACAACCGCAAAGTGAACAACATAAACTAGAGATTTAAAGGGATAAGTTTACTCAAAATGAAAATCTGTCATTAATTACTCACCCTCATGTTATTCCAAACCTGCAAGACCATTGTTTGTCTTCGGAAGACAAATTAAGATATTTTTGATGAAATCCGAAAACTTTCTGACCCTGAAAAGACAACAATGGTACTACCACATTCAAGGCCCAGAAAGGTAGTTAGGACATTGTTAAAATAGTCCATGTGACATCAGTGGTTGAACCGTAATTTTATGAAGCTATGAAAATATTTTCTGTTAGAAAAAAACTCAAAAAACCTTGAACATGGTAGTTGCATTACTGTCTGTGCAGGGTCTGGAAACGTTTGGATTTTATCAAAAATATCTTAATTTGTGTTCCAAAGAACAAAGCTCTTATGGGTTTTTGAACGACATTAGGGTGAGTAATTAATGACAGAATTTTCATTTTTGCGTGAACTATCCCTTTAATTCTTCACAATGTCTATATCAAGGCATACAAATTCTGATCCAAACACACTCCCTGGACTAAGTCATTATTAAAAGAGTATGGCTGTCCTTCTCCAGGACTTATAGAGCCTGATGACACACAGTGTGTGAAGAGTGTGTGTTTGTATTTTGTAAAGTGTCAGATCTGTGTAAGATTAGGTTTTAGGGAATTACTGAATCGGCAATAAATGTAACAACCCAAGTGTGAAGAAAAATGTGGTTTATGTCATGAAATATTAAAATCAAATCAAGCTCTTAGATGATCATCTGTCTCAAAAATAACCGTGTATGATGAAAACACAATAATAAAATATAAACAATGTATTAAAAATGTACAATGCAATTACATATTTAAAATAAATAAATGTCATATGTTAAATACAAATGATGTGACAATAAAATAATAAATATAATGATGCTAAAAAGGGGTATTTATAGTGTATGTCTCTGATTATTGTTCTCTAACTTATCCTAACACATTGGTTTTCCGTATTTTTGACACATCCAGCCTCACACACATAGACACACTCATTACAAGATGTCAGGAGTCAGTTGCCCAAGGCAAGCTGCAGGGTCAAACTCTGACAGCCACGACTAAAAGGTTTTCCCTTCAAGGGGCAATTATGCATGTGGATTTTGAGTGTGTGTATGTGAATGTGTATGCAGGTGACACTAACTGAGAAAGACAGTGACAACAGACTGAGATAGACAGGAATGAGGGGCTTAAACCTGTGAAACAGAAAATGTGGTTTGTGTGTGCATGTAAGAGTAAGACAGCATAGGGGCAACTCTATTAATATAATTAAAGGACATGATGTGTACCGCTAACATAAAGAATATTTAACAGGGGAGATAGACAGGCCAAACCATAGAAAGGTGAACATCGACATAACTAGCCTATAAAAAAAAGAAATACTACTAAATGATTGAACACTGCCTCTGTCTCTGTCTTTTTCTCTGACACTTTTTCTGCCAAGATAGTTTTGTCTGTCCAACCACTCAACAAAACTGTCTTGGAGTTGATAAGGCTGTCACTCTCCAGAGAGGAGGTCAGTCAAAGTAGTTGAGTGCAGAAAATTTGCCTCAGGCCTGGTGAGTAGAGTACATAGAAAGAGATTTGCAAACATTGGCTTGTCATAAAGACAGACAGGTAGACAAAGACAGACCTGGCAACACAACTAACTGCACACAGAAGGGGAAATTCACAAAGAATGAATTCCATTGTATATTTGCATGCACGGTTTGAGTTGTTTTAGCTCCCAATTCGCTAACAGATTTATGCAAATTCAGTAATAGCGCAAACACAGCCAAATATTTGTGAAATTCTCCATTTTGCGAATCACTAGTTGAGTTCTAGCTTGTGGTATAATAATAATTATTGTTTGTATCTATAATAAGCCAAATTAACATTGAAAGGAGGCATGTTTCATGCTAAAATGCTGTATGATAATGTGCTGCACTCGTGAATTTGCCCCAAAACAAAGTAGAAATAAAATTACACACATTAATCTACATTCAAGCTGAACACAATGGAAATTTAATAGCTACAAAGCCCAATGTGTGCTTCTGTTGATGTGTTGTTTCCAAAAGTGTGTACTGTTTACTAATGCATTGGCAATTTAAAACTTTGATTATAATGCCAATATTGCTTTTGAATCTGAATCTGAATATGATTTGCCTCAGGACTTCCTGAGCAGACTGCAGAGACAGAGATTTCTCTTAAGACTAGTGAATTGACTGCCAAAGCCAGAGTTCCACTGAAGATAATGAAGGCATTTATCATATGCCACTACTGTCAATGATGGACATTCATCACACGGATAAAGAGAGAGAGAGAGAGAGGCTGGCTAGAAATAGACACACTTGCATACATATTCACACAGCAAGGTAACACAAGTCTACTTCCAAGACCTAAAGTATTTTCTTAATCAGTTCACCCAAAAATGAATATTCAGTCATTAATTACTCACCCTAATATCGTTCCAAAGTCATGCATAGACAGCAACACAACTGACACGTTCAAGGCCAGAAAGGCAGTAAGGACATTGTTAAAATAGTCGATGTCCAATATCTTAATTTGTGTTCTGAAGGTTTGGAACCTCATGAAGGTGAGTAACTAATGACATAATTTTAATTTTTGAGTGAATTATCCCTTTAAAACAAGATAAATTTACATTAGATAACTGCATTAAATAAGACTACTTTTTAAAGAATATAATGTATAGTTTATGCTTAAAACAAGTGGGGTAACTTCAATGTACATTTGAAGTCAAAAGTGTACATACAGAAACTGCAAAATGTTAATTTTACCAAAATAAGGGGATCATACAAAATACATGTTATTTTTTATTTAGTACAGACCTGAATAAGATAGTTCACATAAAAGAGTTTACATATAGTCCACAAAAAAAAAAAAGAAGTTGAATTTATAAAAATGACCCTGTTCAAAAGTTTACATACACTTGTTTCTTAATACTGTGTTGCTACCTGAATTATCCACAGCTGTTTTGTTTTTTTTGGTTTTTTTAGTGATAGTTGTTCATGATTTCCTTCTTTGTTCTGAACAGTTAAACTGCCTTCTGTTCTTAAGAAAAATCCTTCAGGTCCCACAAATTCTTTTGGTTTTTTAGCATTTTTGTGGATTAGAAACCTTTCTAGCAATGATCCATCTTTTCACACTTTTCACACTGAGTACAACTGCGGAACTCATATGCAACTATTACAGAAGGTTCAAACACTCACTGATTCTTCAGAAGAAAAACTATGCATTAAGAGCCAGACGTGTAAACTTTTGAATGGAATGAAGATGTGTAAATTTTTCTTATTTTGCCTAAAGATCATACTTTTTTCATGTAGTACTGCCCTTCAGAAGTTACAGAATATAGTTACATGTTCCCCAAGAGACAAAATAAGTTAAATTTACCAAGATCCTCAAATTCAAAAAGTTTCTCTATAAATCCTGTGGACTATATGTGACCCTGGACCACAAAACCAGTCATAAGGGTATTTTTTTGTTTTTAATTGAGATTTATACATCATCTTAAAGCTGAATACGCTTTTTTCATTGATATGGTTTGTTAGGATAGGACAATATTTGGTCAGGATACAACTATTTGAAAATCTGGAATCTGAGGGTGGCAAAAAAAAAAAAAAAAAATCTAAATATTGAGAAAATCGCCTTTAAAGTTGTCGAGATGAAGTTCTTAGCAATTCATATTACTAATCAAAAATTAAGTTTTAATATATTTATGGTAGGAAAATCTTCATGGAGCATGATCTTTACTTAATATCCAAATGAATTTTGGCATAAAAGAAAATTAAATAATTTTGACCCATACAATGTATTTTTGGCTATTGCTACAAATATACACATGCTACTTAAGACTGGTTTTGTGGTCCAGGGTCACATATGTAAACGTCTTTTATGTGAAATATCTTATTCAGAACAGTACTAAATAAAAAATAACATGCATTTTGTATGATCCTTCTTATTTTGGTAATTTCTTAATGCATGTGTGTTTCCTTTTAAAGCATCAGTGAGCATTTGAACCTTCTGTAATAGTTGCATATGAGTCGCTAAGTTGTCCTTAGTGTGAAAAGATGGATCTTATAATCATACAGTCATTGCTGGAAAGGGTTTAAATACGCAAAAATGCTGAAAAACCACAGAATTTGTGGGACCTGAAGGAATTTTCTGAAGAACAGTGGGCGGTTTAACTGTTCATGACAAACAAGGGACTCATGAACAACTAAACAAAAAAACACAGCTGTGGATTATTCAGGTAACAACACAGTATTAAGAATCAAGTGTATGTAAACTTTTGATTGGGGTCATTTTTATAAATTCAACTATTATTTTCTCCTGTAGAGTATATGTAAATGTCGTTTATGTGAAATATCTTATTCAGGTCAGTACTAAATAAAAAATAACATGCATTTTGTATGATCCTCCTTATTTTGGTAAAAAAATTACATTTTGCAGGTTCTGCAAGGTGTATGTAAACTTCTGACTTCAACTGTATATTCTCCAAAAACAGTCTTTTTATATTAATTTTGCTTTTTTTATGGATATGATTAATAAAAGTCTTTTTATTAAATATAAGAATCCATTTAGAACCAATCAAAAGAGATCAAATGAATGTAATTCATTAGGAAATCTACACACAAATGTTCATCTGATGTTGAATCAGTAATCCAATCTTTAGCGCATTACTTTAATTGGTTTGATATGAAAGAAACTGGCTGCCGCAGGATGATGTGGAGGAAAATACGGCTAACAGACAGCACTCATTCATGAAATCAATGTGATTTTTCTAATGAAGCCTTCGCTCTGTTTCAAATGTGGAAGCTCTGACCATGCCAGTTAACATGCACAAACCAGCTCGAGGCGTGCCTGGATATTCTCAATTATAAATGATTTTCATATTTCCTGAGTTTAAAAAGCGAGACAGATGGAGACCACTTAACGAGTCATGGCGCTCTAAGAGAAATTTTACTGCACATTACCCTAATGGACTTCTTTTCTCTCTTGCTCGCTCTCTCTCTTTCTCAATCCACTGTCTCTCTCTTTCTCTTAATCTTTCACTCACCCTTATTTTGCTTCGCTCTCTCTCTCTCTCTCTCTAGCATGGTTGAGAGGTAATTACTGTCATTTACTTCTGCTGTGGCCGTTAAGCCGATGTCCGTGACCATGCTGCGAGTAGCTGTACGTTCTTTTACTGTAATTACCTGCTAACGTACGGCTGCCAACTCAACGTTAGAGAGGAAGTTTCTGTGCTAATGCTTTTCTTTTCCCATCACGCACACCCTCTGACCCCAGAATGTGTCTGTTCTAGACCAGCCATATGCTGATTTCATACACGCGCACACCTACTCACACATGCACATACCCCACTTGTCCATTCATGTGGAAAACAGTAACATTCGTTGCAAATTGACAATGTTTAAACAAAAACATGAAATATGGAATGCCAGAAAAGCAAAACAAACTGTTTCTACAGCTAATAAAGTAGATAAGCAGAACACCTCATGATCGAGTCTTTAGTTAACAGTGCAGGTGTGTGATTTGACCAGTCTTGTGTCAAGTGCCAAGTCTTTAAGAATTTAGGAAGGAATTTATAGGTGATATTTCACCCCAAAATGAAACAGCCAAAAAAAGGTAATCAGTGTAATGCAAAAAATAATAATAATTAATAAATTAAAAAATGTTTAAAATATTGACAATGATTCTTTTTTATTAATACTAATAAATGTCATAGAACTTAGGGATATACTGCCAATTATGGCATGATATATATATATATATATATATATATATATATATATATATATAAGTGCTGTCAAACGATTAATCACGATTAATCGCATCCAAAATAATAGTTTATGATTACATACTATATATTTGTGTACTGTGTATATTTGTTATGTATGTATAAATACAAACACATGCATGTATATATTAAGGAAAAATATTTTAGATTTATATATAAAATATTTATATTTATTTATAATCTAAAATGTATACAGGTATAAATATATATACATATAAATATTTAGTTGTAATATATACATGTATGTGTGTGTATTTATATGTACATAATAAATATACAAAGTAAACACACATATAGTATGTAAACATAAACTTTTATTTTGGATGCGATTAATCGTGATTAATCGTTTGACAGCCCTAAATATATATATATATATATATATATATATATACAGTTGAAGTCAAAAGTTTACATACACCTTGTAGAATTTGCAAAATGTTATTTTACCAAAATAAGAGGGATCAGACAAAATGCTTATTTTTTTATTTAGTACTGACATGAATAAGGTATTTCACATAAAAGACGTTTACATATAGTCCACGACAGCTAAATTCATAAATATGATTCTATTCAAAAGTTTATTTGCACTTGATTCTTAATACTGTGAATGTTACCTGAATGATCCACAAATGCTGTAGTTTTTTAGCGTTTTTACCTGAGGACAACTGAGGGACTCACATGCAACTATTACAGAAAAGTCAAATGCTCACTGATGCTCTAGAAGGAAAAACAATTCATTAAGAGCCAGGGGTTTAAACTTTTGAACCGAATGAAGATGTGTACATTTTTCTTATTTTGCCTAAATATCCCTGACCTTCAAATTAAAAAAGTTTGGATTTAATGCAAACCCCGGCTCTTAATGCATGTGTGTTTCCTTTTGAAGCATCAGTGAGCATTTGAACCTTCTGTAATAGTTGCATATGAGTCACTAAGTTGTCCTTAGTGTGAAAAGATGGATCTTATAATCATACAGTCATTGCTGGAAAAGGTTCAAATACACAAAAATGCTGAAAAACCACAGAATTTGTGGGACCTGAAGGAATTTTCTGAAGAACGGTGGGCAGTTTAACTGTTCAGAACAAACAAGGGAATGTGGATCATTCAGGTAACAACACAGTATTAAGAATCAAGTGTATGTAAACTTTTGATTGGGGTCATTTTTATAAATTCAACTATTATTTTCTCCTGTATATGACTATATGTAAATGTCTTTTATGTGAAATATCTTATTCAGGTCAGTACTAAATAAAAAAATAACATGCATTTTGTATGATCCCTTTTATTTTGGTAAAATAATTAACATTTTGCAGATTCTGCAAGGTGTATGTAAACTTTTGACTTTAACTATAGGTACAACATCGACTAATCAGCCATATTAGACATTTTAGGCTTTTGTTTAGACATGCATATCTTAAAATGTCAAATTTTCATACTGTAATGGTATATATTTGTTTAAAACATATTTTGGAACAAACAAGACAAAAGTCTTGTCACTAACATATTTCAGATTTAAGACTTAAGACTAGACATGGCCACAATCACACATCTTTCTAAAATCTAAATCATCTTAATCAATATGTATATGCTGTTGCTACATTTCTCATTTTGGGGTGTTAAATGGTTTATATCTTACAAGCACATCGCTGTTTGTCTTGAGGACAAGTCTGGGCGTGTCTTTGGACAAGCTGTGGTGTGGAACGCCCTCCTCCTCTCTGGCCTAAAGGAAAAACATAATGTCCCTTTTTATGCATGGCCAAACTGAAAATAAACACACACATAACAGATGTAGAAAAGAAAGAAGGAATGATGTGAATGAGGAAATGGAGTAAGAGAATAAAAAAACAACAACATGTGCTCTCCTGAATAGACATATAGAGAGAAAAGAAACATTCTGTGAGTGTGAGTGTGAGTGTGAGTGTGAGTGTGAGTGTGTGTCTGTCTACATTCAGATTCTGTAATCCAAGGTTATATATTAGTATGGTAGACTGAAACAAGAACATTTCTCAATTATATTAGATTCTTTAAAAAAACACCTTGAAATATGTCATTTAAAACTGAAAAAACATATTCAGAAATATTCTAGATAATCAGGGGAGAAAGCAGCACTAAAATACTCATAGACAAAAAAGAAGCTACACTAAAATAAATGAGGAAAAAAAAGAAAAAGAAAAAAGAAAATAATGTTTTATTCTGTATCATATGCTCAATGGTTTATTCTGTCTCTGAGCTGTCTGAGTACCTGAATGCCACTCCTGACAAACACCGCACTCACAAAAAAAAAAAAAAAACACTGAAGAACATCAGTCTGCGCATACACACACACACACACTCGTGCCATCTCCGGTCTTTATTTTGTGTAGTGTCTGTGACCCCTCTGGACTTGAGCCAGCTCATTTACATATAGCACTAATGAGGCTGCATACTCTCTAACACACACACAAATGGCATATCCGCAGTCTTAATGACTTGAGGCATGACGGTGCTCTAAGAAATAACCACACACGCCATTCATTTATACTGTGAAGCCTCTTTCATACACACAATCACACAGATGAAGCCACATGCAGACACACAAAACTCAGTGAACCTGGTGGCTTATTAAGTAACCGAAACTGCAAAGCTGGATAGCGTATGTTTGTATGTAAAGACAAGTCTGTGCCTCCGTATTGTAAAACATGCCCCAAATTGCTGCAGTGTGTGTGTGTGTGTTGTGCCACCTGGGCTTCAGCATTTCAACCACATTTCTGCCAGCCACCATCTGGGCATCACGCAACCCAGCCCAGGTGTGTGTATGTGTGTGTACCTTTTGCAAACTGCCAGGTAAAATGTACTTCTCCAAGGACATAGATGGGAACACATATGAGGCACATTCTGTAACACAACACACACACACACACACACACACACACACACACATATGCACACACCTGAGCTAACTCATTCTATCTATCTATCTGTCTATCTATCTATCTATCTATCTATCTATAGTCTTTACTCCACGGAAGCAAGGGAGGCAGTCCTCAAAATATTGGATCAGAAAAAAATTCGTAGTACAAAAAGAAAATAATGGCAGTATTAAAAAGTATAACATTAAAAAGTGTAGAAATCAATTTTTTTTCTAAAGAAACATTGTTTAACAGAGACACCAGCAGGTAAAGTTACAGCGGGAATCAGCATCTCTCTTCTAGTTTTAACAGGTTTCCTGAAGCGGTTTGGTGGGGGGTAAATGAGAATGAATGGGGGAAAGTCACATGAGAGGAGGCAATGTCTCCATCGTGATATGATTGGATATGACTGGATATGTTTGTGATTGGTTCATGCAATAAATCCCGCTTCTTGTGTTTGCACGTGTTCCACATTCTGAATGAGCAATACAATAGCGTTAATGGCAAGGCTAATTTTAAAAAGTACACTTTGTTACGTCAACCTTTTTGGTTCCGCAAAGAACCTTTCAGTGAACAGTTCCTAAAAGAACCATTTTGAAGAACATTTTTAAAATCTAAAGAAAGTTTTTTGACTTTGAAGAATCTTTTATGTATTCGAAAGGTTCTATGGATGTTCAAGGTCCTTTATAGAATTACTGATGCCAATAAAGAACCTTTATTTTTAAGAGTGTAATCAGCTTGGTTAAATTTAAAGTAAATCTCTGTGTCTTACCAAGCTTTGATGACTGATGGTATGAAAAAAATCAAAAATAGTTAAAAGTTAACTATTAAAAAGAATAGCTGACCATAAGATCACAAATAAAATGTATTGGTTAAATTGTTACTGCCTTGAATTATGATTTTGGAATAAATGTAAAATGCTTAACCCTCTAAAGGGCAAGACCATAAAGAGACATCAGAAAATTAATCTATTGCTATTTTCCATCTTATTGGGACTCAAATAATACAATTTCATTTCACTTGACTCTTATTTTTTATTTTAACGTTTGTATCCCCCAGGATACATCACCATTGTGTTGTTGAAAACTCCCTGAAAACAGAACACTTGTTTATCAATGCTTGTTACAACATTTTAAACATGGTTGTAATTCCTGAACGCTTTGGAATATAGACCTATGGTTGGTCTGGAAAGCACCTAAAAAAAAAAAAAAGTTAAGTATAAAAAAGTTTAGAAGTTTAAGTTTATAGTAAAGATAATTCAATATACTACTTTTTTTTTTTTTTTTTGAAAATGTATATATAATATATATTTTATAAAATAAGTTGCACTCTCAAATTGTTATAAAATCAAGGCCATATGTCTAATCAAGTTATGTTCTAAGTTTGAAGCTGATATTACAAAAAATGTGGCTCTTATGATTTTGTTTGGGCACTATACCAAAAATAACCAATGGGTTACACCCAAGCTCTGTTGAATTTGTTGATGTCGTTTTCTGTCACAAGATCACTTCTATTCTATAACAGTCACTAAATATGGAACCTTGACTGTCAGACCATTCCAACGATATGTGTTTTGTCAAGATTACAAAAATATTTCAAAACACAAGCCACAAAATCTCAGAGTCTATATATATCTTGAATTATACCCCTAAATAAACAACTTATCCCCTGAGATACAAACATTTACAGACAGATTAAAAAATTTAAGCAATTAATTCATAACATTTAAATGTTGTTTGTATTCCCTAGGATACATCACCAATTAAAGGGTTAAAACACTAACTTGATAATATTCATACTTGCTTTTAATAAGTAAAATATTGATTGTTGTTAATGTAAAAATATAATATAGAATTTTTTTTTTCCTTATTTTCATTCTTTTCTTTTCTTATCTATCTATTGAAAAAAAAATAATTTGTTAAAAAATTGAGAGAAATCAAGAATAATTTTGGACGCAAATTTTACTAACTAAATCAAAATCAAATTAATTTGTAAAAGGAAGAGGTTTTGTTTTAATATGTCATTGGGGATAAAGCAATGCATTTGTTAGTTGAAATTAACTCATTAACTCCATATGAGCATTTTTCGACTGCTCTGACTTGTCGCCCTTGGTGCGTCCGCTAATATGTGAGTGGCTAAGTCTGTGTATGTGTGAGACAGTGATTTGAAAGTGTGTATGTTTGTTCTCCTGGCTAGAAGCTATGAAATAATCACCCTGCACCGTGAGTCACAACGCCATGGCAACAAGACCTGAGGAAGCAGAGGCCCAATGGCTTCAACACATACACACACACACACACACACACACAAGAGATTGTTTCAGAGACAGAGAAATTGTACTCAAACGTTTAAAATAGAAACTAATAAATAAGTTGCATGTTTGTACGTCCTGCAGTAACTAAGATACTGGTTATAGATGTACTGCTTGCATGTTCTCATTTGTTATAAGTATATTAACAAGATGTGTGTATATAAATCAACATCCCCTTTTACCGGCTGATAATTTACGCTCCGTCAGATTTTAACACTGTAATCAAATTTAACATTTAGGAGAGTTACAATTTCTCCTGACACACACAGGCGCACAGTGCAGGAGAAAAGCACAGGCAGAGTGAAGCATGAATGAACCAGTAGATGAAGAAATGAATGGAAAAAGTGGAGAAAATGATGTTGTGGATTTAGAAGTAATGAACTGGTTAAGAGCCAACACACACACTTCCAATGACTTGGTATTTTCTGTCCCCTAAATTTAAAGAGCTAACTCTCACACAAAGACATTATTTAATATGTGTAGTCAGTATGTAGCTTTCCACACGGACTGGTGACTCTTCCCACAATGTAGGTGATCTCAGGCTTTACTTTGCTTCTTCAACTTCTTTCTGTCTTTCATATTCCCAGTGTTTTGTTCTCTCTTCATCTGAGCTGAACATCACTCTGTATGCTGACTCACACCAAAATACTGAAGAACATTCACACACACACACACACACACACACACACACACACACACACACACACACAGCATATGGCCATTCAGTCTACACTCATCTTTTCTCTTGCTCTTATTGGCAGAGCTGATTCTGTTTCATTCAGTTTTTATGGCATGAAGCACAAACTGGCTTGACTGACTGTCTGTGTGTCCATCTGCTTAGCTGTTTAAAAAGGGTTGCTTTGCCCAGGTATCCAAGAATGATAAACATTGTAAACATTTTCTTCAGTGTGTCTTTCTCTCTCTTTCACGCAAACATTTTTATCTAATTCATATTAACAATTTTGAAAACACTGGTCATTTCTGCAGCAATGATAATACTTTGTTGTGATGTATACCATGTTACTTAACCTTTATTATTTACTTTAAAATAAAAAAATTGAAGGAGATGTATAGAAGGAAAGAAGGAAATAAAAAAAATAAATAAAAATTGTGCTGGTGTAAAAAAGTTCAGATTGCTCATTTGCAAAACATTCACTAGGTGCATTTCCATTACAGATTTGCACAAAACATTTGTGATATTTTAATAATGCCGGTAAAATACCATTGCGAAATGGCAGCATTCCTATTAACTGATGTTATGCAACTAAAACGTAATTTTTTTCTCTTGTGATAAGTTATGACGACCGATGTTAGTAGGTTTATTTATTTTGCAGTCACCGTACTAGCCATTATTTTAAATCGAAAGAGACGTAGACGTGTATCTTTAGCAAAGCAGCATGGAGAGACGCTTCTGAAACGTGCTGTGGCATTGCTGATATAAACACAAGCATTGACTAGAGTGTCCAGGACCAGCTCTGGTGGCTGTGTTGAAGCCGTAATGCACTTTAGATCATGTGACTTTTACATATGGCAAGTGAGCTGTAAATACGAATAAAAAAAAAAATTCCATTGCAGTTTTTCTAAATATTCCTTTCTCGAATTGCCTAAAAAACCACCTCATGCAAGCATAAAAACTTTTTGGGGAAATTAACGTGTTTCCATTGGGCATATTTTCAATTCGCAATTTCAATTTGCGCAGTTTGACGGATAATGGAAATGCCAGAATTTTACTTTTTTAGTTCACATCCATTTTATTTGCTTAAATGAGTAAGAAATTAAAATGTAATGTGAACAAGAAACTAAGTGTTCAAAGACCTAAACTTTCTGTTTTGAGAAAATAATAATAATAAATCGAGAATTAAGCCAAACTGATTCATTAAAACTAATACGAATTAAGAAATATGGAACTTGTTTATAATTTACGTCATTTTTTTTTTTTTTTTTTAAGATTTATTTTTGGCCTTTTTGGCTTTATTATGATAGGACAGATCATTCCGGACAGGAAGCGAAGTGGGAGAGAGAAGGGGGTAGGGTCAGGAAAGGTCCTCGAGCCAGGATTCGAACTCGGGACGCCCGTGGCGCAACGGTGCTGTATGTCGGCGCACTGCCCACAAGGCTATCGGCGCCGACGTCATTACTTTTTTTTAATAGGAATGACTAACATTACAACTTTCTATGCCATAGTCTTTGACATGTTCTTTTGATAACTATGTTCTCATGGTGCAATTTGCCACTAAAGGCCTACAACAAACTCACTATAACTGAGTTAGAGTGACCCAAGTTCTTTCTACTTATTCAGCCTTGTTCATCACAAATACATTTCAGTCCTATTCACCTCAGTCCAGAACAAATCACCATATATGGGCAGACTTCTCTGTATTCCAAATATTCAGTTACTCTAAGGTTTCATGAGGCTAAAAATATCTTGTCAAAATTCATTAGCTCAGCACCTACACACACACACACATGCAAATCTGAGGATTTGGACACTGTAAAACGAGCCTACCATCTGACACAATAAACACAATACAATAACAATACTGTGTGTGTGTGTGTGTGTGTGTGTGTGTGTGTGTGTGTGTGCGCGTGTCTGATGAGGTTTACCACATTTCCTCTGAGGAGGACACTCCTTATTCACACACATACAAACACACACACCTTTATTAGGGAGGAATTATAATCACCTGAAGCAGCTGGTGAGAGGATATTTTACTACCTGAGGTGGGCCGGTGGGATGATAGAGATATGTATGCTTGTGTATGCTTTCTTTTTTTCCGTTTTGAGTTTTGCAGATGTAGCAGCTGCAGGTATTTACTGCAGTAACACCAGACCGCAACCAGACCCACCACCCCACAGCCCCTCCCAGTGTCTTATTTCACACACACAAACACAATACTGCTTATCTTTGCAGTTGACCTTGTGGTGTACATGACAAAACAGAAAAAGAAAATGTTCATATAATCTTAGAGCGTAATAGAGTTTCCCCCTCCTAATGAATTATAGAAATAAAGGTGGAGTCGCAGTGGTGGCAGAGCGCCAGGAGAATCGTCAAAGGAGTGAAGTAAACAGCTCTATGATTGGTGGGATTAAATGAACATGCTCCTGCCAGACGTTCGTTTGGCATTCCACAGACGTGTCTCCTCAGAGAACCAGATACAGCATCCAAACGTCTACAGACGTGCCAAAACGACCTCACAGTTTACACTATAATAATCACAGACTACACTGACCGCATATCAGATGATGTCACTCGGCACACACTGTTCTCTTTATTATACGTGAGGAAATAAATTGGGGAAATCTGGACCTTGAGCATAATTCTAATAACATTTTTATAATGAAAACATGGACAATGAATATTAGACTGCAGATGCACATCGGCCCCTAATGTGATGTGAACTTCAAATCAATGTAAGTCACAAAAACATGTCCAGGGCATATTCCTCCAATGGCTTAATATACAGAAGTCAAAACTATTTGCACAAACAAACATTGCACAAAATTACTTTGCAAAATGTATAAAAGAGTAAATCTATCCAGGCTATATTCCATCCCAAAATCAAAAGAAAAAAAATTTAACTATTTTTTTTTATTATTAAGTACTGCCCTTCAGAAGCTACAGAAGATACAAAAAATTTTCCCAGAAGACAAAATAAGTAAAATTTACCCTGAGTTTTCCCTAAAGTTTTCACCCCTGGCTCCTATTGCATCAGTGAACTTGCATATGTAAACTTTTGACTTCAACTGTATGTTGCATACTGATTTTATTTTTTCATTTTTATTCTAGCACATTTTACCTGCAGAAACTGAATAAATGATATTATTCATGAATACATGATAAAATAAAATATAAAAAAAAAATCATAAAATATTAAAATTATAGGATGCTTAAATATTAAAATTATAGGATGCTTTAAATTGATTAAAAGTGATTAAAAGTAATCATGGTTAATCGCATCCAAAAAGTTTGTTTACATACTATATGTGCGTTTACTTTGTATATTTATTATGTACATATAAATACATATAAATACACACACATACATGTATATATTAAAACAAAATATTTATATGTATATATATTTATACCTGTATACAGTTTAGATTATAAATAAATATAAATATTTTAGATATGAATCTGAAATATTTTTCCTTAATATATACATGCATGTGTGTGTATTTGTATATACGTAATAAATATACATGATGATAAATACATTTATAATGTTACAAAAGATTTCAATTTCAGATAAATGCTGTTCTTCTGAACTTTCTATTTATCAAATAAACCTGAAAAAAATTCTACTCAGCTGTTTTCAACATAATAATAAATGTTTTTTGAGCAGCAAATCAGACTATGAGAATGATTTCTGAATGATCATGTGACACTGAAGACTGGCTCAATGATCACAGGAATAAATTACATTTTAAAATATATTCAAATAGAAACATTTACTTTAAGCAGTAAAAATATCTTATAAAAAATATTGCTGTACTTTGGATCAAATAACTGCAGGCTTGGTGGGCAGAGCTTCTTTAAAAAGCATTAAACATCATACTATTTAAAAACTTTTGATCGGTAGTGTATATTATTATATATGTTATATATTATTAATATAAAAACTGATTTTATGCATACACATTTTACCCACAAAAATCTCATTACTATTATGTCCAGGCATTTTTCTGTTTTCAGTAGATTCTCATTACTGTAGTGCAATGTTTTTTTTAATCAGTATAAATTTTTCAGCATAAATCAGCAGATATAATAAACATTAAAATGATGTTTAAATACTTCATACTTTAAATAATGCATAATTGTTTGTTTGTTTTTTTTGTTTTCCAAAAAAAATAAAAAAATTGAGAATGATAATTTTTTACTATGGTAATAGTCAAAATTCGTAGTGCTTAAATAATGTTCGACTAGTCGGCGCCGATAGCCTTGTGGGCAGTGCGCCGACATACAGCGTCGTTGTGCAACGGGCGTCCCGAGTTCGATTCCCAGCTCGAGGACCTTTCCCGACCCTACCCCCTTCTCTCTCTCCACTTCGCTTCCTGTCCTTCCTGATCTGTCCTATAATAATAAAAGCCAAAAATAAATCTTTAAAAAAAAAAAAAATAAATAATGTTCAACTATCATAAAATGTCACAATACAAAATTAATGAATAATTAAAATAGGCGTAATTTTTAGGACCATTCATTTTTACCAAAATATAATAGCTTTTATAATTGCCTATTTTTATTTGTTTGTTTGAATTTGGGGTGAAATATAACCCAAAAATATGAATATGGCCAGTTCTTAACAGTTGTTGTGAATTCACTGTCATGGAATTAAAAGTCCATTTGTGTTTGTGTTTTTTTGCCTACACTTTTTACTTCTGTATGTCTTTTTTTTTTTTTTTTTTTTTTTGTATTTCTTTTTCTTTAAAAAAGAAAGTGTTTTAGTATCAAAATATGTACACCTATATGCTCTATATTCCAGTTCCCCCAAAAATGTTTTACATTCAACTATGTAAATAATGTGTATCTATGACCTGTATCTACAGCCTTTTATAGATAAGGTCTATGATTTCTATAGCAGAGAAAATATACTAAAGTGTATTTTTTACACATTTTTTGTGGATCTATGAGCTCTATGCCCCTGGGCATCTACACTGCTCAACAATTCATGAGATTTAAACAATTGTTTGTTTCTGTTTTATGTATCCACCATTTTTTGTGCATGACAGAGAGAATACGGTTGGTTTACGTGTGTGTGTGTGTGTGTGTGGTAACGCCAGTAAAGCTCACTTTTGCATGTTTGTTGGTCTGTTCATGCTGCCCACTCTGTCCTCAAACACACCACACACTAAGCGAGGGGTGGCTGTGAACAAACATGCATGCATGTGGGACTGTGTACGCATGCATGTGAGACTCTGGTGTGTGATAGTGTATTTGTGTGTATGCGAGTGTGTGTGCTTTCGTGTGCATGTGTATGTGCATTATTTATGTATGCCTGAGAGTGTGTTTGCATGCGTCCATGATACTATGAGTTCCATCAGTGTGTGAATAAGTGTACAAGAGAGTCTCTAACACACACGAGGAGAGGAGAAATCCAAACACAGTATACTTACACTGCAATTCCTCACATATCCAAGCTTAGATAGAAGAGAAAACACACAATCAATATCTGTCTCACTCTGACGGCATTAGGTCTACATCTAAATCTAATCATTGCTGTTATGCTGTACTTTTCTGTACCTTTTGAGCCCTGTAATAAAATAAACATATTCTTGTGTTGTATTTGAAGGAAATATTTCCTCAAAACGAGTAAGACTTTCAGAAATATGCTCTGGTAAATCTCAGGTACTTAAAATGCATTAATTATAGCTTATTTATTTACAAGAAAATGAACATGATGGAAATAAATGTAAAGCACTGAGCAGACGTTAGCTTATAATTTCTGCAATTTTCTCAAACAGAAACAGAATTGTGGAATTTTCTTAGTTGAAAAAATAAAACAATAAAATAATTTGTAAACTAAAAATGAAAAGTGACTGATGCCATCAGCTTGTCTTTGTGGACCAACCATTTATCAGTGAAGTACAAATACTAATGGATCAAAATTAAACATTCCTTTTTTTTTTTTTAGCAGATCAGAATAATAACCTAACAAAGATTCTAGACTGCTGCTTATGGGAAATTACTGGAACTGTGAATCACTATATAAAAACCTGCTTCTTTCACACCTGTTTCTCTCTGATATGTGTTTAAAATCAGAAAAAAAAAGTTTTATGTCTCATCTAACAGAGTAAGAGTCATTTAAAGTTTTGAGCCAGAGATTTTAGTAACAATGAAGGTTAAGGCAGAACAGAGAAAGTGATCAGACAGAAGGAGCCTGATTGGCTAAGGGGACAGGAAGAGGCAGAGACAGGGCATTTACCTTGTTGCGTTTGAAGTAGGCACGTCGACAAGCAGCGAAGCATTTCTCGCTACAGAAACTCTTCAGTTCAGAGCCCATACTGAGAGAATAACGCTTCACTCCCACCTTCTGACACCACGCACACATTATCTGAACATTAGAGGTGTCCTCCTCTGAGAAAGAGAGAAAAAGAGAAATAATATATATCGATCTATTCATTCAACTTCAGAAAAACTTCAGATAGAACATAAACCATTGTTGGTTTTCTTTAAGGACATCAAGATATGTGAAATATACACATACCCAGTATACATAAAAATACTGGGTTATTTTTAACCCAAATGTTGGATTCAGCCTGCTGGGTCATTTTATTGAGTTATTTATTATTTTTACCCAGGTGCTGGGTAGTTTTTCTGCACTCTAAAAACTGCTGGGTAATTTTTTTTTTAACCCAAATTCTGGGTTTCTGCTTGATGGGTCATTTTATTGGATAACAACCTTCTGGGTAGTTTTATTTAACTCAACAATTGTTTCAAAGTACTGTACTTCTTGCTTAAAATGAACCCAAAAGTAACATTTATGAATATATTCAATAAGTGAACATTTATTAATAATAATAAGTAAACAATAATTTTTTTAATGGCTGTTTAATAATGTATTGATGTAACTTTTCAATCATGATGAATATATAAGATTGTAATTCAGTTAACTAGAACAGCCTGCTGACAGCAGTTTTCTTCGCAAAGATTTGGCTGCTCTTGCTGCTTCTGTCACATCCTAAAACATTTACTGACTGACACTGAATAAAAAATATTGTATATAAACTTTTTTTTCCTATATACATAAAACTGATTTTAGAGTGCATTTTTATTGTTTAATTTGATTGTTTTTATTGTTAAAAAAAAAAACAAAAAAACGTCAGTTTGTTGACTGACCTAGCTGTCAAAAAACAACCCAGCAAATGGGTTACTCTATAAAACCCAACAACCTATGTTAAAATATGTGTTCTGTTAAATACTTACCCAGCGCTGGGTTACCAAATAACTTAGAAATGGTTGTTTTTAACCCAGCATTTTTTAGAGTGTAGATACAGTTGAAGTCAAAAGTTTATGTACACCTTACAGAATCTGCAAAATGTGTATTATTTTACAAAAATAAGAGGGAGTATACAAATTGCATGTTATTTTTTATTTAGTACTGACCTGAATGAGATATTTCACATAAAAGATGTTTACATATGAAGAGTACAGATGCAAAACCAGCTAAAAGCCATCCCGTACAAAAATGAGATAATGATACTGAATGAATGCTCTCCACACATATTATACATCCATCAAATACTTTTAATTCAAACTCACTAAAATCCCACCCTCAGCCCAATCAGAAATACCAGTACTTACATGATAAAAATGCATTTTTTAAAGATAGATGTCAGATGGATTTAGAAGTGATTGTTGTTATTGTTTGTCCTGAACAGTTAAACTGCCTGCTGTTCTTGAGAAAAATCTTTCAGGTCCCACAAATTCTTTGGGTTTTCAGCATTTTGTGGATTTTAACCCTTTCCAACAAGGACTGTATGATTTTGAGATCCATCTTTTCACACTGAGGACAACTAAGGGACATATACATAAACAACTATTACAGAAAGTTCAAATGCTCACTGATGTTTAAGAAGGAAGCACTATGTATTTAAGGGGGGTGAAAACTTTTTAAATTTGAAGATCAGGGTAAATTTAACTTATTTTGTCTTCTAGGGAACATGTAAGTACCTTCTGTAGCTTCTGAAGGGCAGTACTAAACAAAAAATATATATATTATAGTTAGACAAAATAAGAAAAATTTACACATTCTCATTCCGTTCAAAAGTTTACACCCCTGGCTCATAATGCATCATTTTGCCTTTTGAAGCATCAGTGAGCTTTTGAACCTTCTGTTATAGTTGCATATGAGTCCCCTTAGTTGTCCTCAGAGTGAAAACATGGATCTCAAAATCATACTGTCAGTCACTGTTGGAAAAGTTGACAAATTTCATCCACCATCGTCTCAAAAGTTTTATTTTTTTTATTTTTTATTTTTTTTACATATTATACACAGATAGTATATAATGCAGAAATACATATACTCTGTGTGTCTGAACACCAAAGGCAACCTTTTCCTCAACAACCCTCAAGAGGTTAAGAGAAACCTGTCATCATGCATCACCCCACACACATCAAGACTATATATGTTTGTATATTTCTCGGTTGTGTGTGTGCGTCAGTCAGTCAATCTGCCTACATCACAGTGCATGCCACATGATATTAGATCTTTCCCATCATGCTCCACTAACAGCTAGAAGCTTGCGGGCACAAGTGTTCGGGTTTGGGCATTTGAAGTGTGAGCATATGTGAGTGTGTTTGCGAACAGGGGTGAGCGAGCTTCTAGGGGCCACAAAGACAAAAACCAAGCCACTTGATTCAAATGCAACTGACATTGCCACAACAGAAAACTGTTCACTTTTGGTGTTTCCATAAGGTTGAATTTTGTGTGACGTGACTCCCAACCTCAGATTTAGTATGTGATCATTTTAATGCATCTGCCCATGTCAAATGATTTCTCCTCAGAGATCTTTTACACTCTCACCCTCTAGCAGCTGCTTAATGATCAGATAAATCTGAGTGTGTGGAGAGAAAATGTCTGCCCATTAGACTTAACCTTTCCTCTCACCCCCCTCTCTCTCTCACTGTTTCTTGTGTCTTTTGTAATGAGCGTGTAGAGCAAGTTATATCTCGAGATAGAAATCCATTCAGAATTATGTTAAACATGTCTCCATAAGCTAAACATACAACATACTTCCTTAATCAAATACACTTTTGACCAACCAAATCAAACTAATCAGCACAAGGAGATGAGATCAGAGGAAAGAACTCAAAATCAAGCATATTTTTTTCTAGCAATTTTCACACTCCTACCTGCAAAGAAGACCAAAATAACGACTCATAGTGAAGACAAAGAAGAGAAGAAATAGTTGAATAAAGTCGTTATTTTGTTTTCTTTGCACACAAAAAGCATTCTCGTAGCTTCATAAAATGACGGTTGAACCACTGATGTCACATGGACTGTTTTAATGATGTCCTTACTAACTTTCAGGCTTTGAACATGGTAGCTGCGTTACTGTCTACTAAGGATCAGAAAGCTCTCGGATTTCATAAAAAATTTCTTTATTTGTGTTCCGAAGGTGAACAAAGGTCTTACACGATTGGAACGACATGAAGGTGAGTAATTGCTGACAGAATTTTCATTGGGTGAGCTATCCCTTTAATTTTGAGCATGGACTGAGCAGCATCAAATCCGGTAAAGCAGGCTGGAAAAAGTACATAAAAACATGAAGTATATAAAGATATAAAAAGACCTTGCCTAACAAGCTGCATCATACAGAGCAACAAAGACTCAAAGTGTTCCTGTACAACCCTCAAAATACAAACATTCGAATATAAAATGGTTGCCATGGAAATTCTGTTTGTTTTTCCCTAGCACAGCCTCATCGCTCCATCTGAATCCCGAATTTAAGAGGGCTCGTGCAAGTGTGTGTGTGTTTGTGGAACATCCGGTGGTAGAGCAGTACATACCTGCACTTCAAAAGCCCTCTGTCACTATGCGCATGCTTATGAATTATTCAAGAGGGCCACAGGCTAGGGGCGGGGATGGGGAGGGGGGAGTTGGCTTCTGTTGCTGTGGTAGTTAGCGAGTCTACACCATCTGTTTCTCACCACATCACACACATTGACGCACACATAAATACAAGCGCACATACACAGACACACGCACACCAATACACCAGTGCACAGAACACTGGTTTAGGGATGCACCTCACCATGGTGCCGTCCCATCAGACACCATGACTTTGGTCTGCTGTGCTACAACATGCACTCTCACCAACACTGAGAGTGGAAATGCATTTTATTTACATTTCTGATCAAGGACATTTTTTTACAGTGGTGGCCAAAATTATTAGAACACTAGTATTTTCACCAGCATAAAAAATGGTTTTGTCATCTTTTTCTGTAGTGTGTCAGTAGGAAATATCAGTTTATATTTCCAAGCATTCATTTTGCCATTAATCGTAATAATCCAGGGAGATTTTTGCTTGCACAAGGAGTCTGACAACAGCCAGTGCTCCACACAGAGATCTGATCTCATCATCCATCATCATCCAGTCTGTCTGGAATGACATGAAGAAACAGAACAAACTGAGACAGACTAAATCCAGAAGAACTGTGGCAGCATCTCCACAATGCTTCAAAAAACCTACCTGCAAAGCTACCTAAAAAAATCTGCACAAGTGCACCTAGGGCAAAAGCTGATTTAAACACAAAGGATGGTCACACCAAATATTGATTTAATTTGGTTAATAGAAGTTAATTGATGAAGAAAATCTATTTATGACATTATTTTTGACCACATCCTCATTTTACAGCATTTTTACACAAGTGCCTAAAACGTTTAACAGCACTGTAGCTTCGCAGGTAAGTTTTCTGAAGCATCTTGGAGACGTTGTCACAGTTCTTCTAGATTTAGTCTGTCTCAGTTTGTTTGTTTTTTCATGTCATTCCAGACAGACTGGATGATGATGAGATCAGATCTCTGTGTGGAGCACTGGCTGTTTTCAGACTCTTAGTTGAAAAAGTAAACTGATATTTCCTACTGACACACTACAGCAAAAGATTTGCTGGATTTAAACCGTTTTCTAGCTGGTGAGAATACTAAGTGTTCTAATAATTTTGGCCACCATTGTATAAAGCATGTTGTAATAACACTATTAAATATAGAAACTTGTTTCACAAACCTTATGTTTTGTCTTAGCTATTAGAGATTCAGTAGCGGCGGCATGGATTCAAGTGGTATTATAAACAATAATATAAATTCCTCAATGATCATGTAAAATGACACCCTTTTTACCTTGTCAAAAATAGCTCTGTTCACAGCGACCCGTTTCGGTGCATGTCTTTAAATGCTAATGAGCTACTGCTCACTCCACCCTTCTCTTCCATTTTTTTGTGTATTACGTTCACTTTTACATCCAACTACAAAACGGCTGCATTGCTTGCGAGAAGTTGTTGTCGCTACAGCTGCTCAAGTGCAGAGATAATGACAGACGGCGTACAACTCGATGAGGGCAGAAATGGGGACAGTCTGTCAGTGGTCGTGGGAGGGACTTGAGCAGTATGACATCTTACTGCTTAGAAAACCAATACGGCTTGATAATTGATACAGTTTAGGTTTTTTGGCGATTAAAAAAAGGAGTGAATGGATTTTTATCATTTTTAGGGTGGTCGTATCCACGCACTGCTAAGACACTTTTATATGCAAACACCATGTAAATGTGAAATTTACGTCTGATGTCTCCTTTAAAATACAAGGAATGAATACAATACACGTTGTTCAGATGCTGAAATACTGCCTGTGCCGCTTGTGTTTCTTACCTGCTGGTGCTTTGATCAGAGGGGGCGGGATTAAGGGCACTATGATTGGCAGGCCTCCGTGCTCCTTAGAGGAGGAGGGGTTTGCGGATGCCTCAGCTGTCACTCCATTTCGTGATGTCGGAGTAGAGCCAGAGCTGTTGGCGTGTGGAGGAGAACCACTGCTGTTCTCCACTGTGGATGATTTTGGCAAAGAGTTCTCTAGAGAGGAGAGAGAAGTGATGGCGAGTCATTTATGTTTATGTTAAAGTTAGCGGAATCTATATTTTTGTTGTGTGAAGTGTCATTGGTGGGTTTGACTGTCATGGAATTCAGATGGCCATGATCAATTCATTGTAGTCAATATGAATTCTTAGTTGACCCTATTTACCTTCTCAATTGATTTATTGATTTGTTTTCCTCTGAAACAATTTTCTTTTTGTACTGACATCGCTTAGGCCACAGGGGCTGTTAGATTTTATTTATTTATTTTTTTTTCTGAAGAAACGATATAGTTATTTGGTCATTGTTTTAATAATGTCACATTTTGGTCTGGCTCTATTTTGGTTCATAATGTAACACCAATTTATTCCTATCCAACAGACGCATCATCGTTCAGACATATTGGTAGCACTACACTTAACAGTGCCGCTGAACCAAACAAAACTCACATATTTTGCTGATTATTGCTGCTGAAAATGATCAATTATTGTCATGTTTTGGGCTGTACTAATCAGTCGGACCGATTAGTAAAACATTTGAAATACTATAGACTACCAAAAGTTTTAACAACTGACTGAGGAACAGAAGGCGTTTGTAGTTGGCCAAACTGAACCAGGATTTCCAGAGCAAGAATCTTGACAACATTCATGTTTTTTCTTATTATTTCCAGTCAGGTAGGTAAAATATTAGGCTAATATCTTAATTAATACTGCTTGTACGTACCTTTGCCAATTATTAATTTTAGTTTGTCAAAATATTGCGCCCTTTCCTGCTGACTAAGTCCTTCTCTAAATGATTTAGCAGCTTCCACACATTCTTTCTGTGGTTTAGACAGCATAAATTAGCAGAGTGACGTATTCAGTAGTACATTAACCATTAATCCATGCTGTTGTTTACATCTGAGTATCATCAGTATAGCTGCGTATCCGGGTAACTGACCAAACCGTGAAGTAAGTGCAAACCCTCTATAATTTTGTATTCATATTCTTTATTTTTTTCCTGATTAATGTACTGTTTTACTGGGAAATACCACATTTACTGCATAAAACACAGCTGAACATATTTTTCTTCAAGATCAGTGTTTTATTTTTTTTAATTCACAAGTCATTCAGAACTCTGGGGCCCTGCGACTCTAGAAGTCTCTCAAACGTACACCTTACATTACTGTTTTGACTTGTAACACGACAGAAAACCAATTAAAATAGCTCTAACGTTCCCATACTACACATACACACCTCCACCTGCAGCAAATAAGACAAGATTCAACAAGGGCACCCAAACAGATTACTGGTAGATAGCAGAAAAGCCCATTTGTAACTCTAACGGCATGCTCGTTTAGAGACGATCACGGCTAAACGAGTTAATTAAGTCTGATTGTCCTTCGCCTAATCTCTCCACTTCCAGCAACGTCAACTAACAATAGTGAAATATCGTAATCTGCGACTGCGGATTTGTCTGACGGAGGAAAGTAATTACGGCGAGCGTCACATGGCAGGCGTGGTAGGTTGGAGAAATGTGGCGCTAGCTGGGAACCGTCTAATGCCTAAATCACCATTTTCTTTAATGGAGGCTGGAGTATGGACTTAGCAAGGAATTAGCCAGCTCATTGTTTCGGCATCTCTTTCTCTGTCCCCACAGGGCCGCAGAAAAAATGGCTGACAGTTTAAGACTCTCTAATGCTCTGGCACAGAGGCCAGCCAGGAGACAGCATGGAGGGTGCAAAGATAAAGCTGTGGGTTTATCGGAGTGCTCTCGGGGGAACGGCGGAGGAAGTTCAGGAATTTAACGGTGCATTGTCTTTTTAACAACATTTAAAATCTGACAGTCCTTGTTTTTGCTCCTGTCCTTGTCAGGATTTCGTGTCTTATTGCCACTCCAGAATTCCCTCTAGGCTCTTTCTGGTGACAAACAGGTTTGTGAAATTAACCTGCTACAAAGAACCTATGGGGAATTAAGGGATGATAATATCATAAAAAATGCATGCAAGTTCTGCATATTAGTGTCAAGTGTTTAGAAGATCCAGAATGTATACTTAAGATACTGAAACTTTCTCTGAATTTAAATCAGCAGAGCAGAGAAAGAAGAAATCTCAAGTACCCAAACAATCTTGTCTAATCACAACTAATCAAAATCACACTGTCGCTCAACAGTTTGGGGTCGGTAAGATTTTTTGGTAACACTTACAATAAGATTCATTATTTTACATAACTAATGTAAACTACATTAGTTAACATGAACTAAGAACAATACTTCTACAGCATTTATTAATCTAAGTTAATGTTCATTTCAGCATTTACTAATGCATTATTAAAATCACAAGTTGTGTTTGTTAACATTAGTTAATGCACTGTGGACTAACAATGAACAACTGTATTTTTAACAAAGAATAATAAATGGTGTAATAAATGCATTGTACATTGTTTATGTTAGTTAATACAATAGCTAATGTTAAGAAATGACACCTTATTGTAAAGTTTTACCAGTTTTTAAAATATTTCAATATTTTTGAAGAAAGCCTCTTATGCTTACCAAAGATGCATTTATTGAAAATAAGTAAAAACAAATACTGTGTTTGTTAATATATTTTAAAATGTAATTGTAATGGCAAAGCTTAATTTTTTAACAGGTCTTCAATGCCACATGATCCTTCAGAAATAAGATCCTTCTAATGTGCTGATTTCTCAAGAAATATTTAATAACAATAATAGCAATGTTAAAAACTGTTGTGATGCTTAACATTTTTGTTTAGGATTCTTTAATGAATACGAAGTTAAAAAGAACAGCATTTGTTTGAAATTTAAATCTTTTGTAACATTATAAATGTCCTCACTGTCACTTTTAATCAGTTTAATGTGGTCTCTCTGAATAATAAGTATAAGTATTCATTTCTTTCCCAAAAGACAACAAATCTTACCGATCCCTATATTGTATGTGTAAATGTGTAAAAGATAAAGTTCTGTATCTGTGTCAGATCTCACCTTTCAAGACAGAGATGTGTTGCCGCATTTCTCCGTCAGGGTAGTTGCGTATCTCTATGTCATCGGAGTCTCTTAACTCCACTTTGTCATATCCGTACCATCCAAGCAACTCATTCATAGTGTTTTCGGCAAAACTCTACAGAGGGAGAAAAAGAGAGAACAATTTTAAATGAAACTTTACTTTTCGGAAGTTGTTTTTTTATTGTAAGTTTTAAAGAATCAACTAATTTATGTTCATGTGTCATAGGTTAATTCAACTAAAATCTATTTTTTGATTTCAGAATTACTAATTTCTTAATGCGTTCTTACTGAAAAATGCCTCCACACAGTGAATAATGGCAATCTGTTTGGGAGGTGTACTGTGCTGAGACAATCGATGTAAAAACCTCTGAGTGGCAGATTTTGCAATGCGGATAAACAAAATCTCCACAGGGAATCTTATGTTTGCATGGCTACTGTGAACCAAGGCCAAAAGTAGTTTCATCCAAGAATTCCACAAGCTCATCAATAGACCAAATCTGACTGAAAATAGCTTCAAACGTTTCAGCTCCATATCCTTTTAAGAATGAAATCTGGAGAGGCTATAGACTGACCAGGGCATCAAACAAACATCTTGCAAACAACACTAAGCCAGACAACCGGAGAAGAAAAGAGGAAAAAGAATTATTAACAAATCAGAGCTGAGCTGACCAGACAAGAGCAGAATCCGTGAAGCTTCAACCTGCTAGCCAAAAAAACGTGGGTCATACTCTGAGTTTATGCGATTTTAATATCCATTTGCCCTGCCTCTGGCAATTAATTTTAAGCATTACCTCAAAATGTGCCAAATATCTCTGTAAATGTTTGCTTAAGGAATAGAAAATGGTTTAATATGAGAGTAAGTTTGAATATATATATATATATATATATATATATATATATACAGAAAAAAAACTGTAATATTGCTATTTTAATATACTTTAAAATATAATTTATTACTGTGATGCAAAGCTGAATTTTCAGCAACATTAACTCCGGTATTCAGTGTCACATGATCCTTCAGAAATCATTCTAATATGCTGATTTATTATCAGTGTTGAAAACACTTGTGCTGCTTAATTTAAAAAAAAATTTGGAACCTGTGATACTTTTTAAGGATTTATTTAAAGTAGGAAACTTTTGTACCAATAAACACCTTGTTCAAAGTTTGGGGTCAGTCATTTTTTTCTTTCTTTCTACTTTTGAAAGAAATTAATATTTTTTTTCAGCAAGGATGTGTTAAATTGATAAAAAAGTGATAGTAAAGACTTATATTGTTAGAAAAGATTTCTATTTTGAATAAATGTGGTTCTTTTTAACTTTTTATTTAGGAAAAAAATATCAGAGGTTCCAAAAAAATATTAACAATAAAAGTAATAAATCAGAATGATTCTGAAGGCTCATGTGACACTGAAGACTGGAGCAATGGATGATGAAAATTCAGCTTTGCATCACAGAAATAAATAATATTTTAAAGCATATTAAAATAAAAAAAATAATTATTTTGATTTGTAAAAATATTTTATTAATTTTCCTTTTTTTTTTTTATCTTACTGATCCCAAACTTTTAAGCGGCAGTGTATATCAAATTATATATTTTTTATTTTTCCCACCTGTTTTAAAATCTTAATGTATTCAACTCTAAGACATAAGGGAGCATCTAAACATTCAGATATTTATTTCTACACATGTATTATTTATTTTTGTCACTTTTTCTGTTTTAGTCAGTCTGAGGGAGGCTCTCACCATCAAGTAGGGCGAGTTGCCATGGAGATTGCTTGCCTGCCCCACCCCTGGGAGGGGCCGATTGGACGGGACCTGATGAGACACGAGTCAACAACTGTCAATCAAACATAGAAACTGTCAGTAAATCGCATTAACTGTTGAGCAGCATGTATTTTGGGATATAAACATACTACATTTATATGGGCCTTAACGTTTACTATTGTAAACTTTAACATCTTTACTCTCCAGGGTACACTACAGCACTACATCAATAAGCACACATAGACATGTAATCTAAAAATAAAAAAAAAACAGGCTTAATGAGGGATTCACTTTAATGTAATATTATATATTACAATGCAATATAATCTTTCATAACTATTGGATTGTTGTATGGCATTTTTAAAATCACACATCTACTTTTTACAGTACAAACTGATGAATGGCCCTTCTCCACTCCTTCCCTGCACTTCTGCTTTACGCCCACCAGGTGTCTGTCCTGCCTCTGCTCTGTAAGGTGAGGCGTCTGTTTTAGGATTGAGTTCACAAGGTCAGTCACAATGCAGTAATCACACCCTGTCCACAGGAAACCCTACTAAACTGTATCAGCACAGCACGGATCAATCCAGAATCACCTGAGCTTCGCTCTAAAGTGTTTTTGGGCACTTCTAAAATTCTGATTGTCTGGGAACACCAGCTGAGCTGAGTTTAAGGGGCCAAACAGTTCCTCAAGAGGACTCACCTGACTTAGAGTGTTAACATGGGGTCACACTGTCAAAGCTTAAGTCACATATGTCTATATATATATAAATATATTTTTGTTTAAAGGAATTTAAAGGGTGTTACTCATTGTCATGCCATTCCAAACCCGCAAGACCTTTGTTCATCTTCGGAACACAAACTAAGATATTTTTAATGAAATCTGAGAGCTTTCTGACCCTGCATAGACAGCAACGCAACTGATACATTCAAGATCCAGAAAGGTAGTAAGGATATTGTTAAAATAATCCATGTGACATCAGTGGTTCAACTGTAATTTTTGCAGCAACGAGAATACTTTTTGTGCGCAAAAAAACCCAAAATAATATATAATATATATAATAATAATAACGTCTTTATTCAAAATTTTTGAAAAAATTCTGTGCCCAGTCAGTTTTCAACGTGTGTTCACAAGAGTATCACGGCACATGCGTGTGGTGCTGCTGACGCTGGAACTGCCGTTCTGACATAGAATCTGGATGTGCTGTGCCTTGTTTACAAGCAGAGGAATTCACACGCATGTGTTGTTATTTTTGTTTTCTTTGTGCACAGAAAGTATTCTTTTAGCTTCATAGCATTAAGAAAAAAAAAGCTCTCGGATTTCATCAAAAATATCTTAATTTGTGTTCTGAAGATGAACAAAGGTCTTACAGGTTTGGAACATTTGGAACTCGACGTGAGGTGGAGTAATTAATGACAGAATTTTCATTGCAGAATTTGTAACTTTTTTTATTTTAACAAATGTTATACATTTATTATAGAAAGGAACTGCCCAGTGCTCACTTTTAAATGCAAAGGGCTAAAAATCAAACTTGTTTGAAGGCTGAGTCAAAAGTAAATGTTGCTTTGTGTTTTCACTGTATTATATTAAAATATATTTAAAAAATGCTTTTTTTTTAACATTTAAATCTATTACACAAATTTCATTATTGTCATTATTGTTTATATTGCAAAAATAAACCAAAAAACATGTTTTTAAAAATAATAATTAAATGAAAATTACTATTTTCCCACTATTTTGTCCCTCCTCTTGTGATAAGGAATGGCAGGGCAGGTCAATTCAAAGGTCATCATCGACCAACTCTAATAAACACTGACCGTCTCTAATTTAAACACTCTTAAAGGGATAGATCACCCAAAAATATAAATTCTGTCATTAATTACTCATCCTCATTTTTTTTTCAATCCTGTAAGACCTTCGTTCATCTTTGGAACACAAATTAAGATATTTTTGATGAAACCAAAAGCTTTCTGACCATACATAAACAGCAAGGGTCCTACCACGCTCAAGGCCCAGAAGCGCAGTAAGGACATAGTAAAAATAGTCTATGTGACATCAATGGGTCAACCATAATTTTATGAAGCTACAAGAATACTTTTTGTGCACAAAGAAAACAAAAATAACAACTTTATTCAACAATTCTTCTTCTATGGTTGAACCACTGATGTCACATGAACGATGTTCTTGTTAGCCTTTTGGATCTTGACTGTGGTCCCTTGCTGTCTATGCAGGGTCAGAAAGCTGTCAGATTTCATCAGAAATATCTTAATCTGTGTTCCGAAGGTCTTACAGGTTTGAAACAGCATGAGGTGAGCAATTAATGACAACATTTTAATTTTTAAGTAAACTAATCTTTTAAAAATTAGAGAAAGGCTATTGAAGTGACACAATAATAGGTTTAAAGGTTTAAAGTGTTTTTTTTATTTTATCCAATCAAACTGCATGCACATGTAACCATTACAAAATAAGTTTAGAAAACACTGTAACAAAGCACAGAAGAAATCTGACAATTTAAAGCGTCCCCATGTGCATCACTGCTGTGAGTTAGTCTTTAATAAGTGCTGCCGATCAGCTTGAGTTTTGTCAAATGCTCTGGATTCTGCACTAAATGTTACTCCATACACATAATTGCAATCTGAAATTCCCCGCACCCCTCCCCTCTGAAGGCCGCCCGGTAATTACACACGCTCTGATAAAACCAAAAAATCACTATGAAAAAACAAAACAAAAATACTGCTGCGCTTCCTCCCTTGTAGAGACTAAATGAAATAGGAAATGTTTGGAGAGAACGCTTTTCATGGTAGACTGAAACATCAGCAAGAAAAGTTACAAGATACGAAGCGGCAAATCTCCTTCCCTCTCTGTTCGCCGTGATTGTGACGGCGGGGGGAATCGGACACCCTGCGCGCAGTAACAAGAGTAGGTCACTGTACACCATGATAAAATTCCCTCCTCCCTTCACCAACTTTCCTTCTGACCAACCTCGTCTCGCTCTCTCTCTCCTCCCAACCCACACTTTTCCATTCCCTTCTTGCTTTTTTCTCTTGTCCCTCTCTCATACTGAATATCACTTTCTTTTTCTCTCTTCCATACTCTCTCCCTCTTTCTTTCTCCCCCCCCACCACCACTATGCTCTGCTTTCATTTCCATCTACCTTCCTTGATATCCGATCCGGCCTGTATTCTCAGCTTTCAGTTTTTACAGCTTAGGCTGCCTATTGCTGTATACATTCCTTTCTCCTCTCCCTCTCTCTCATCCCCCTCTCCGTCGGGGCAATCACCAGCACGGGGCTTATTTTACCATGCTGCACATGAAAGCAGACGGAGATGAAGGCAACACTGTCAGACGTCTCTTCTGTGTATCTCTCTCAGAGGTATAATCCTCCACAAGGCCACATTGTGTACAATCTACCGTATCTCTCTGGTTGCTTCTTTTCTTTTGCCTTTTTTCCTTAGTCTCATTTCTCAGAAGTAAGAGAAAAATTAAACAAAGATTTGTTTTAAGCAGCACCAAAGTGAGGGACTCCTCATAGGCTGGGTGTGTGTATGTGTGTGTGTGTGTGTGTGTGTGTGTGTGTTGGTGGAAATCTGATACGTGAGAGGGAGAAATTCATAATGCTCAGGTCTCAAGTTCTCACTGAGGCAATAAGAGAGAAGTGCAGAGTAAAACGCAGATTATATTTATACACACACGCTCTTTATGTGTTACAGTATGCTTTGTTTGTGCAGGTCGGGAGTTATTTACATACATAGTACATGTTTCTCAAACAGGAAGTGACTGTGGTCAAAAAAAGTCTGAAGACTTTTCCTTCACCTTCAAAGAACAAGCAACCAGACTTCCTAAATATATATATATATATATATACATATATAATTTCAAGAAAAAAGCTACAAAGCTCTCACTGGGCCGGTATCCTAAGGTACAAAAGCTAAAAGGTACCTTATTTACCCCTTAAAGGCACTTTCTAAGTACATATTAGTGTCTAAAGTGTACACATTAGTACGTTTCGAAAGGGTACTAAGAGTCTAGATCTCTCACAGTTGAAAGCATGAAAGAGTTTAAGACCGATAAAATGAGTGAAAGCCGGCAGACCTATTTGATAATACAGCTGGAGTGGAAGTATTCAACCTTGTTGTGATTTTCACCCGTTACCGACACCTGTTCGCGCATGTATCTCAGACCCCTCAAACAGACCCTTGCTCTAAACCCTCCTCTGGTTACTCTACACCGCATATCAAATTTAGCTTTGATTCCACAGAACCTGATCTGTGTCTGTTGACGCAAATGTTTGGGGAAAAGTTTTGTTTTGTCTCCATGGCTTTGCTGTTTCCTGTTTTTCATGTTACATGGGGCGTGACACGCGCACATTGTTCATCTGCGCCGTTTGCATATGCATGGGACCACCGCCCTCAGCTGTGGCGGTGTCTCTGTGGTCTATCTGTGGTAACTGTATGGGGTATCTGCATGGGGTATCTAGGGCACCTGCATGTGTCTGGCGAAGATGTATGGGATGTTGTTGTATGGATGTAACCGCATATACAAGATTAGGGGAACCAGAAGTGATAATTTAGGAAATAATCTTTGAAAGGCCAATATTAACAGACCACTATTTTGAAATATACACTTAAAAATAAAGGTTTGTTTTTGGCATTTGTGGTTTTACATTACAAATGTAAATGTTCTTCACATGAAATGGTTCTTTTAAGAACTGTTCGCTGAAACCTTTGGAAGCCTTAAAGTCCTTGAAGTGCTTCGAAACACGCAGCGTTATTGTATGCATTGACGTAATTTCAACTGAAACAGGAAGACAGGGCAGGACATATCCAGCAGTCCCGGCCCCTTTTTAAAATGGCAAATAGCGTTTCATTTATATCACAGCTTGGGCTAGAGCCAATGAGCTTGGTAAAGCCGCATATGACAGCGTATGACAGCCACAATCTCATCCATATCACTATATAATATACCATTATTTGTCTAATTCAAATTGGTCCGATGCATGTATGATCTGCTCTGTGCCATTGTGACTTCATTCACCCCAACCGAATGCATATTTACACTGTCTGAATCGTTCCCTAATCCCTATATCAGGGGTGTCAAACTCAGTTCCTGGAGGGGGAAAGCCCTGCAGAGTTTAGGTGCAACCAAACACACCTGATCCAACTAATCAAGTCCTTCAGGCTTAATTGAAAACTGCATAGTATGTGTGTTGGAGCAGGGTTGGAACAAAACTCTGCAGGGCTGCGGCCCTCCAGGAACTGAGTTTGACACATCTGCCCTATATAGTGCACTACGTGCCATTCACCATACAGAAAAATAAACTTACAATAGACTCTAAGTTTTGAATGCGTATATCTTGTAAATGCGAATTTTGAAACACTACTTTATAGATAACGTTAAGGCTAAGATATTCATACTAAAAAACTCAATTTTGATTTCATGGGGACTTTAAAGAATAATTTTTTTCTCTAGGCTATGATCTTTTAAATTATAGCTCACAATTTCTCTTTTTTTTTTAGCTAAAAAAAAAGGTTAGCCTGACATTACAAGTGTGTATAAGATTACAGTCAATCTCACACTTCATCACAACTGCTTTAAAAATACTTTCCATTATTCACTTTTGCAAAAAGGCATTTAGTTCAATCTTATCAAAGAGATCGCAGGGTCAGAAGGTTTGTTGTGGGTGGCCGTCTGCGAAAAAACACCTGTGTGTATCAGGATAGCTGAGGCAGTTATGATCATCTGTCAATTATCTGAGAAGTTCCCATGATGATGCATATCAGCATATCAGCGTGAAAACCTGTGACTTCAGCTAGTGCACTATAAATGACAAAAAAGATGTACCACAGAATTGTTTTGTGTGTATAAACTGTAGTACCACCATTACCCAGCATGCTCAGCTAATTTGCTGTTGTATTTGCATGTTTGTATATGTTACCAAAGAAGGTGGTGCCTGATCACAGCAATGTTTTGTTATGGTGTATGACTATGTTATCTTTTTTGTTACAGTAAATGATGTGTTTATTGATAATATGTTATGAAATCTGTTATATAGGTATAATTTATATATATAAAAAATGTATCCTGAGGTGAATTGCTGCTGAATGCTGTCTGGAGAGTTTGGCGTAATAGTTAGCAGGGTTAAAATGTGGTCTAATGGTCTCACAAATGGCTCTCTCTGTCAAAAGCAAGGCAGAGATCAACTTCATCCACAGCCCTGTGGTAAAAATGACAACTCTACGGATAAAATGACAGACTTGTGCCTGACTGGTACACACAACACCCCTTACAAAGCCAGCACTCACCACAGACGTTTGGAGATGAGCATAGTAAATTACAGAAGACAACAAAGACTAAACAAAGTGTGACACATTTGAGTTATCGGGAGAAATCACTGAATTGTGCACTAAATTCAACAGATTAAAGACGAGCAGTGCACAAACTGTTATGTATAAGCCGCAGTGTTTAAACTGAGTTCTATAAGTCGCTGCCTACCTCACTCAGGTGACAGTTTTTCCAGCATCCTTCATCTGCCCAACGCTTATTCTTGCCATATTTTAATCTCCTGTTTAGTAACCCAAAAGGGTATATTACAGCTTGAGTCGAGTTTTATCCTCAAGCTCTCCATAAACTGACAGAATGCCAGATCTTTTTAACTTAACGTGTGTTTATTTGATGATGCTTTTGCTAGAACTCATTGTCCAGGCTTTTATTTGTTCCACTTTTAGTACAGGAAGGGCAAAAACATAATGGAAAACAAGCAAATGGAAGATTCACACCATTTGAGAAGTGATGTATTAGTTCCAATAGCTTTGCACAAAAATGGATTCCTTATTAAAGGAAAGGTCAGCAGTGTGAAAGACAATGTAGGCGACAATGTATTTTCACCTTAATTCACTGATAAAACAAGCAGCAGACAGAGGGAAAAATTCCTCAACGCTCGATCTTTTGATGATTATGATGAATTTCTAAATAAAAACTGAGACTGCAAAAAAGAAAAAAGTAATTAAAAGACTGAAATTTTTGAAATAAAATATCAATTTGTTTTTTATTATAATTTCTATTTAAAATTAAAGTGGTTTTGTTTTATTAAGTAATATTCAAAAAACATTTGAAGTCAGTTATGTAACCAATATGCATGCATCTGTTTTGTTGACATTTGACATAAACAGAAAATTATATCACAGTGAAGACCTCTATAGACCCTGGTGTCTGTATTGTTTTTTTGTTTTTGTTTTGTTTTGTTTTAATGAAAATGCAAGGTTAGATGAAGTCAAACAGAATAACCTGAATGAAAGTTCAAGATTCATGAGATTCATGATTAAAACATTTATGATAATTGTAAATAAAACACTAAATATACCCAACAATAACTAACATTAGACACGTTATTTTTAAATAATGTCTGAAATATTAAAAGGGTTCATGCCCCTCAAGCCCCCAATAATTCACATCTCACATGTAACAGCTTCAGAATAAGTCAGTTTCTGCAAGGGCAGCACTGCATCCCTCTCTTGTGTGTGTGTGCGTGCGTGCGTGTGAGTTACGTCAAACTGAAAGATCGGTGGCGTTTAAGGAGACCGGGGAGACGCACGCGTGTATCTCCGCTACAGGTCGATCAATATCTGTCAAATTTAGAGCCCCGGCGGACCGGTGAGCATCGCGTAGGTTCCGTTAAATAATCACTGACAAGAAAAGAAAGCGAACGGCGCAAATTCACCAAAGATACACACGCGTATACAGTGACCCAAACACGTTATCAAATGAATAATAACAATAATGAAATGAGTCCCTGTGTACCACGATGTTGCTATCAGCATAAACGTTGTTTGATCTGATAAAGAGCACAGATAAATTCTGGCGTTTCCAAAACATTAGGCTGCATGGCAGCTGATGCAAACGCTTCAGACAATGAGCACCACAAAACCAGGAGACAAAGCGCCTGTGTGCGCCTTCAAAACATACTAACGCACGGCTATGCTCAAACAGAACAAAAAAAAAAAGTGAAAGAATGTCCCTAGTTCTTGAATAAACGAAACTATGAGTGTATAAACCAAATACCCCCAAAAGGCTTTTTAATTGTGCATTTGTCACGAGCAGACAGCGCTCAGTCAGTGTTGAACAGATGAACATCTGGAGTGACCAGCGCTTCTCATCGGAACAGCTGAACAGCTGCACCCTTCCAACATGTTTTCCATTTCATTATTGAGTTTTACGCTGTTCTGGTGCTTCTGTGTTGTTCAGCAGAGTGATAGTAACGCGCTAGTAGTAGTAGTAACGCAGCAGTTTGACGCGGAGACTGACGCACTGGATTTTCCATCAACTACAGTGGGGATTTCACTCTAAACCTTTTCGTGATGTGACTGTGGACATTTTAGACTTTACGCGCGTATGACATGGAAAAGCACATAAATATGTTTTTAAATAAAATCCATAATGCAATGTAAACTAAATAAATCATCTTAAGCATTGGAAAAGCAAGACTGGAGTGGTTTGGAAGGTGTGTGAATTAAGCTAAAAAAAACGGGAGGAAAATAATGCCGACCTGTTCTGCAACCCAGAAAAAAAAAAATCAAAGTTAGCTGATTAACCCCAAACACACAGCGCTTTGAATGAATCGGTTCTCTATATTCAGTCCGAGGGCGGAGCGGCGGTGCGCTCAACGCATCCAAAAATGACAAGCCTTTATGGGCGCCAGTGAGAGAGAGCGCACGCACAGCCTACCTTCATCTCTGCGTTAATTTCCCTCTTCACGGGGTGAGCTGGCTTTCTGCTCCTCTTGTTTTCCGGAGGTCTTCCCTCTTTCTCCATCTCAGCCATGTTTTCTTTAAATCTCTGTCAATATTTGGGGGTAAAAACCCCGCGGGCGCACGGCACGGAGCGAGGCGGGGCCGCTTCAGAGTTGCGGAGTGGCAGCGAATGGCAGGCGTGCGAGAAGCCCCAGTGAAGTTGATGCTGCTGCTGGTGCTGCTGCTGCTGCTGCTGTTGCGGGCTCACTGTGCCCGGTCGAGTCAGCCATCTTCTGCCTGCTATTTCTCAGCGGTCTGAGCGTGAGCAGGATCGAGCCCTCTCGGAAAGCCAACCGAGAGGTTGAGAAAAAAAGAGCGAGCCAGACAGGGGGAGGGGCCTCCGCCGTAACTCTATACGGCCACGCTGATCCCGGGAAGGCTATTTCCTCCCCAATTTTCCACAGATCGGTTTTCACTCAGGACTCCACGCGTGGCGGAGGTTGTCGCGCGATAGGAGTGAATAGGTGCCGTTGTCTGATGTGTTATCGTTCACCCCGAGCGCGTTATCAGCGCTCCGCAGGGGGTGCTTGATATTGTCAGACGAGACAATTAATGGAAATAAAACAGTCAAGGGGTCCTTTTAATTAAACGTCTTTGAATGGGTGGAATTAACATAATGGTTGTTAGTGTTTATAAGACAGATATCTGCAGGTAATTAAAACCCACTCTGAAGGTGTATGTGTGAGTGACAGACAAAGATTTTACAGGGGCAAAACGAATAAGTTACAAGTAACAGATTGAGATGTATGTCTATATAAGCCCTGTGTTCCCCATTAAAATTTGTCCCTGAACGCTGTCTTTTAATTTAGCTTGTCTGAGGTACAAAAGCGCCATATCTGTATTGAAGCATCAGATAAGTAAACAAAAAGTTCTTAAATCAGACCTTTTTTAGATGACCATGATTTTTATAGGTCCAACAATCAATAAATCCATACATCTTGACAGAAAAATGCACTGTATAAGTGTTTTACAAGAAAACTCTTTATTTTAAGCGTTTCTGCTTAAAATTTGTTACTTGTCCTCTCTTTGTAAGTGAAAATTGAGTGAACAAATTGAGTAAATCTTTTTTTCATCATGGTTGAATTTGTTCACTCTAAATAGTGCTGGATTAAAAACAACCCAACTTGGGTTATTTGGCAACCCAGCGCTTGGTAAATATTGGACAGAACACATTCTGGGTTATTTTGACCCAGCTGGTTGGGTTAAATGTTTTTACCCAATATGCTGGGTTGTTTAATTTAAGTCAGCTTTTGTTTAAAAATGATTATATTGCAGGCTTAAAATGGGCTGGAAATTAAAAATCACACACAGAATTAAAGAGGCAACAGCAATAATTAAAAGATGAACATTTATTATTAAGCAAGAACACCCATGGACAAAAATATAAAACAAATTAAATATAATCGGGTGAAAACAGCATATAGTTTACAACATTACATACCATTAAACTCGTTTAACAATAATTGTAGAAAAAAGCTGGTAATGGGGTGCTGTTCGTCGGGGGGAAATATTCAGTATTACAACAAATAAAATCAGTTTGTTATGCAAGGCAAAAGATGTTTCCATCATGCAAAAAGAACAACCGCTGCTGACGCAGCTGACTGGCGCAGCTGACTGACATCTTGTTTGTTGTGTTGTGTAAAAATAATATAATTTACAGCACAGTAAAGACTTTTTAAATAAATTAAATTAAATTAAATTAAATGTATACAAACCTTTATTTCACTGAAGAAGTGCACAGCGGCGCTGAGAACCGCTTGCTCCTGTAGAGGACGCAAAACGCCCGTGCTCTGACTGGAACTCAACAGCTTGGTTGTTTTGTCGGAGAAAGGCTCAACCCAGCAATAAAAAAGACCCAGCAGCAGTTTAGTTACAGAAAAACTACCCAGCACCTGAGTAAAAATATAAAAAATAACCCAATAAAATGACCCAACAGGTCATGGGTTAAAAAAAACAAAAACCCAGCATTAAAAAATGACCCAACAAGCTGAACCCAGTATTTGGGTTGGGAAAAAAGTAACCCAGCATTTTTTAGAGTTACAGAAAAACTACCCAGCACCTGGGTAAAAAATATTTAAAACAACCCATTAAAATGATCCAACAGGCTGAACCCAGCATTTGGGTTAAAAAAAATAACCCAGCATTAAAAAATGACCCAACAAGCTGAACCCAGCATTTGGGTTGAAAAAAAAGTAACCCAGCATTTTTTAGAGTGCAGAAAAACTACCCAGCACCTGGGTAAAAAATGTTAAAAACAACCCATAAAATGACCCAACAGGATGAACCCAGGATTTGGGTTAAAAAAATTACCCAGCATTAAAAATGACCTAGCAGCAGTTTAGTTACAGAAAAACTACCCAGCACCTGAGTAAAAATATTAAAAATAACCCAATAAAATGACCCAACAAGCTGAACCCAGCATTTGGGTTAAAAAAAAAAATAATAACCCAGCATTTTTTGAGTGCAGAAAAACTACCCAGCACCTGGGTAAAAAATATTTAAAACAACCCATTAAAATGATCCAACAGGCTGAACCCAGCATTTGGGTAAAAAAAAATAACCCAGCATTAAAAAATGACCCAACAAGCTGAACCCAGCATTTGGGTTGAAAAAAAAGTAACCCAGCATTTTTTAGAGTGCAGAAAAACTACCCAGCACCTGGGTAAAAAATGCTAAAAACAACCCAATAAAATGACCCAACAGGATGAACCCAGGATTTGAGTTAAAAAAAAATAACCCAGCATTAAAAATGACCCAGCAGCAGTTTAGTTACAGAAAAACTACCCAGCACCTGAGTAAAAATATTAAAAACAACCCAATAAAATGACCCAACAGAATGAACCCAGCATTTAGGTAAAAAAAAATAACCTAGCATTTTTTTAGAGTGTTAGAAGTAAAACATGAAAACATGGAACAAGCACAGGTGAATCTGCAGCAAAATATAAAAATATAATAATAATTATTATTTTATTTATTTATTTATTTATTAACTGGCACATGCACTCTAATGTTGGGTTAAAAACAACTCATGGGTAAAATATGGACAAACCCAGTGATTGAATTGTTTTAACCCAGCGGTTGGGTAAACTGTATAACCCAATCTTCTGGGTAGTTTTATTTAACTATTCCACTATTATTTAGAAATTACTATATGGCTGGCTTAAAACAAACCCAAAATAGGTTATATTTAAGAATTAGACACACAATTACTAGAGGCATCAGCAATAATCAAAAGATAAACTTTTATTAATAGCAATTTAAAAATGGATTATTATTTAATATTTATTTATTCAATTTGTTAATAAATGTTCTTTTTCAACTTATTTTGGGTTAGTTTTAAGCAATAAATATAGTCATTTTTAAGCAATTGTCGAGTTAAATAAAACTACCCGGAAGGTTGAGGTTTTCAACCCAGCATTTTTTAAAGTGTGACTTTTGATATCACAAAAAGAAGATCTTGCTGTTCTGACTATGCATGACTGTATTAGTAACATTTTTCACCTGCTATCCTTTAACCCTATCAGAACACAACTTTAACACATTTTGGGGTCACAGTCTACTTTGAATGCACACAGAGGTTCACCTGCAACAAACAAATCACAAATAACAAATCTCTTTATCACTTTTACTTCAGTATTAAGGTAAGGCTGCTTTCTGTGAATCAAACTTGAGGCTCTTTGAGGAAGATGGAGCCTAAAAGTCTGTACAGAAAGAGTTAATGGACTGTAAAGATGGAGATGAAAGTCACACAGACTGTTTTTAAAATGTGTTTAACCCTAAATACATCACGTTTCCCGTTTCCCTCCTTCTCATTTTCTCCATTGCCAGTCCACTGGTGGATTGGCTCTCAGGCATGGCACACGTTGGGTAGGATGGCACAAGACCTCCTCTCTCCTCTGGATCGGACCAGAGGCCGTCGTCCTTGAGAGCGTATCGACGTCCCGTCCCAGATCACTAGCAGATGCGCGACGGCCTGAATGAGTGCATTGTTTAGCACACACAGCTCTGGCAGCCCCTGCCGAACATTAGCCCATGATAAACAGTTACATTCTAGCAGGGATACTGTTACCCCTCTTGATACTAGAGGAGGTGCTTCAGCCCGTTTCTCTAACAGGCCAAACTGTGTTTTCTCCAGCGTGGATTGGCTTTCACTCCGATTCGATTCCATAGCTCTTAGCCTTGTGTATCAAGTGCAGAGGAATATGGTTTGTAAACACAAGTAAGGCTCTAATATGCAATGACAAATAAGATTAGAGGATGGAATTTACATCTCTTGGGAAATGCCTGGTGGAAAAAGTGTGGTCATGAGACAACATCAGCCTTTTCTGTTCTCATTGTAATCCCTGCTTGTTTATACTGTGTGTGTATTGTGTCCGCCGGAGTGCGTGTGTGTGAGAAAATGCGTGTGTTAGTGTGTCTCCATTTCAAAAAGATACTTATGGGATTTCTACGAGAGGGAAGTATTACAAAAGGAATTAAAAGTAGATGTAAAACAGCTGGATGCCGAATCCGTCACTGCTTCAGGAAAAACAAACATTCATTTTACAATCACAGCGACAGATGAAGCTTAAAAAATGCAATAATCTCTCTGAAATGCAGTTGTTTGTAGAACAGTCTCATTCGCCGTAGCATCATCACTTTATTTCATGTATGCACCACAACTTCATTCAGAAACTTACTTCGTATTGTCTTTAGATGGGACTTGGAACACCCACAGAGTCTATGCAAAGTACAGCTCTCCACTGAAACACAAACAGCCGCACAATCTTTTCAGAAATTTATAAAATTACAGAATGACCATTTGAAAAGTGGATTTCCAGCACAGACAATCATTTTACCTTGGATGGACTTTATGACTGCTCTTTATTTAAATGGTGCAATGACAGAAATTCCGTTGTCCATATCAAACCTTGAGATTTCAATACGCATATAGAAGCCAATTTGTTCCCCATGAATTCCTCTTTATGCCATTATACCACAAACTAGATACTATGGTTGAACTGGAACTTTCAAACATACAAAAATAGCTTGCTGTCTTGGTTACCTCCAGGCTTATCGAAGACAGCTCTATAGAAAGACAAATGTTGCTTGTGAAGTTTTGGTTTGATTAAATGACTTCATGGAGCACAACAGACCTCTTAATTACGTGATGATTACAGCTTTAATTTGTTAATTAATCATAAGTGACAACAATTGAAAGAATGACAAAGATTGGATCGAAAAGACAAATGAAGCAGTGAACAAACACTGTACTGCAGCAAATAAAGAACGACAGGTGAATTGAATGTGGATACCCAAAACGCAGAGCTCTGCTGCAGAAATCATGTAGCAGATGGTTGATTATTTAGGCGTTGGTATAATTTCATTGAGTGCCATTAGAAAGACTGAGTGGAGGATTTGAAGTTGCAGTAAACAGCCATTTTTTAACCTGTGGAGGTGTTTGTTGACAAATGAGCAGAACTTTATGTTAAACGTGAAGGTTTTCAACAGAATAAGGCAGAGAAACGGCTGGCATATCAGAGATGTAATACTACTCAGGGAACAATTTTGGTTCCTAGTTTAGTAGCTTTAGTCTAGTGAGATAACAAAAACCCAGAGACAGCATGAAGTGGGTGTGGTGTGGAATGATCTGGAAACTCACTAGAAGAAGGAGGAGAGTTTCATGGATCCTGTTTAGAAATTAAAAGTTGTTAGAAGTGCCGTTATATCTGTGATGTGATGATGAGGCCGTCTGTCAGAGTTACCATGTTCACTTTTGGTATATAACTTATGAGACAGTTCACTGTAAAATAGGTGAGTGGGGAATCTGAGATTCATGTGCCATGTGTTGTTGATTAAAGTAATGCAACCCAGTCTTAAATGGAAGGTCGAATTTATTGAATTTCAAAGGGAGAGGAGAGCAGAGAGGCCCTTGATTTTTTCCTTTTCTGTCAGTCGCTCTCTATGCCCACAGCAGCATGTGTGAATGTGTAATCAACAGTTTGTTTCTCTCTCATTATTCTCAAACCTATAGGTTCTTTTCATGTCTACAGAATGGGGTGGTGTGGCATTATGATTAACAGTGCCAGAAAATTGCCGGTTCAATTCTTGTAATGAGCAACCCATGATCTTACGATTATACTCATAATCCCATATTATTTTAATTTAAATACAAATTAAAATTACAGAAATGTCCAAAAATACATTTTAAAACAGATAGACATATACAATGTGAATACAGATACACACCCACCCATACAGTAAAAAAAAAAAAAAAAAAAATCAGTGAAATCTACGTCAACAAAATGTAACTAAACTAATGGAAACAGAACTTTACTATAAAATGTATATGGTAACATTTTAGGTTTTATAGTATTTATTTGGACAATTACAAAATGCTATCATGGTAACACTCATGACACTAAAATAATGCAATAAACACTAATTTAACAAGATACCCATCAAATGTGAATTGTCACACAGGGATTCCTGAGAATGTCAATTTACGGCTTTTCACTGTTAAAAAAAGCTTTTTTCACGTCCAAAAATTTTTTTAAATGAAGCAAAATTTATTGAACAAGTGTACAGTTGAGGTCAAAAGTTTACATACACTTTGCATAATCTGTAAAATGTGAATTATTTTACCAAAATAAGAGGGGTCATACAAAAAGCATTCTGTTTTTTATTTAGTACTGACCTGAATAAGATATTTCACATAAAAGACATTTACATATAGTCCACAAATTCTTTGGTTGTGTATTTGAGCCCTTTCCAACAATGAATGGTTTTGAGACCCATCTTTTCACACTGAGGACAACTGAGGGACTCATATGCAACTATTACAGAAGGTTCAAACGCTCACTGATTCTTCAGAAGGGTCAGAGAGTAAAAGCTTTTTGAATTTAAAGATCAGGGTAAATTGAACTTATTTTGTCTTCTGGGATACTTGTAAGTATCTTCAGTAGCTTCTGAAGGACAAAAAAACCTTCTGTAATAGTTGCATATGAGTCCCATATGAAAGAATGGGACAAAAATGGATCTCAATGGATCTCAAAATCATACAGTCATTGTTGGAAAGGGTTCAAATACACAAAAATGCTGAAAAAACAAAAAAATTATGGGACCTGAAGAATTTTTCTGAAGAACAGAGGGCAGTTTAACTGTTCAGGACAAACAAAGGACTCATGAACAACTATTACAAAATAAATAAATAAATAAATAAAATAAAAAAAATATTCTGAACACCTCTGGATCATTCAGGTAACACACTATTAAGAAGCAAGTGTACACTTTTGAACACAGTCATTTTTATAAATTCAACTATTATTTTCTCTTGTGGAATATATGTAAACATCTTTTATGTGAAATATCATATTCAGGTCAGTACTAAATAAAAAAAATAACATGCATCTTATATGATCCCTCTTATTTTGGTAAAATAATTAACATTTAGAAGGTTCTGCAAGGTGTATGTAAACTTTTGACCTCAACTGTATGTGTTTCCAGAATCTTGATCAGCTTCAAGAGATGAAATGATGAATGAAATTATAGACACACTAGAGTCAAAAAGGATAGCACAAAAATGTACTAGTTTGATCCAAGGCATACGTTTAACAGACAGAACTGGGCTAATGTTTTTAATCTGTTAGTTTACTAATCTGCTAGTTATACTCAGCTAAAGTAAACTAGATTATCTTAAAAATGTGTAATAGAATAAAAACATGTGTAATAGAATAACAGTGTCAACTTTTTTCTGCTTCAAACACAGTAACCTCGAAAAGTAACTTCTGTCTGAGTAGTAACATTGTGGCAATTCAAGAGTGTCACCATCTGTGAGAGGTTTGAAAAAAATGTGAATTTCCCAACAAAGGCTGCAGTGTCAAAATAAAAACATTATATGTCAATTACACAATTCAGGTTGTGTAAAAAAGAAAAAAAAAAAACCTTTTGACATCATTAAGGTTCTTGCACTTAAGTGAAATTCCCTCCTGGCTTTTAACAGTTGATACAGCTGAAGTCAACATTGTTATCCCACGGGATTCATTTGACTGGCGTGATCTCAATATGGGGATTATCACAAATCCGGAATAATCACACTACAACATGCAATACAGAGCAGTGTTTCTCAATCGGTGGGTCACAACCCAAAAAATGGGTCACAGGTCTGTTCTAACAGGGTCATGCACAGCAGACTAGAAACAATGACAAATGCAAACAATTAAATGCAACTAACCATATAATCGCAAATGTTTAGAATGGCTTATCAACCTTCAAAAGGGAGAAGAAACCCCATAGTTTTTATTGTTGTTTTTAAAGGATGTGAGTGTAGACCTAATCCAAGTATTTAGCAGTATTTTGGTGAAAATGTATCTGTCAAACAACCCAAATTTGGCAGGTAGTCTACCAACATGGAAAGGTTGACTGTGACTGTGTCAGGAAAAAAAAGAAACTCATGTTCTAATCGACTAAGGAGGAAAAAAATAATAAAAGAAATGTATGACACCTAAAATAGACAGTTTTCCCCACATTTCCTTTAGTTTAGTAGTTCTGAGAGGGTTTTGGTGACGAAGGGGTTAACCGCGCAGTCTTTACGACAGGCCGTAAAGTGATTCGTAGAAGATGGCGACCCGGTGCAGCTGTCAAAACGTGAGAGTTTAATGTTGTAGAAATAGACACTCAGAAGCCAGCACGGACTATCGGTTTGGAATAATGTACTTGCATTAATTAAATACAAACTTTCGATCAGCGGAGGCGACTTCTGTGTAGAAGAAAATTATGTTTTCTTCCCTAAGGAGGTGACATTGGAGAGGACAGAGGCTGCTGGATTTGACACTAAATAAGTGAAAGAGCGTGTCGGATCTCTGATGTGAGCTTATCTAAAAGTAACGAACATTCATACATTGAAATAACTGGTCTATTAGTTTTATTTGTTTTTAAAATGGCTTGGAGGTCACGGCTCTCCTACATTGGATGGAGGCATCTGAGTATTTTTTCCAACCCGTCTCCCTCTAACTGGACTAAAGTGGTTTCTGATGCTGAAAAGATCGTAGGATATCCAACTTCATTCATGAGTTTGCGCTGTTTACTCAGTGACGAGCTCAGCAATGTGGCTATGCATGTCAGGAAGCTGGTGGGAACGAAACACCCTCTGCTGAACACCGCCAGGTACTGAGAACATTCATGTCTTTTAGCTATGTATGATTCTAGAAGAAATTCCTTCTTTTGAGTTGATTTTTTAAATGAATCTTTCGAACCGATTCACAGAACAGGTCTGAACGATTAGCTCACGAATCAACCTAAGCGGTTCTTGAGTGATTTGACTCATTAAACCGACAACTGATGAATGGAGCTCATAGTAATTCGGAGTGAACTGGGATTTGCCGATTGGGTGAAACGTTACTTTAATATCTGATTATTGCAAATACATGTTACAAACAAAAAAACATATTGGAAATATGCTTAGGACAGTTTTATCAACACGCATATGAAACAGTTGTAACAAGTAGCATTTTATTACAACGTGCAATAATAATACGTTAATTAGCATATAGTATGATTTAAAAAAAAAAAAAAAAAAAAAAAAAAAAAATATATATATATATATATATATATATATAATGTATATGTATATGTGTGTGTGTGTATATATATATATATATATATATATGAATGATTTTTGAAGACTCATGTGACACTGAAGACTGGAATAATGGCTGCTGAAAATTCACCTTTACCATCACAGGGATAAATTACATTTTCAAAAATTATTCAAATAGAAGACAGTTGCTTAAAAAAATATTATTCAAATTTCATTGCATTTTTAACCATTTTAACCAAATGACCACACTTTATATGGATAAGAGTTAGTTTGTGAATATTGATTAAGTCAGACTGATGTTGCTTGGTAACCTCCTTAGAATGGTCTGGCATGTGACTCAATTAATGTTAATGAAACCAAGCCTTTAGCACAGTAGCACTGGTTAACTGACTTCCTGACTAGTGCCAATACAGAGGGTTTGCACTTGACCAGAAATGATAAGAACAAACACGAATATTGTCAAGATTCTTGCCCTGGAAATCCTGGTTCAGTTTGGCAAACCACAAACACATTTTGTTCCTCAGGCAGTTTTTTGCACTCTTCACCTTGATTTGTCATAACATTTGGCAGTCTATTACACTCCAAATGTTTTTTTTTTCCGGTCCGACCGATTAGCACAGCCAAAAACATGACAATAATTGACCATTTTCAGCAGCAATAATCAGCAAAATATGCAAGTTTCATTTGTTTCAGTGGCATTGTTTATGCTCAGTTGTGAAAACATTCTGTACTATCATCTGCACTTCAGCCAATCAGTTCTAACATAACCCGATTAATATTTATGATCCATTTTTAATATTTACACACTTGAGTATCACCTGCATGTAGTGGTTAAAGATGCAGGTCATTAACATAAGTGTCTCTCAGAGGACAAATTAAAAGACCACACAGAGCTTTATAGACTTTGTATGACTTTACACCCTGCAGAAACTTCTGGGTAATCTGGAGTACCGACCTGTACAGTTTGTTAATTGACAAAGCAAGCAAAGTCAAGTCATTTCAATAAATCAATAAGATGGTTGATGTTTACTTGAAATCCCTCATTATAGTCCTACATGTAAAGCTGTTTTATTAAAGCTAAGTGTCTTTATTTCATGTCAGTACATCTTGCTTTTTTAAGTGGGTTAATGAATAGGAAAATAATTAAATCGAAATGACAATTCTTTTACAAATTGTATTTTTCAGGCTAGCCCAGGTACAGAACGAGCTTGGGAGGCTTCAAGGATTAGTTCACTTCCAGAATAAAAATTTCCTGATAATTTGCTCATCCCCATGCCATCCAAGATGTTTGTGTCTTCTTTCTTTAGTCGAAAAGAAATTAAGGTTTTTGAGGAAAATATTAAAGGATTTTTCTTGATATAGAGCCAATGGGTTGAAGGTCCAAACTACAGTTTCAGTGCAGCTTCAACAGGCTCTACACGATCCTAACCAAGGAGTAAGGGTCTTATCTAGTGAAACAATTGGTCATTTAAAAAAATATATATATATATATATATTGTGTATACTTTTTAACCACAAATGCCCGTCTTGGACTAGCTCAACTTCATGCATTACGTAGTCACGTTGGAAAGGTCACGCATGATGTAGGCAGAAGTTCCGACCCAGTGTTTACAATGCAAAATTTTGTGTTATCAGATTTTTTGCCCTACCCTACCTTTTTGAACCGAAGTACACAGACAAAGAACTAGCCACGCATGATCTTTCCAGCGTGATTATGCAATGCATGAAGTCGCAGAGCTAGTTTGGTCCTACTTTTTAGTGTTTTAAAAGTATATATGTTTTATTTTATCGTTTCGCTAGATAAGACCCATATTCCTTGGCTGGGATTGTGTAAAGCATTTTGAAGCTGCATTGAAACTGCATTTTGGACCTTCAACCCATTGATCCCATTGAAGTCTGCTATATGGAGAAAAATCCAGGAATGTTTTCCTCAAATAATTTCTTTTCGACTGAAGAAAGCAAGACATGAACATCTTGGATGACATGGGGTTGAGTAATTTTCAGGAAATGTTCATTCTGGAAGTGAACTAATCCTTTAACAAATGACACTTTTGTCCTCTCCTAGGTCTACAGGTGTATGTAACCTAATGATTTTGCATCTTGACTCCAGAAGTCATAGGTTCAGTTCCGGTTAGGGGTGATTTGGAAATGGGAGATTTATTGAATTCACTTGAGTATGGCACTTAACCCCTAGGGTACTTCAAGAAGATTGACCCTGGAGGTGAAGTACTTAAAAGTCACTTTCAAGTAGCCAAATTAAAGATGTCTCCCCCCAGTGGCTGCCATTTGCAGTTCTAGTATGATTTTGTTCAACTTTGAGACAGACAGCCCACTCTGTGATACAGTGGATCAAGTTTGTTTCTGGACTTTTCTTTAGTATAGCTCTGCTGTGAGCTTTACTTTACTTTACTTAACCTATAATGTGTGTGATATTAGTTTTAGGTGATTTTGTGTAATAACTTGGCTAAAAGTCAAATCATATTGTGATTAGTCAATGACATTACAGTTTTTAACAGTCAGTACTCAAGGGACATAAATATAAGTTTATTCGAAATAATTTACCGCAAACACAATAGGATTAACAAAATAAAACAAAAAAATCCCCTGCTGCATGATTTATTCACCCTTATATCGTTCCAAACCCATATGACTTCTTTATTCTCTGTAATCAAACAGTTTTGGTGACCGCTGGCGTCCATTCTATGGACAAAAACTGAAAAAATAAGGTTATAGGGTTGAGTAAATGATGACACATTTTTTATTTCCGGGTGAACTTACCTTTGAACTTTTATTCACCTGAGTGCTGTCCAACTGAGTGACATACAGAAAGTTTTATGAGGAAATGAAGACTGAGTGTTTGTGTGTGCGCGTTTGGTTTTAGAGGGAGAGAGAGAGTTCGGGAACCCAATCCGGCCCATCCAGACGACAGTGCTGGAAACAGTAGCCCAAGGGTGTAATAACCTATACACCTAAATCTGATATGACAATCCATTTGGGAGGGGACCCTGTCTTCTCCCCTCAGCGTCAGTGCAGATTCAGCCGTCTCCTAAGACGCGCCAAAGATATTTATACGCACAATTGCAGGCTGGCGAGTCGGGCAGTGCCAGCTCACGTTCCGCTTCGCCTTTCTGTTCATTCTTAAAAAAAACACAGACCTCAGCGAAGTTCAGAGCAGGTTGCGGTTGCGGTAAGAGCTTGCGGAGATGTCCGTGACACGTCAGGGGAAGACCTTCACAGTTCCACACACATACAAAGGCCCTGTGATGCTCTCACTGAGGTCCTTTATGACAGAGGTTTTCAATCTTTTATATGTCACAGAACCCAAATATTAACATCTTAATTTGAGGAACCCCCATACTAATTTAAAAGGCATCTATGTAGTTTCTTGTATAGAGAACAAGTTTATACTGTGAATATTTTTAATTAGAAATGATGTAGTTTCTATAGAAATCGCGATTCATTCAATTCTTAGGGCCCTATCATACACCCGGCGCAATGAGGCGCAAGGCGCAGCGCAAGTGTGTTTGCTAGTTCAACTCGGACGCAGTTCGCATTTTCCAGTCCAGCGCCGCGTCGTTTAATTAGCAAATGCATTTGCGCCCGTTTGTGGGCAAATGGTCTAAAAAAGAGGTGTGTTCGGGCGCATTGTTGGCGCGTTGCTATTTTGAGGAACTGAAAATAGACTGCGGCATAGACCAACTCAAACCTGGTCTAAAGTCAATGGCGCAATATTGTTTTTTGTTATTTAAAGAGCCCATTATAATGCGCCTCTGGGCAGGTCCACAACGTGCGTTCACTTTGCTTGTTACACAGAGGGATGCGCATCACACAAACATGCCAAATATTAAAAACAAAAGGATTACAGTGTAAAAGAATATTATTGTGTAGGCTACATAAATATAAAA